>OX244272.1:6590200-7140200 GCA_945867215.1 Epinotia demarniana
GTTTGTTTTCTTTCACTGTCCTTTGGGGACACGCTCTCTCCACTTCGTTCAGAGCGGATCAAAACTTAATAAAACACCAGCTTTTGTTGCGCAAAAATAAAATTCTCCGGTCTAACTTAAGTGTTCCAAGTTGTTATGACCTTTTGAAATTGTAAGTGCCTATTCAAAACTCCAAAATGATGTCCCATCTGCTACAGAAAAGACAAATTAAAACTGAAATCTTGCGTATGACCTTACTGTAAGTATATTTAGGTATAATTTAATAAACCTTTTGCCCGCTAAATGATTAATAATAATGATCGAACGTGGCTTCAATTATTTAGAAATGCCAAATGAGTTCACGGATTAGGCAGTGTTAAGCTGGAATAATTCCAATTTAATGATAATGAGATTTTATTGTTTTTGTTCCCGTGTCGCTTCCACAGTAATCTGTCACGATGTTTCCAATTTAAGATATCCCAATGACTCCCTGACAAGTCAAGACTGACGCCGCGATGCGTAAGGCGTCCTGGCGAACGTTAAATAAATGGATTAAAGCTAGTAAAAGAGAAATTATATTGTGATTATAATAACTAGTATATCTACACGGTTTGTATTTTTGGGCATATTTCCACATTATTCCGGCATTGGTCCATAACGTTTTAGCGTTATACCCTGTACAAAAACCAAGTTACATAACATAACCAGCACGCGCAAATTATGACAAAATAATATAGATTTGGTTAGGTTATTTAAGAAGCTTCAGGTGCTCGAAAAGCAAATCACCTAGAAATTAAAACTTAAAAAAAAATCAAACTAGGAAGAAAATGGCGTAACGCTTATGCCGGTAATGTAACTTAATAAATTACGGGGAACAAGGGCTATTTTCATGTTTGACTTTAGATTCCTGTTGCGTCAAATCCGACTTAGGTTGGTTTGCATTGACCACATTTAAACAGATCGGTAATCGGTAGAAACTCGAGAAAACTAACAAACTTCCCACAATCTTCATCAGGAAAAATACAGTTAAAAAAAACATTGAAAAATAATAGCATGTTATTTAAACGTTATTCTAAGATGCTTTATTTTAGAAACCTATATACAAAATTTCCACCCGGAAGAAATTCTATCTTAAAAATACATCAATCACTGACGAAAATTCTGCTTTAATAAATTATGCCAAATACACTTTTATGTAAGTTGTTACAATAGAGAGAAAAGAAATAATTTAGATGTTTGGATGTTTAGATGTTTGAATGATTGTTACTAGATCACGCTTAAATGGCTCAACCGATTTGGATGAAATTTCTCACGAATAAAGATTATAGCCTATACTAAAATATATGATAGTTCTTACCCCGGGTCCAAGCAGACGAAGTCGCGGGCGGAAGCTAGTAGTTAATAAAATGAAATCACTACCTACTAGAAAAAAATAAATGGACATAACTTACCTACCTTACGAGTACCCACGGTTTGAAACAACCGAGCCTTAGACGTAAAGCTTTTTGAACTGCACGACATTTATTAAAGTTTCAACATTTTAGAATAGGTATTACGCGTTCAAAAATAAACTTTCGACCTTTCACAACTTTAATATCCGTCTGTCAGCCGACATTACGCGGAAAGCCCCGTCAACGAATATGTTGCGAATTTTCCAGTAATTGTCCGCATAACTGAAGTTGAACTCATTCATGGTAATATGATAACATCCATTTTGAGAGGGCGGTCTATTTCCGAGTTATCCTCAAGGGATATCACACTTTCCGTTTGGTCTGCTCTGTCTCTGTATTTGACATAATTCGTGAGAGAATATTCATCTAAGGCAATAAATCTATGTAGAAAGGAAGTAGGAAGTAGAAAGTATTTAGACATCTGAATTTATTGACTGTGCCAAGTATTTATATATATGAAGTTTGTTTAATTGTCAAGGCTCACGTGGAAGTTTTCAAAACCTATACACAACAAACAACTTTCGTACAAGATATCCAAACCGTCTCGTTGGTCCTGTTCGTAAGACACAATTGTACAGCAATAACGCATACTGTAAGTCCATTGACATTTTTAATCGTTTGCATGATGACATCAAAGTTTTGCCTATTAGATTATTTAAGCGTTAACTTAGGAACTGGCTTGAGCAAGAATGTTTTTACTTTGTAGGAGAATATTTTAATTATTTTAAACATTGAACTTGACATTTATTATTGTAATTAGATTTGTATTGTAATTATGATATATTAGTAATATAATAGTAATGATGAAATTTTGGTAATGTAATTGAAATTGTGTCATTTTCTATAAATAATTTTACTACTCTTAAGATTGTTTTATGATATACAACAATAAACAATTATAATTTTGACAACATCTGCAAAAGAATCGCGTAGTGGTAAGTTTCAATGTCATTTTAACGACGGGTTCAAAACCACAGTAATTGGGCTTTTGAATCCTTCGCGTGCGAGTCCTACTCACTAATCGAGGTTTTAAGTACCAATACATTTTTAACCCAACATCAAAAAGATCAAAAATTTAAGGACGTTTTTGCACATTTATTTCAAGCCGTTATTATCAAATTTGTACTTTAATAATTACCAAGCATGCTCCGCCATATCCGCCAATGAAAAAGCCGAAATGTGACCCCTTTGTGACCATACCATACAGTCCCCTAGGATGCAATAGGGCCGGAGGCTAAGCAAGCATTGTCATCGTGGGGTTTCTATCACACCCGCACTAAGGGCTATTCCTTGGCTAAGTAATTTAATTGGGGATAATTCATTCTCTGAGAGAAATTACACCCAAAACGTGCGTAAACCTTAAGCCAAAGAAATGTGGGGAAATCGAGCATATTGTAAGACTGTGGAAACCTGTACGGATGAGTTTTATCTTGGAGTGTTTGGTGACTTTAATAGTAATTTAAATGTATTATTATTTCATGGGATTACTTACGTATCTTCTTATCTTTTCCCAGAGGGTGTCTATCATTTTGTCGGAACGCATTACGTCGATTTACATTTCACCGAAAACTATTCCACGAATTTCATTTCGTTGTATTTCTTGTTCACATAATCATCAATTCATAGTTTTTTATTTCATCGAACAACTTTTCATCGTTAATCGTTCCGAATTTGTATCAAATCGTAGCGTAACGATTCATCGAATTTACTTTTCGTAGAATAGTCAGTTATGTATAGTATTAATTTATCGAAACACGGTTCAATGTTGGTACATTCCATATATTTTTGTTGCCACGATCAATATTTCATTGTTCTACCAAGCTGTTTACCTATAGGCCATTTCGTCTAAGTATATAATACCTAATGGATAAGATGGGTCCATATTGACTCATACGAGTATGTACGCTTCATATACGATGTAGACGTAATATTAAGCCTGAGTAAGTAATATTAAAAAAACGGTTCTGGCGCTTCGCCGGCCGCTGCCGCGGCACGCTCGCTCCGCTCGCTCGGCTCGCGCGCTATAGGATCACAGTTCACCTAACACTCCTCCTCGCTTCGCTCGTCGTCGTACCTACACTGGCCTGCCTTAAAGTAGAATAGGAAGGTAATCCGATATCCAGAGGGACAGGTGGGTAGGCTTAGAGCTCTATGTATACGTCCAAAGTCTCGGTGAAATGTACCTACTCAGTTCGTTGAAAGGTAAATATTATCAAGTAACAAACACTGATGAAACGATTTTCTATGTAATAAGAAGTTTGGAACTGAATTTTATGTTAAAACAAAATTATAGTAACGGCGATTCGATGAACGACTATGTCGATGAACAAATAAAATATTGAAGTGAAATTCGATGAGTTCGTTTTTGTGTAAATGGTAATTCGAGCAAATGTATTAGCGATCTAACGAAGTTCGATGAATGATTCCTGTGTGATGATGAAATTCTGCGAATAGTGTTATGGGAAACGATAATCGATGAAACTATTTTCGGTAAAATGATGGATTCCCTTTCCCAGAGTATCACATCCTAAACTATCATTCTCAAACAATAATTTGGCAAAGAATTTACATACATTCATACATTCACGCCTTTATCCCTAAAAGGGGTAGGCAGAGCACATGAAACATGTAGTTCCAGTACTACTTTTAGCATTAATGTGGGTATAAAAGATCGACAAAATGTGATATCGCAGTGACAGATTGCTAGCCCATCGCCCACAACACACTTCTACCCTGTTCCCTTAGTCGACTCTTACGACACCCACAGGAAGAAAGGGGGTAGTGCTATTCTAACCCGACACCACACGGGTAAATCCCACCGGAAGAAATTCTATCTTAAATATATATCAATCGTTCACTGACGAAAATTCTGCTATCTCTTAAATGACTTAAATGTATGATGATAATGATGAGGTCATTTATTTATTACCCCCGTGGCGTACACTTCTACATTTTGATGTGGAAAAAGTGCTTTTAAAGACGGGAGCTCTCTCCTCAATATAATAATTACTAGTCAGGAGTTGCTACAACGTACATGATAGAAACAGCGCTCTCTAAACAGCGGGAATCCGCAAGAGATTACCGTTTTAATTACCCTGAGTACAAATATAACTTTCTTTAATTACCTTCTGTAAGGCAGAGTACCTACTGGTGAAACAAAGAAACAAGAGGGATTATAAGTGTCTTAGGTCAGCCATGTTTAATATTATCCCGGTCGCTCCGGGGATTCGCTTAGATCCCGGAGATACAAGTCTTATTACGTTATTGTAATAAATTGATTAGTAATTATTTATGACAGGGCGTGGAGTAGTTTGGCTTGTGAGATTGTTCAAAGGTTGTCTGGAAGAGATCGCTTTAAAGCGATAAGACCGCCTGTTGTTACCATTATTTATTAAGGCGCCGTAGGTTCAGCGAAGTTAAGCGAACAGAGTTTTTGAAACAATATAATGCGTCTGTTTATAATAATATGGTTAAAAAAAAATACGAATAGTAATCTTGAAGCTTTTCTGCAGGGAAATCAGTGCTTAGAAACATGATTAAGCATTTTTCGCTCGATTGAAAAAAATCACAAACATAGGTCTAAAAGGGTCTAAAATACATTTAAAATATTTGTTACAAATTACGAACAAAAGCTAAAAATATTAAAATGGCTTCTAAAAATCGGCAATATTATGTTTGAGGGAAATCAGTGTTTACTTTTTTATTTATTTAAACGGCCAATAAATTAAAATTAAAAAACATGATTTCCGCGCTTCCGAGCACGCACTTCCATCTCGCTCACGCTTATGCTCAGTGAGAGGGAGAGAAGACCATGAACCTACGGCGCCTTAAGCAAATTTTTTGTAATATGTTTGTCTCTTGTCATGGTGCAATAAAGAGTATTTATTATTATTATTATTATTGTTTGTTGAGTACGATTGCTGTTAAATTATATTGATAAGCAAGATTTTTTGATAAACTATTCTTGTTCGCTGTACTTTTCTGTGCGCCGTTATCCAGTACTAATGGAGAACATTCTGACATGTCCGAACTAAATAATAATAATAATAATAAATATACTTTATTGCCAAAACATGAATGGAATAACAGTAGGTAATAATAATCTTAGGTATTAACTAATCTAATCTTAAGGAGGTAAGTCTTTCCCGTTCATGGGACAATGATGTCCCGGACCTTTGGGAGGCGTGCGTGGAGCTAGATACCTACAAAGTACCAACTGAGCCAACACGTAGAGGCAATTTAGGAGGTAAGTATTATTATGATCTATAAACATTGAAATCATGTTGGCCAAAATGTATGTAGGTATTTGTTTATGGTAGTAGTAAGGTGGAAGTACTAGTGCCCGACGCGGTACTAGTAGGTACTCGACGAATATAATTTAACTAGCGAATAATAAACTAAAATTGATCACGACATCATTTTTAAGTTACTAAATGTTAGTGACTTCAATATTTCTTATCACAATTTCAAGACAAATAATTTATTTATAAGTTATGAACATATTTGTTAAAACCAGCTGCCATCAAATGGGGATGGGAGTTAAACCTTCAAGTCCCAATAAATGTCAGTCTGTTATTCATGACATTTGTACTGAAATGACATCTATTGGGACTGCCAGCATAACCGCCTGCCATTTACTCGTACATTCGTATTGATAACCTAATTCTTATATTATCAGGTTTTTTTATAAGATCACCATAGGTATGAAACGAATTCCATATCAGTAACTTGAGTAAATACCTCGTCTCCCAAACCGTGTGAAACTGTTTAATACATCTTAAATGAGCATAATATCGTGATTCAAATAAGTATTTTCTGTTGACATGTCGGGCACTAGTACTTCTACCTTATTGTGTGGTTCTGAATAAATAAATAAAAACAGTATGGTTCAACTTTGCCTTTGCATTTCAAGTAGGTGCTTTTACATCAGTTTTTTAAATTGTGTCAATAAGGGTGCATCGTTCCGTTGCCAAATTCCTCTGGGCGTCTTTCAATTTCATGATTCTAGCACTATCATAGTACCTACTGCACTCTCTTGTCATCCGATTAACATAATGATTTATGACAAACTTAATTTCAATGGTCTAGTGGTGGTAATGGTCAAAAGACGGATCAAATTAAATTTCAAGACTTCATTTCACAGCTTCACACCCACCCACAGGGGACAGACAGTAGAAATTAAATAGCATGTAATTAAGTCACGTTGTATCGTATGTGCCGCCATCAAAATCTTAATTATCATGAGAAAAGATTTCATTGAAAAAAGTTAACGTTGTTGACTTCTAGTCCCTAGAGAGCTAGCTTCTAGCTTCTAGAGATCCCTCCGTTTCGTTTATTGAATTCATGAACTTAGACACATTCACTCACATCGTATATATTCTATGTGAATTACGTGAGACCTGTTCCTAATTTACGGAGCCAACTATGAAATTACTGAAGTAAATTTAGCTCCATAGTGCCAGTATGTCGTCTACAAAGTTCTATTTTCATAACTTGCGAAATGTGGCGCCGCACCCTAAGTTACGCTATGTGTTACTTTGCCTAAGTGTTCTAGAGCGGTACTAACTAAATGATATGAAATTACTAGCTTCTGCCCGCGACTCCGTCCGCGTGGAACTCTTTTATAAATCGCAGCTCCATACACACTTTTACCCCCCCCCCCCCCCATTTCACCCCCTTAGGGGATGATTTCGGAGATAGAAACTATTCTATGTCAATCTTCATCTCTTCAACTATCTCCACTTAAAAAATCGCGTCAATTCGTCGCTCCGTTTTGCCGTGAAAGACGGACAAACAAACACACACATACACTTTCCCATTTATACTATTAGCATGGATGGTTGACTAACTGGCAATAACTTGTATTAGGAAGTAAATTTGACATGTGCCGCTAGCTTTTTGGTGATAAAAGCATCAGCAAACGTGCGTTGAGGCAAACTTCAAAAGCATGGGAAATTATATCCCTTCAGCTGTGGTCATCCCTCTGTGGGCTTCATATTTTTTCCTGCAGGTCGGTGGAGCA
Source organism: Epinotia demarniana (assembly GCA_945867215.1). NCBI lineage: Eukaryota > Metazoa > Arthropoda > Insecta > Lepidoptera > Tortricidae > Epinotia > Epinotia demarniana. Next base: position 6,597,653 of record OX244272.1, read on the forward strand.
CCCCTCGGAGGGGCGCAAGGGCTTTGTTTACTTTCTAAGAAATAAAACCGTCATTCGTGTATCCATCTCGCTTTAATCCATTGAAACATATAGCCAATGAAGCGAGACAACTAGCAAGTGAAAATTTCAATGGCCAATGGAGGAAAAAATACATTTGATCGTTAGTCTAAAACAGTCAGTGGCGCGTTTGACACGGTCGGTGTTCGCGAGTGAACATTAGTGGGTTTAGTGCTGAATTTTAGTGCCAGAAGGATAGTTTTTGTATAGTTTACATAAAAACAAGTGTTATTTATACTGGTCAACTGTAATAAACCCGTGAGACAAACATACCTACAAACATACCTACTCATGGTCAAAATTTGGCAACACGTTTTATAGCGCTTTTTTAATAATTTAATATCACTATTAGCTATTAGAATTACCGTTAGTTATCATATATTTGTTTTATATAAACTTAAACGGATTACCCGAAAGTAAATAAATCGATTGAAATTGGTAACGATCATAACAAACCCCTCAGAGGGGGACCTAACAGTCTGGGAATTTCCCTCCGAGGAATGCTCACATGATACCTCGTGACGTCACTACGATCCGCACTCTATACTAATCATGACCTTGATTTATATTGTTTTTAGATCATGTTATGATGCGATTTTTGATCAACTGATGGTTATATTATAATTTAAACTAAAAGTATACTTAATGAGAATATTAAAAAACCTTATTTGTCTGGTTCAAAACATATAGTTGCTGTGATAATTGCAGTCGTTTGGAGGAGGTCATTTTTTATGAAAGTAGACATACTTTTTTCATTTAACTCTCACATAAAACCTACTGCACTTATGACAAAAAAAGCTTCGGTTGCACCTAGTCGATGACCCAAATTTATTGTTTGCAATGAATTTGAATACAAACAATATAAAACACTTCAGATATAAACATGTAAATCGAAGCCCATACGAACGGGTGTGTAATGATGGGTATAAAAATAAATAATATAATTTCATTCGCTATAACAACATTTGACATAATTTCAAGGTATATAATCACTCATTGCATATAATAAACGTTTGTTATAATATCAAAATATATATGTCTATTTTGTATAACGATCATCGGATATAACACTTGTTTTGTATAATCATTATATGGTATAATGCTCATGTTACATACAAGTTATATGTCATAACTATCAAGTAAAATAATATTTTATTATTAAAAGAAAATGTAGCTAACGTAACGGTTCGCAAATTGTACTATGTAAGTATATATTAGGTAGTAAAAAGTGTTCGGTTCTGGCGCTTCGCCGGCCGCTACCGCGGCACGCTCGCTTCGCTCGCTCGGCTCGCGCGCTGTAGGGTTGCAGCTCAACCTAACACTCCTCCTCGCTTCGCTCGTCGTCGTACCTACACCGACCTGCCTTAGAGTCTAACAAAAAATATTATGCTAATTGTGCATTAGAAAAAAATAGCATTATATCCAATGTTCAATATAGCAAATATGCATTATACTTAATGTATGTTATACCAAATATTTTTATATCAAATGACCGTTATATAAAATGATAATTATGTCCTATGAAAATATAATAAGTGTTGTTATAGAACTTGAGAATTATATCAGATGAGCGTTATTGCGAGTAATATTATATCATAAATATTTATAGCCATCGTTACGCACCCCATACGAACAACTTCTGAGTGTACGCATTATTTTGGTAGAATATTTGAAATGGTCTAGTGTAAAAAAATTACTCATGAGCCTGCCATTTTATGTATTTAGAATAACTATAACGCTAATTTCTTCAAATTTAGCCCATTAAACACCCCAAAAACCCAAATTATTATATTTAAAATAACCAACATATATGTCGTTAACTTCGGTGACCTGGTGACGAGGTCAGCTAGAAAGCCTTAATACGACTTTGATGTAACGATGATATCTCATTGCAGTTAGATAATTTAATATAGATTGAGTTTCTTCCAAAATCCTGGCTGTGATTATGTAAAAAACTAAGGGAATTTTTATTTTACCAAATCACTTCACCCCACAAACCTTTTCGGTGGAGCGCCCCTCAGAGGGTGCCACAGACGTGGGTAAGTGGCCATGTTTTTTCACCACAGCTCAAGGGATATTAAATTAAATTATATCCTCTTTTTCGTTGAAAGAGGCTAATTAATGGGTGAGTCGAGTTGTCTGACTCGAATATCTCGAATCCAGACTCTAAACGAGTTTATTCGAATCAAGGCTTTTCGGTGAAGGAAAATATTGTGAGGAAACATGCATACATCTGCGAGGAAACTCAAAGGTGTATGTGAAGTCTCGAACCAGCACTGGGCCACCGTGGGGACTACAGCCCGTTCCCTCTCACCCATGCACCATGAGAGGTTGCTTGTACCCCGCAGTGGGACGTATATATGTCGCAGTGAAATGGCCAAAACAGAGATTTGAACAAATCCCTAAGGGATATGATCAAATCACGCAGGATGTTAAAATGGGGAATCCATTTTATCATTTACCTAATACAAATCAGTCATTTGATCAAATCTCTGAATCTGTTTAGTGACATGACGAAATCGGACAAAAAAGGCAACTCGTTTTTTCATTTCACTAGATTTGTTTAGTGATTTGATAAATCCCTGAAACGCGTCAGTGAATTGACGAAACTAACTCGCAGATATTGGCTCCTAAATCATTAGTCATTTAAACGTTTCTGGGACTTAGACTCGGATGGCGGATAGGTTAGAAGATGGTGGAGGGAGCTCTGCTCCCGCCACCGTCTTCGTGGTTATTTTTTTTGTAAAAGAGCGGAAAAATCTTTATCGCGTTAGTTTCGTCAACTCACTGAAGCGTTTCAGGGATTTTATCAAATCACTAAACAAGTCTATTAAAATGAAAAAACGAGTTGCCTTTTTTGTCCGATTTCGTCATTTCACTAAACAGATTCAGAGATTTGATCAAATTAAAGGTCGACACATGTAAAAAGAACCCTGGCGGCCATACTTTTTATATGGCCGCCAGGGCTCTTTTTACGTGTGTCGACCTGTACTGATTTGTATTAGGTAAATGATAAAATGGATTGGCCATTTTAACATCCTGCGTGATTTGATCATATCCCTTAGAGATTTGATCAAATCTCTGTTTTGACCATTTCCCTGCAACATATAGACTGATTTATTCCATTTTATTTATAAGTTGATTGCCGTCTACTGTAATTGACAAAATTTAATTTTTTTTAGTGGGCCATTTTATGATTTAGTTTGATAGAAAATGAAATTTTGAGGTAAGAAGTTGTCCACTTTTAGAATTTATTTTTGTCCACTCATGAAAAGCGATGTCATGAATTAAATTAATCTTTTTATTAGAAATTATTTTACACACTTTGTTGTGCGGGTCAATCATGTTTCTTTAAAAATATTTATACTCACAGAAGTATTAAAAAAAATATATAAATAATAATTCAGTATGGTCAGAAGTAGCCCCCCATATAAAAAAAGATATGTCCCCACCCTGCCCATGAGATAATAAGTCTTCGTGAAACCTATATTTTCAAATACTTACAAAGGGTTTTGGTCTTATCTATATAGTTATATAAAATGGAACACTATTTAAAATCACAATTGAGCTTTTGTAAATAATGAATTTTCTGTTATTTAAAAGGTAAAAACATTATTGTCCCACCATTTTATTAAATTTTAAATAAAATTTTACATTATTATTTAATACATTAAATAAAACGTTACACATTTCTTGACGCTATTTCCATCAACGGAACAGTTTCTCAAGGTAGATATTTGTTTTTTGACAGCGACCCTGTTTGATGCCATAGTCAATGAGATAATAGTGCCGCCACTTTGTTTTAGTAGTCGGTTTTGCAAAACAGTTGGAGCGTCCGAACTGAAAGTGATATAAAAAATATTTCCTGACGTATTTCGACTCAAAAAGTAAGTGTTATTATAATCAAATATGTACAAAACTTTGTGGTAAAGTTAATAAATACTCAGGAAGCTTTTGTTGTAGTTACAAAAATACGGCTGCGTGACGGATTTACCTGACAAGATTTTGTGACATTTTCCTGACGTCAAGAAATATTGGATGTTTCATGCAGGAGGGTTGCATATTAAAATTATGTTGTAAAATGTGTACCTACCATGTATGTGGGTATACAAAGTGTTAAAGAATAAACGCATAATTAAAGAACAATGACTTTAGAATCACAAGCACATAAAAAAATAGCTAATGATTTTTTACGATTTCCATACAAATCTGCCGGGTACCTTTTCGAGTTACGTAGTATGAAAAATTTAAAAAGAAAATCGAGCTAGATTTAAAAAAAAAAATTTGCAAACGTTCTAATGATAAAATAAAAGTTTTAGTAGTTTATAAAAAAAATACGTAACATTTAAATCTTACTTTGAGACTAAAATGTATTTAATTTTGCGTTACTTGATTCCTATAGCTATTTGGTATAATGTCATCCTTAGTATTGATTATTTCCTGACGTTTCTTGACAAACTGATTTCTTGACAATTTCATGACGGGACACTTTTTTGACAATCACTCTACGTGTTTTTTATTTCTACCGAAATGTTTATTTTCATCCAAAAATATCAAAATTAAAAGTAGTGAATTCCAATAGGTCGTAAGTCAAATATGACGTCATTATTATGGCTCTCTATGGCACCTGTCCACATCTTTCACTCATTTGCATACCGCGTTTTACAGATTTTAGTTATTTTCTCGGAAACAAGTAAGAATAAAAATGGGTAAACCACTTTATAACGTTCAAATAATATAAAAACCGAAATGGTTTTCGATTAAGGCATCATTACATATTTTGAAATGTTGTCAATTGCGTAACTTTTCAAAGGAGCGCATCGTACGAGCCCTCGAAAGTTACGCAATTATCCTGGTAGTTTATTTCGGTAATTCGTACAGTTTGTTCACCTATAAGATCCTTTGTGATACAAAATCAGACTGAAAAGCATTTGCACCTATATTCAACGAGTGGTTTCATTTATATTGCAGAGTAATCTTGCTGGATATTTTAGCACTACAATTAACACAACTGTTAAGCGTATTTCAAAGAGACTCCCTAACAAGAGCTTAGCGCTGAATCTCTCATTAGATGTGTCAAAACTGTGTTCTATTCTCAAAAGCACCATGTGGTTCACAAAACCAAGAACAGTGTACATGTTTAATAGAACTTGTGTGGTTCACAGAACATTGGCATTCAATTGATTCACTAGATGTGTTTTTGTGGTTTTAGGTGGTAACGTATTTCAAGTATTTTATTGCAATCATGTTGTTATATTATATTACTTAGTTGACATGTGTTACAGTAAGTCTCAAACATATAACATAAAACAGTATAGATCTATAAAGTTAGGAGAGCTAGGCATAAGTTTTGGTTACGTTGTTGTATGTGTATTAGTGTATCTTTGTGTAGGTATGTGTTGTTTATATTTTGTATTTATGTATTACCTTATTTTTTAAATTTAAATTATTAAAGTTATTTTTATCTACTTAATGTGTACAATAGTTGTGTGTAGATATGGTTTAGTAGTGATTGCGATTGTTAAATAGTAATATATGCAGTTCAAAACTAATTTTCACTGACATAGTCGCTTGAATTTACTCGTACTGTTAGCAGCAGAAATGGGCACGCGTATGAAGGGTTAACAATACCTGCACTTACACGATTTTATTTCATTAGGCCAAATTTTGAACACTTCGCCTGCATACCTAGCAGCTACACTTCGCCTGCATACTAGTCCTAGCGGTACGCAAAAATATGCTGCAAATAGTGTTAAAAGCATGAAAATCGGAGAGATTGATCTTTAGGCCATACGAATCAATTTGGCGCGTAGCACGAAGAAAAAAAAGGAGAGGAGTTATAACGTCATCTTTTTTTAGTATGTAAAAAAAGGTTTGTTCTGAAACCTGTCTTACGCTTACTAAGCCGATATTTACATTTAGTATTTTTTTATAATTTTTTATAAGTACAAAGTGATACATTCACAATAATTAGTTGAAACATGTATAAAAAATTCAATTTTAGACACTGAGGATGATAAATACTAATGCGAGAGTTTTCAACAATATTTATTATTATTTATTAATATTAACATATTATTTAAAAAAAATATTTGATGTAGATACGGAGCTACGGCAGCTCAGTGGTGCGGGCACGCGGCTGTTAAGCGGCGGTCGTGGGTTCGAATCCCGGATCGTACCAATGAGTTTTTCGGAACTTACAGTACGGAATGTTTACCGATAGCTTTTCGGTGAAGGAAAACATCGTGAGGAAACCGGTCTAATCCCAATATGGTCTAGTTTTCCCTCTGGGTTGGAAGGTCAGATGGCAGTCGCTTTTGTAAAACTAGTGCCTATGCCAAATCTGGGGATTAGGTGACAAAGCGAACCCTGGGCTCCTTTAAGGGCATTACCGGGAATAGCGCTAGGAGGATGATGATATGATGTAGATATTTTCAAAATTGCTTTCTTAGGGTTGAATATGAGGCTATTTACATATCATTTTAGGTATATTTTACAAATAATCATTCAATCGTATCAGCTGGAGGAGCCCAAAGTTGGTATGCTTTGAAAATGATTTCTAGGGTTCCGTACCCAAAGGGTATTTATTTATTTATTTATTTCATTGTTGTTTAGTCATGTACATTTTCGGTCTTTACAATTAAAAAACGGGACCCTATTACTAAGACTTCGCTGTCCGTCCGTCCGTCCGCCTGTCTGTCACCAGGCTGTATCTCAAGAACCGGGATAGCTAGACCGTTGAAATTTTCATAGATGATGTATATCTATTGCCGCTATAACAACAAATACTAAAAACAAAATAAACAAAATATTTAAGGGCTTTATAGCTAGAGAGTTGAAATTTTCACAAATTTTGTATTTCTGTTGCCGCTATACGGAACCCTTCGTGCACGAGTCCGACTCGCACTTGGCCGGTTTTTATTTTGATTTAAAACAAGTGACGATGTGATATGTTTTTATAATCGGCTTAGTAAGCCCTTTCATTGGATACCACACACGATAGGTTTCAGAACAACACACATTTTATTCCCATGCTAAAAAAAGATGATGTTATAACTCTTCTCCTTTTTCGTTTTTTTTTCGTGCTACTGGTGAAATTGATTCGTATGGCCTAAAGATCATTCTTTCCGATTTTCATGCTTTTAACACCTTTTGCAGCATTTTACCGAATTTTGGGATGTACTAGGACTAAATACTAGTAGCTACATACTTCTAGCTGCTGACTGACTTCTGGAGACGCTTTAAAGTTTTATTGAAATACAAGTATAACGATAACATTTTGTAATTTATATATGTGATGAGAAGTGTAGATCTCTTCACATCACATATATAAATTAATACATATAAAAATAGGAAAAATCTAATTTGTTCAACAGAAGTTGATAACTAATATAATTCAACCTTTTAACGAAACAATCCGTGATTAGGATTTTTATTTCATGTCAACGCTGGCTGCGAGCCTTTCAAGGAAATACAGACAGGTCGCTACTAGAAGCGGCGGCAAATGTGATGGAAACATACGCTACATCAAACCAGATCAAACTAACGTCTGGGCAGCTCAGAGGGAGAGCGCTGCACCGCACCGGCAATACAGAGTGCACAAGTTTGAGTGTCGTCCTGGGCTTCAGGTGATAATGGTTTATTTTTCCATTAAAATGTTCTCTGTATCATATCGCTGAGCTACGGTAGCCTAGTGTTTCAGGCACGCGGCTGGCAAGTGATGGTCGTGGGTTCCCGGCTCGTACCAATGAGTTTCTCGGAACTTATGTACGGAATATTTACCGTTAGCTTTTCGGTGAAGGAAAACACCATGAGGAAACCGGTCTAATCCCAATGAGGTCTAGTTTTTCCTCTGGGTTGGAAGGTTAGAGGTCAGTCGTTTTTGTAAAACTAGTGGCTATGCCAAATCGTGGAATTAGTATATCAAAGCGGACCCCAGGCTCCATTAGGGGCATTTCTGGGAATAACGCTAGGAGGATGATAAGCATATCGTTTATTATTTTTGACATGTAAAAGCTACATTTTATCATAAAATGAGTGTGAGTATGCATGTATTAAATATATTTACTTTATTGTCATACATCGCTAAGGTAAAAATAGCAGACAGGACAGATTATCTAGATACAGAAGCGTACTAATCCTTGTAAGAAATCCCTTCCAGTTGAACCCAACCGTTGAGAAATTGAGTGGCAAACAGAAACCAAGCGATAGACAAGTACTTAATGCACGAATTCTCATTATCTATTAAATCATAGCTATGTTACTAATAATAAGTATAGAAACACATTGTGAAGTTACAAATCATAAGTAGGTAAATTATAATTATTAAACGTCCACCAAGAGAATAATTCAAGAATACAGCTCTTAACTAAAAAACAGTGCGATTCAAGCATGATACAAGGGCCTTATTTTCATGACGCGTTTTGATATTCTTTAAAAACATACATCCACCTACAATAATGCGCTCTTCCTCGCGTAAGCACAAATCCACGTGAACGAGTTGGATGCACTGGCCCCAAGACGGGATTGGTATCAAATGAAAACAATTTCCATTTGAATAATAGGCCCAGAGGTACGATCGCTTCACTCACAAATCACAAAGGTCTGCGCGAATTAATCATCGTAATGAAAATGAAAATGTAAGGCGGCTGGCGCCGGTCGCGTATAACGATGAGTTGCTGAGACTACTAATTAACAATTAATTTCGTTAATTGTTATTTATTTTTATCATGAAAATTGTCACTGAAAAGTTAGTTGTATAACCAAAATTGATAACTGGAACAAGTTATAATCAGAATTATAATGTATACATCATATTTAATGAGTTTGATTTTCAGATAATTCAAATTGTAATTCTTGTGCTCGCAACGTATGATCTAAGGCCACGACAGTTCATTCAGCAATAAATAAAACTATTATAAAGAGAGAAGAAGAGAAATTATAAAGAGAGTACCGCCCGTCTTATAACCGCCCCAACGGGCGGAAAGGTCCTCCAGTGACGACTAGTCAGCATCAAAAATAGCTACGCAAACGAAGACGTCAAAAGTCTTTATTAAAAGGGAATAAGAGCTTTTGACGTCTTCGATTGCGTAGCTACTTACTGTACCGACAGGCGCAGTTTACGTACTTACGTAGACCCCCACTAGGTCCACTGATGGCCATCGGACGGAGCCGCAGGAGCAGCTAGTAGGTATGAAATTACAATAACATTTTGTTGTAGGTATACTTTTTTGCACGAATAATTATTTCTAGTTACATGGTGTTCTTGTGAATAGTGGTTAAGTATTCTAGATCGTAATTAAATTACATGCAAATATTATAATAAATCGTAGCACGTGCATGCAATTTACTCATGGTTAGAGACTAGTACGTTTTATACAAAGATCTGATGTACTATATTAAAGTCAAGTAAAGTAACTTAAAACACAATTAGCCCGCACGTTTTAGTTGTTCGCGTATAGAAAACACTATTACCAAGTTACCCAATTTAAGTTAAAGCTGGGGACGTGGAGATTTATTTAAGTTAAGTTTAAGGCAGAACATAGGCTACGTCTTGGCTATTAAAAAGGCAAATTGCTAAACAGTCAAACAAAAAATCCTAATTAAATAAGACAATTTAAATTAGCGTACATTCATATTAGACATTAAGTATACTTATTTTTTTTACATTTATTGTTTGTGTTTTGGGTTTGAATTATCACAGCACAAGGCATTGTATCCTCTAATCTGTAACTCTTATAAGTTTATTTAGAACACTACTAAAATTTATCCTCGAGTACACGTTAAGGAACATGACAATAAACTTTTACTTCGTATTGGTTAATAGTTCTCCAAAGTCAAGAAGTGTTAACATACATGAGTATACGTATAATACGTTAAACTTCACCATTTTTAAATCATTTAAAAGAAAAAAAGGAAATAAGTTTATTTCACATAAATACAGAATACAACATACAATACATTTTAACATTTCGTGAAAGTGCGAAAAAGGAGTCGACTCAGCACAATGTCGAGCCACAGAAGATGACTCGACGCTGATTTCTCTACGGTCGGTCAAGAAAGATTATGGTTACTAGATGTCAGATGTATCATCATCATCATCATCAGCCTATAGACGTCCCACTGCGGGGCACAGGCCTCCTCTCATGAATGAGTGGGATGGGTAGTAGTCCCAACGCTGCTGGGCTAAAGCAGATTAGATTTTTTTTATTGAAACTATTATTTGGACCAGATATTTTATGTAAAAAACGGAGGGGGGAGGCCTTTGGCCAGCAGTAGGACACTACAGGCTCCGAAAAAAAAACATAAAAATCAAATAATCATAGCGCGGGTAATCGCAAAGAAAATCAAGTAGATCGTAATATTGAAATAACTCGTCAATCGACGATCACTTTTCATAACGAAATGCCGTTAAATCATTGAATATTTTACGGTTAAATTGAACGTTACTTATCATTTCAATATGATTAGATATGCAAGAAATTATCATAAAGTCCTTAGCTTCAGAGAGGTCATGAACTAAGGAGTCAGTGGCCGGTATATAGGAGATTGTGGGATAAATGGAACAAAGCAGATAATCGCTTAAAAGAATAACGTACTATGTTCCATGAATTGAATACTGTTTTTCTGCCTTTCGCTTCTCTATACTGGTTCCTTGAATTGGATTTTTGTGCTGCACTATCGAATATGAAAGTTAGATAGCTGGTAGATTAAATTGTTGTGTATGTTACCGTCAGATTATGAACACCGTCAGTTTATACACGCGTTATTATAAACTCTCGAAAAATTGTAGACTGTCAAAACCATTCACAATTTAACACATTCACTGTCAAGAATCGTTACGCGCTACGCAGCCGATCCCGTGGTTTTCCATGTAAGTGGCGGAAAGCGACTACGGCGTAGGCGCCCGCTAGGCGGGTTCTCGGAACTGAAAATGGTAACGCATTATTTTTCGTTACTTTTATAATTAATCGATGTCGAATCGTCAAATTGTGACATCAAATTCGCACGCACTCTGTGCGCTCATTGGTTGAATGATTTATTCCACTTACATCTTTTTTTTTAAAACGAAACTTTTTATTTCATGTACTTACAGCAGTGTCAACGGTGTTGGCTCAGGCTGCGTGGGGCTCCTGTTTCTGGGCGGTTTTCCCTTCGGGCAACAACTGAAACTACCTAACCTAAACCATCTAGTCTTTGTGTATGCGTTTCGTAGGCTTCGTAGCATGCCGATTCGATCTCAGTTCACAATTTGACGATTCTGCATTCGCAGATTATAAATTAACGAGAAACAGTGTGTGGGTGAATTTTTGAAATTTAATTTTTGGGTCATTTCCGTGGCTAATTTGTCAATATTCTGTTGACATAACTTGTAGTGGACACGTCATGATATCACGGTTGGTATATTACAGCTGAACGAAGATGTTGTACTATGTGTGTTTGAAATAGATGTCGCGATGCTACTAATTTACCGTTTAATGCGAGGAATTGTAACGCTTCACCAGTCTCCGAAAAATAGCCTTTCCAGGCCTTATATGTGTAAAATAAAATCCTGTGCCAACGACAAATTAAATACATTCAACCCGGTCACAATATCTTTGCACCTGACCTCGAACAATAAACATTAAAAAACAAAACAACAATAAAGCGAAAATATCAAAATTATCGGGACGTGTAGACGCACCGGGGAGTTTCGTTTTATTGTTGTTTTGTTTTTTAATGTTTATTGTTCGAGGTCAGGTGCACAGATATTGTGACCGGGTTGTACATATTACATGTATGTATGTATACATTCACGCCTTTATTCCCAAAAGGCAGAGCACATGAAACGTATGTTCCAGCGCCACTTTTAACATAAATGTGGCAATAAAATATCGATAAAATGTGATAATGCAGTGATAGGTTGCTAGCCCATCGCCCACAACTGGAAAAAATGGCCTTCCCAGGCCTTATATGTGTAAAATAAAATCCTGTGCTAACGACAAATTAAATACATACATACATGTATGTATGTATACATTCACGCCTTTATTCCCAAAAGGCGTAGGCAGAGCACATGAAACGTATGTTCCAGCGCCACTTTTAAACATAAATGTGGGAATAAAATATCGATAAAATGTGATATTGCAGTGATAGGTTGCTAGCCCATCGCCCACAATACACTTCAACCCTGGTCCCTTAGTCGACTTTTACGACACCCACGGGAAGAAAGGGGGTGGTGAAATTCTAACCCGACCCCACATGGGTACAAATTAAATAAAAATTAAATAATCATTTATTTCGGCATTTAAGTTTCCATATTGCATTAGTAGCCTATTACAAAAATGATTATTAGTTTTACTATTAATTAATTATGTTATAAGTCACCTATTCTAATGCAAGTATGTAGGCTATGCCAATATAAATTGCCAGAAAGCGCCATCTTCCCTGTTCGCAACTGTGGCAACTGACTAATGCGCTGCCACGCACGCGCCGCACCAGCGACGCCACCCGCTTGCATATGATAGCGTGGAAGCCATCGGTGAAAATGATAACCGTTCGCCTGGGAAATTGGTAAAGTGCTGCTCTTAATCGTTCTCAAAATACGTGAAATAATGAATGAAGTTATTTCATGTATTACGTTCATGTAAAACTATTAGCCACATACCTATCTAGTTTAGTTGACAAGCCCGCAGGCTATTGATCTACTTTAGACCCCGTATCATGGTCGGCCTTATTAGTGAAGTCAGGTGTGCTGATAAAAAAACTTTATACACAGGAGATGCAACGCGGAGAGTTTTCAAAAGTTATGATTTTTTACAACGGATAGTTCTCAGAGCGTACACCTTCCATTAAACACTGAAAACATTTCAAGAACTCCTTGGATTATTAGCTGTTCTATTTTCCTGTCTACAGAGATAATAAGATAGGGATGTAATTAATGATTAGATCCAACAAAAAATGTTGTCAGAAACTGCGTCACGGAATTCTTAAATTGTCGTGAAAATTTCCGGAAACTTCTGAGAACTTTCCTGATATTTTGAGAATGTTCTGCATCTACTGGCCAGGAGATCAAGACTTTGAAAAGAAAACATTTTTGTCACTTTATCTCAGTGCGATTATTCATTAACTAAAGAGAAGCACTTAATTTAATTAAAGTATTGCTTTTGTTAAGAGTCTCTTTATAGTAACCCTACACCCTTTTGAGTACAATCATACATATTTCTACTCGGCCTTGAATGATGTGTACCAAGGGCTATTTTTTAAGTGACGTAAGAAAATGTATATTTTTGGGACTTGCATTCTTCATTAATGTTACCTGTGAAGTTTTTAAATATAAACAATTGCATTAAAAGACAGAATTGATTTTAATATTTACAGAACCGATACCGTGTGTTAAAGAATCGTAAAAAGAAGTAATTTAAATTATTTAAATACCAACTCAATTGATTGCCGTTGTTATGCAAGAATGCTAGAGCTTCCTGTTTCACGCTAAGAATTTATTCATCCATTTCATACGACTTGGAAACCAGGTCAGGCGAGTCAAATAAAACGTAATTTTCTGTTGATGCAGTTTTACTGTTACGACCACTATAATGGCACCATTTTGTTTTACATCCCGTGCTGGGAGTAACTACTGTGGTAAACACGGGGGCGGGTCTAGTCTTCAGTATTTTTTTCTCCGGCTGGAAAGTCGGTAGGTAGTTGCGCGGGTGAAGTGTTGAAAATGATTTGCACAGTTATTTTGACCGCTTTTTGCGCGTAGTCGCTGCTGCTGATGACTTTATATCAACACCTCTATGACACGTCATGTGTTTGTGTTTAGCCGACTTCGTGAATCTGTCTACAAACGCGGTCTTACTATTTTAGAGCCCTCTCCATTTGTTATTTCCCAGGAACGCAGATGAGCCGGTAAGGATTTGCCACACTGGATGCGTTCTGCGGTCTGCGGTCAGGTCAAATTGAAAACCGTCATACATAATGCGGGCCTGACCTGACCGCAGACCGCAGAACGCATCCAGTGTGGCAAATCCCTTATTGTGTCAGAGTCAGACACAACCACTACACATTTTGTCTTAAGTAGTTCGTGAACCTGAAAAAATACTATAGATGTTCGAATCTGTCACTAAAACGACTAAATATCCATAACCACACTCCGGCCGCCGTCAACGTTAGTGCTAGAGCAGCTATAGGCATAGGCATCCCCTCCCAGCACACTTTTTTATTTTTTATTCTTTTAGTAGTTGTGGATCCCAGCACACTAATTTGTTTCTAAAGCTATATATACTACAAGTACTGAATTGACACGAGTTAAATAGAAACGTTGTGCGTGTTGCCGTGTATTTGTTAAGGGTCGGGAATGCATGACGTGATGCCTGGAGTTGCAAGCGCTTTGAAATTAGTATACCAGCTCAACCATGATGGATCATACATCATTATTTAGCAAGTATATTCTGTTAAAATTAACCATCACTAGTGGTTCTGTGAACTATAGGACTCGCAAGTCTATGTACAGCACGTTTATTTTATCTACTCAAAATGGTCTCGCCGGAAGACTAGCGCTGGCTCGTGAGCCAGCATTATGCTGAGACGGGACCTTTTCGTAATAAATAAATAGTTTTAAGTAATTCAATAGTATTGTATGTATGTATTTGTTTGTTACGAATAAATAATTTTCATTTCATTTCATGTAAAATAGTTATTAACGATACAAGTGCCGAAAATAGGAAATACGCAACGGGTGGTGGGTGATAACGACCGAAGGGAGTGTTTTTAATCGACACGAGTTGCGAATAACCTATTTGCACGTGTATCATACAACGTTTTAATGTACATATGGCTCTTTAAAGTTTTGACATATGCACGGAAAGTGCTCTTTTCTGCACTAGTGCGGGAAAGTAGCACCATATGTAGTGTAAATAAAATATTACAAAAAAGTGAGTAGGCAAAAAAATCTATATAATTATAGAACCTGCTCACAAAATTTCAAGAGATTCGGTGAAGAAATGCGACCTTCAGAGAACAGCGTCACAGACCGGACTTGGATAGTTATTTGTTATGCAAGCCTGCAAAGTTGTTTTTTGGCGCAAGTGCTTGTATTGAAAGCCGAGCTAGCGAAGGATTGTAAGATTGAACCATGAGCGAAACGAATGGTTCAAAAGTACAATCCTGAGCATAGCGAGGCTTTCAAGGCACGAGATGCTATACAATTTTGCTGCCGAGCGAAACACATAAATTTTCACCTCACCACCGCGAGGAAATGTAATGGAAGTAATTTGGACCTTATAGGTACACATTTTCAACAAAGGTTTGTTTACATCTCAAGAAGATCTTACATTTTATAATTATTAAATGTAACATAAATATTTTTGCATCTTTAAATAACCCCACGCTATACCTACACTAAAAAAGTCAAAGTATTGTTGGGTACTCACGGGTAAACTAAGGCTCAAATACGCTTATTTCATTTTTTCCGCTAACTTAGCAGGCATTAAAATTCATATATGATATATATCTTCTGCACAAAAATCTATAAATAACAACCATTATTTTGGGTAGAAGAACCAAAGTTGCTGACATAGCCCGTAGGATAAGCAAGCTGAAGTGGCAATGGGCAGGCCACATAGCGCGAAGATCGGATGGCCGATGGGGCAAAAAGGTCCTTGAATGGAGACCACGTACTGGCAAGCGCAGTGTGGGTCGCCCACCTACGAGATGGACCGACGACCTGGTGAGGATCGCTGGATCTCGTTGGATGCAGGTGGCTACGGACCGGTCACGCTGGAGTGCGATTGGAGAGGCCTATGTTCAGCAGTGGACGTTAACAGAAACTGAAATGATGATGATGATTATTTTGGGTTTACTGTCGGTGGCTTTAAAACAAAACAAAATTAAAAAAGGTGATATGAGTTTTTTCATAAATTAACTTTTCACACGGTGCGTTCCTTTGGAAGAAGCAAAATTTTTTGAAACATCAAACTACATTTTAAAATTTTAAACTTATGTCACTCTAAATATTATTATTTCGTATGTACCTACTTATTTAGGGCGACCAGAGGGCTGACGTAATGTAACGTTTCTGTAATGTGGCCAATTATCACCATGGTAGTGTAAGAAATAGGTTTAGTGCAGAACACGCTTCAGCAATACGAGTAACGAGTGCTTACTATCGCATGTTGTACAAAGCGAAAAGCGGTTTACGGCGTTTTTATTATTACAGTCGCTGTTATTTGGATACACGTCCCTGACTCCTTAACGGTGGATGGGTAAATACAACAGCACTCAATTTTTATTAAGTTTCCAATTGTTGACCGAAACTGGCACAAACTTTTACTTATTTCAGACCCCCTAGCACACTAAGTTTTATGACTTTATGTCGGACATAAAGCATTTGTCCCTCTTGCACTCGCATATTTGCCAGAATGGGGCGAATGCTTTATGTCCGACATAAAACTTAGTGCGCTAGGGAGTCAGAAGCATTTTATCCACGACATACTGTATGTATCTTAATTTTAATAAAATTATAAACAGGCTTGAAAAAAAGATTAATTCTTCGTACGTGTATGTCAAATGTATGTGTCTATGTAGTATATGTAATTGTCTCATCAAACGATGACTTTGAGATGTAACCTAAAGGTTCAAATGTTTGGCACAGATACGGATTCGTGTCAAACATATGAGTTTATTGGGGACGGACACAAGCTTACGATGGGTTTTCCATTTACGATATCTTATAAAAATTGTCATAAAATGTACGGATTTTTACTGACTCTACTCCATTAGTTCTTATGAAGAGGTATTCCAAATTCGGAGTCCTTCTGTACCTATGTTTTATCACTAATTTTAGCATCATTTACAACCTTGATTCATGCGTGACACAAGAAATGATATTTATTTTAGTATTTCGCGCTTCCAGAATCGAGATTCGAGATTTAAGTATCGAAACAAGATAGCGACTTCAGATAAATTATATACAAAACAAAATACATCTTTATTTTTAATATCGGTCTCTGGCATCTCTCTCAACTTTTAATCTTAATTGACAACATTTCAAAATATGTAATGATGCCTAAATCGAAAACCATTTTGGTAATTATCTTATCTGAAGGTAATAAACTGGTTTTCCATTTTTATTCTTACTCGTTTCCGAGAAAATCACTAAAATCTGTAAAACGCGGTATACCCCGTGCGTGACGTCATTCCTACGTCTGTTAGTGAAAGATGTGGACAAGTGCCATAGAGAGACATAATAATGACGTCATATTTTACTTACAGCCTATTGGCATTCACTATTTTTCATTTTGATATTTTTGGATGAAAATAAACATTTAGGGAGAAATAAAAATACACGTATACCTTAAAATTTAATTTTCTATCGAACTAAATAATATAATGGAGCACTTTAAAAAATGAAATGTTGTCAATTATGAAATTAATAGCAAATTGCAACTGATATCGTCTAAATGACTTCTTCATAGCAATTATCGACATAAAATAAATACTCTACTTGCATTTCATATACCTGATGACCTACAGCATAAACCAGTCCATTTACGTTTTCCCTTTAAGTATCCAGCCATAATAATGCATAACGGCATCTCCAAGTACCTTAATTCCACAGTGGCGTCTTTTAAGTCCTCATAGAGGACCCATCATACGTGACTCGTATACAGAGAGTGTGGTTACATTATGGTTATTTATGATCCGGTTCGAAGGACCAACATATACGTATATCGATACGTACTTAACTGTTACGTACAATATATTTATGATTATGTGATGGCTGTGGTATCAATCTGTCTGTTAACGATTACAGGTAGTTCTCGTCTATATGTCTGTCTGTGTGCGCCTGTAACGCGCATCACACACGGCCGTCGCATACCGCTGCGGCGTGTGGAGCGACAGTTCGCAACGCTGTATGCCAGTACTAAGGTACAAACTAAGGTTTGTTTATGAAATCCGCACGGTACCATACACTGCACCACACCTTCGTCCGGAGAAATGGGCATGCAGGATGATTGTGTGTGTGGCAGTGACGCGGCAATTGTCGTTATAGGTGGAGCTCGGAGGTACACAAACCGGCAGTTATAAGCGCACGCACACATACCTACAGCCGCGCGCAAAGATGAGTTAAACAACTGCCATACAAGCCTACTAGGATTCTTACTTCAGAAAATAATCCGTGATGAGGATTAAGTAAAATTATAGAAAAAAACCGCTTCGGGGTACCGCTTTTTATTAAAATTATTATTTGTTAATATTAATATATTTGGCCAAACGATAGGACACCGTTAAGTGATATATATATATATATATTTTACAGTACATATAGTACTACTTCCCCGAACTAGTGCGTAAAAGAGCAATTTTCATGCATATGTCGAAACTTTAAAGAGTCATATGTACCTACAGTAAAACGTACGATACACGTGCGAATAGGTAATTCGCAACTCGTGTCGATTTAAAACACTTCCTTCGGTCGTGTTTTAATTTATCACCACTCGTTGCGAATTTCCTATTTTCGGCACTTATATCGTAAATAAGTATTAATACTACCAGGCTTTAAGTACTCGTATTCGTTTCGTAAGAAAAATCGTGTTTATCACTTTTTAATAGCTTCTTAATTTCTTAACTTCTTCGCTATTATAAATTAATGTTTTCCAAAAGTACCTATTTAAGAATTTTTCCGGGAGTATTTACACCGTGTCAAACATATTTGCATACAACTATAAAATATCATAAAAATAACTACGCGATGCCAAATTATATGAAAACTGTATTATATTAAAATAAAACCAATATCAAATAATTACAATAAATGTTTGGGAATTACTCCGCCTTTAAGTTTCCGAACCAGGGTTAAACGTTTCTCAAACCCGTCACATGCGGCACGCACTACCTCCATAGGCATTTCATCCCAAATACGCACTATATATTTTTTTAACTGGTCCAAATTTGATATTTTATAATTATTCAGCTTAGACAGCATATATGACCATACAAAACAATCCAAAGGATTTAAATCCGGAGAGCTGGGAGGCCATTCATCTTGGGTAAGAAATCAGTTAAATTTGCCTTACACCAGGCTTGGACGCTGTTTGCGGTATGGGAAGGTGCTCCATCCTGTTGAAAAATATAATAGTCCTCTCCAAACATGCGTTGCAGATTTGGAGCAACAACTTTCGCCAGAACTTCGGTTTTGTAATACTCAGCGTTGATTTTAACACCCTTATCGATGAATATCAAAGGAAGTTTGCCCCGCTTACATACTGCTCCCCAAACCATTACCGAGGGGGCACCCTGAAATCTTGGAACGTATTTCTGATTCTCTGGAATGTCTGCCATCTGGGCTGCCCACAACCGATCGTTTTGAGCATTGTGGGGTTGTTCTAAAACAAACATTTTTCATCTGAGAAGACAAACTCATCCCCAGCGTGCCACGAAAGTATCGTATTTGATCGCTGGACCCTCTTCTGCTTAGACGCCTGGGAAAGTCCATGAACTTTACGTTTCTTGTACGCGTAACACCCGAGATCATGTCTCAAAATGTTATGGGCAGATCCCCTTGAAATTTTCAATTCGGCTGCTAGTTTTCGAATAGAGCGATGGTTTTTACGTCTAATTCGCTCCCTCACAATTTTAACTAGGTACCTGATCTGTTCTCGCTGATCGCGGCCGACCAGATCTTTTTCGATCTTCTGTTGAGGAGGTCTCTTTAAATCGTTTTAATGTTTTATATACAAAATCACGTTTGATCCCAAGAGATTTCATCGCTTTGAAAATGTCACTAGCGCACTCACCGTTGAGGTATTTGGTAACAATAATTTCTCGAAATTGCTTCATCGTGTTTTACACATGAATGAAATATGGTAGACATTTGAAATGACTGTATTTTGTTTCTGTGCTTATATATTTAAATTTTATAAAAAGAACTATTTATCTGCAGCTTCATGTATTTTATACTCGTTCGAAACATATTGTATCCAAACTTATTGGACACGGTGTAAGTATTTATACACTCCTTTCATGAAGAACCCCTTACTGTTAATACAATAATGTACTGTGTAATTTATTTGTGGTCGATAACGATTGCTTGGATATTTTTGAGTTTTAGTTTGTTTTTATACTTGCGTATCATTCATTGTTATACATCTAGTTTCGATACCTTTGGAAAACCATCTAGATTTACGAACACAGGTAGGTAGGTACAGTCAGGAATTAATATACGTTAGTAAAGACATAAATATCTGTACACGCCTTTATGACATTGACAATAGAGTCCTGCACAGATATGAATGTAGGTACGTATATTAATTTCCTGACTGTACTAATAGACTCGATGTTTAAAAAAAAACGATATTACCTGTGCATATGAGTACAAACATAATGTTGTGGAATAAGCTTGGAACTTTCACTTCTATCCTCACATCGACTCGTGCCTCGGGCGAGAATTCGTTAACATGGAAAATATTGACAAAGACGTCGTTAACCCATATTTATGATATTTATTTTTCAAGAAATATCAAAGAGTAATAAATCTCCTTTACGCCTGGTATGATCAAGAAAAAAACATAACGAGGTTATTTGACGTAAGATTGCAAAAGTTCTTCTATATCTTTTCGCATACGTTGAAGTCCTAATATGTACCTACCCTGAAGCACAAAAATATTTTTTTTGTAATATACCTTTTTTACTGTTTCTTAAATGTTCACTGACGGCGTACTTACATACTTTACTAAAGCTTGTCTAACTCACAATACACCAGAGAGCTAGTTAAGTAACTTTATTTTAAGAAAGGTAAGGTAAATCGACTCTTTTCTTCTCGTACAAAAATATAAGTAGAATAGAATAGAATAAAATAACATTTACGTCACACCTGGCCATAATGCGACTTTTACTGCACGCTGCGCGTACGGGAAAACTCGCATTGTCGCCAGGTGAAGACGTAAAATTTTGTACTCAACACGGGCGGTAATTCGTAAAGCCCTAGAGCGCATATTTATGGCCCTCACCTTCGGTTCGGGCCACAAACACCTGCGGTCTGGGGCATTTACGAATTCAACGCCCTAGTTACGTAATATACTATATTCGTGACAACAACACATACACGCATATAAATTACAATACAAAATAGAAGATACATCGCCACCAAATGGTTCCATCTAGTGTTCCAAAGGACTCGAGCCTCTTAGCTCTTTTTTTCAAGACTGGCTTCGATTTTGACGCCTATAGGGCTAAAAGCCTATAGAGCTCTCCAGCCCCGAAGCCTTGTTGCATTCAGGAGCCTAAACTCTCGGAGCTTGTTACCTTATTAAAAGGCCACTTATATAAAGGCTAAAAGTCTTTGTTAAAATATACAGACTTGAATATATTTTAGCCCCCAAGCTTCATTAGGCTGAAAGGCTAAAATATTTGTGAGTTTATAAATTGAAAAAAAAAAACAAAATCGTTTCTGAACTAAGTTTGTAATTTAACCGTACAAGCAGGTGTTTATTGTACCTGTAAATTTTACAAAATCACAATGAAATTACGTGATTTCAAATAAAGTAAAAATGGTGAAAATCAGTTCACGCAATAAAGAATTATTCCATAAAAGTCATCTTCCATACTTTAAGCTCGCGCGCAATAGTTTACTTAATTTGCCAATAGATGTCCCTGTACGCGGAACGCTCACATTGTTCATGGCGCGCTTAAGATTTTTCCTGATTTAATAAGATCGGAGCAGGTGCGCCCATACATTAGGTCGAAAATTTGTCGTGCTCGAATTGTCTTAGTTGTCGGTCGTTCATTGTCTAATTATAAAATTGTTCGCTAAGTATTGCTTGTATTGCTTGTAATTGCTTGTTAATACGCTTAAGTGGGTACACTTACTGTGACGGACGGGAAACTACGGAACCCTACACTGAGCGTGGCCCGACACGCTCTTGGCCGGTTTTAAAACTAGACTTAAGGATTATTATTTTTCTCTTCCGTAGCTAGTCATTCCTACTTGGTGTGTGCTGTTTTGTTTTCGACTGTAAGTGATACTGTTTCTATATGGCTTTAGTTATTTATGTATGTGTATTTCTTATAGTTAAGTTGTTTATAATATGTTTTTTCGGTTTCACCTACTCAAATCATATCTTTTCTTGCATTGTCTCCACCACCCAAAGGTTGTCTGGAAGAGATCGCTCTTTAGAGATAGGACCGCCTGTTGTCTGCCATTGTTTATGTTTAACTTAGCACTATTTTTCTACTGTCTACTATGTCTGGTGAGCAATAAAGAATATTTGTTGTTGTATAAAACAGAAAGTCAAAAATTTCATTGCATGCCCAGGTGTGGCACAACAATCGATATGCCTTCAATAAATATAAGGTTTCTAAGCAAATTATTGATTAAGTGAATAGAGTCGGAGATAGTCGCCCCGAAAGTCACTAGAATTGTGTCCCCCCCCCCCTCTAACTTTTGAAGCGTGTATTTTAAAAATATGAAAAAAATCAGGGCTTATTAAATTCTATCAGCGAAAATTGTTTTACAAGATTGGTTCAAAGGTTTTCGAGATATTTCAAAAAAACCGCCTTCCTGAAAGAAAAGGACGCAAATGCCATATTATGATTTCAGCAACGATACGACCTTTTTGATAGGCACGGAACCCTAGTTGGGCGTGGGACACGTACTTGGCCGCTTTTTTGATGTACCGGGGTACCTTGGCTCTAATGTTTATTATGAAGCAAATATATTTTTTATCAATTATGAAATAATAAAACTTGACTACACAAGAATATCTCAATAATATACATAATTTTATAGGAAAATAAAAGTAAAGTCCATTAGACCATTTTAATTTTGAAATCGGCATTTTTTTATTTTATAAAATACGTGTTTCGTATGGGAAGCCCATTTTTTAAAAAAGTTTAAGTAGTTTCTGTTATATAGCTTCATCAGACATAACACAACAGATTTTTCCGATTAACTTAATTGTAATTCCCAACATTCGCGGTTGGTATAAGATTTCATTATCAGTATAGCATAATATACTCGTAAAGCTTAAGTCTTGAATTACCTCCTTCATTCAAGTTCCAACTTAGTTAATCCTCTTCGCACACTCTTTTTGAAAAAAGCCAGAGCCCTTGTGGACATTTGTTTTCTTTATCGGGATCAAGAGTGCTCACGATTCTGAACAGGATAAACCAAAGGAATCTAAATTTTGAGAAAAAAGTCAAATTCGCACATTTGAGTTAAAACGCCCTCAGCCTAGGTTTACAACCTTAAAAAAGGCTTAAGCCCTTAAAAAGGCTAAAACCCTTCCAAAAATACTATAGCCTTTTTTAAGACTTAAAATCACTAGCTCTTCGAAACCCATTTAAAGCCAGCTCTAAAAAGAGCTGCAGAGATTTAAAATTTGGGCTAAAAAGGCTCGAGTCCTATGGAACACTAGTTCCATCTCAGCGTTCTGCTGGCGGTGGCCAGCGCTGGTCTTCCGATGGAACCATCCGGTGATTCCACGGCGTAACACACATTTTACACTCGACAAAAAAAAAAGTAATAATAGTAATATAAAACCATAACAATACAGTTAAGACAAATAATATTTCCGAACGCAACATAACCGAGACAACCGACCAACTAGCGCCATATGACGAGACAACTGGATGCTCCCGGCAACTAAAACGTCAAACGAGACATACATGTGACGCGGGCGCAATGCAATGCCGATTCGACAGGCCATATATAATTAAGGAGAAAAAAAACAAATATTTCAAGCGAATTGGAAATTGAAAGTAGATCTACTTAACTTATGTAAGTTATGTACGAATACGAAGAGTTACGTATTCGACCAGTTAGTTACAAGCAAGAGGATAGGTCTAGCTATTGATAAAACAAAACCACAACGCAATGCGAAGGAGTGTTTTCCTCCTATTTTAAACGATCAAAGTCTGCACATCAGCTGTTTTCCCAGTAGTGCTCAAACAATCCCAAGATCCGTTTTATCCCTACGCCACAACACACTACGCACTACACACTAGTTTTACGAACGCGAGTGTCATATGACCTTCCAACCCTGATGGAAAACTAGACCTAAAGCCTTGATCACACGTACCGAGTAAAACAGGCGAGACAGTGCGGCGTAAAAGCGGTGAGAAAGTAGCTCGGCTCTCTTTCTATCTACTAGGCCGTGAACGTCTCGCCCGTTTGATCGGTACGCACATTGCATTGTATTCAATGAAGGCATTATTGGGATTAGACAGATTTCCACACGATGTTTTAAACAAAAAACCCCAGTGGCACGAACCTACTTACAACCTCCAGATCAAAAGGAAACGATCAAAGTCTGCTTTAAAAAAATACCGAGTCAACCCACGTAAAAATAAATGAGCTCTGGCGGCCATACATTTTAAATGGCACCCGGAGCTCTTTTTAAATGTATCGAGGTACATTGCTGCACAAATTAATATTTTTGAGATCGCGCTAGGTACAGTTTTCTATACAGTTCAAAGTAGACAAGAACAGACGTTAATGGCGAGTACCTAAATTACTTGGACCTACATAATTAAATAGATACCAACCAAATGCACGTAGAAACGATGGCGGTTGGGACGGATACTTTCTCGAGTGGCGACCACGTACCGAAAGGCGAGGCGTGGGTAGGCCCCCCACAATGTAGACTGAGGACCTCGTAAAGGTCGCGTGAGTCCGCTGGATGTAGGTGGCGCAGGACCGGTCATTTTGACACTCTTTAAGGAAGGCCTACGCCCATGTCTTTAGACTGACATGATGATGAGAATGAACCGAATGTAACTATTTTCCTAATTCAGCCTCTGCCTTTTCCGAACAATCCTTCAACTCCAACTTGGCTCGCTGCCTAAAGTTTCAAAAGAGATCATTAGGATTTTGCAAGTTTACCGGTGCTACCGGTTTGCACCATAAAGACTAGCTCATCTTTTGCAAATATTCCCCATTTTAGCTTTAATAGAATGTGTTCTTTATGTCTTTAACACTTGGTATGTCCTTCACAATAAAAATAATTGTAAGTAATATGAATTCAAAAGTGCTTGCTAATGAGGATTATAATAATAACCATTTATTTCAAGCGTCTAAGGCCCATAGTAACAAAT
Organism: Epinotia demarniana; assembly: GCA_945867215.1. NCBI lineage: Eukaryota > Metazoa > Arthropoda > Insecta > Lepidoptera > Tortricidae > Epinotia > Epinotia demarniana. The sequence continues at coordinate 6,622,784 of OX244272.1, forward strand.
ACCTTAAAGACTTACATACATTACAATAAAATTAATCACGTAACATTCTATTATTTAACCACGCGGGCGTTTGCGTTTTTTGTAACAAATGCGAGCAGCTAAATATAATTTCACAGAGTAACGTAAAATTTGAAAGCTTGAAACTAATCCAAACCCATATCATAGTTCTAAAACTCAATACGTTCAAACAAAACTAACGTTGCCAAAAGCAAAGTTTCAGCCACTAACTGAATTTGCGCTTTTTTCATGATTGAAATTTGGAAGTGAGGGAAGTCGTTAGAGGCGGGTCCCCGGCTATTTGCTCCTGGAATTTGTCCCCACTGTACTCGAGCTATTTGGGCCACGTGATTAGTTTCCACGTAGTTCCATTCCTTTTTTGTATTGAGTTGTAAATAAAGGGTTGGGTGAATGAAATTCCGAATTCTTAGATGGCATACCTATACGATGGGTAGGATTTTATACTTGATATTAAAGAGAAACCCTTACTGCGTAGCCTGTTGCAGATTGCTGTATTGTTGTGCGTTCGTATGTGACGATGTACGATGTAATACGTTTTGCTGGTTCATAGTTGTACCCACCTGACGAAGCCAACGTTACGGATTATAGTCTTTTAGGTTCTTTGTCTTTTTTATGTTTTAATCTATTATGTTATATTATAAATATAAAGTGGAAAAGTCTTTGAGATTGCGGCTTTGAAGGGAATAATGTTCGGAAACACTAATCTATTTAACCTTCAGGGTGGGTGTAGGCTATATTTTATGCCGCGTCTAAATTTTAGGCCGGAGCATCTGGGGCAGTTAGTGTATTCATAAATCGGAAGACGTAACTTACGTTAAGGTAAGAATTTACAAACACACCGCCATATATTTTAAGTTTAAAAGTTGAACTCCTCGCCTTATTGTTCAGAGTTACTGCGATCTGTATTAACAATGTTTCAGCTCACTTTGTAGTCTAGAGATATTCTTTGACTAGGTATTTTCTTGAATATGTTCTCCTAGACGGTTCAATCTCAGACTGGACTAAGCACGCTTCATTACTGTCTAAGCTCCTTTTAAAAATAACCTTGTCTAGTCGTAAATACTTCTTGTCTAGATCTTTAATCATATTTACCAGTCACAACGTGAACAAATTCACCAGTATTTTCAGTAGGAGTATTTGTTATAACCGATGGCCGATGGGGCGGCAAGGTTCTCGAGTGGCGTAGGTAGGCCCCCCACAAGGTGGACTGATGACCAGGTAAAGGTTGCTCGAGTCCGCTGGATGCGGGAGACGCAGGACCGGTCACTTTGGCACTCTTTTAGGGGAGCAGTGGACGTCTTTCGGCTGATTTGATGATGATGATGATTTGTAATAAAACAGTTTTTGAGGCTTTATGATTTAGGTAAGGAACTTATTTTATGTCAGGCCGCGTTCTTACACAGGCGATCGGCACTGCGGGGTATGGGTACCTACAAACGTGTTTATGCACAGGCGCAGGCTAAAACAAAATTGCTTAATTTACTTTCTAGGTGTTCAAATGGATCCTGCAGGTCGATCACGTAACGTATTGAGCGTACGTTAGGTATATTTAAATGCCAATTTTTAAAACAGTCATACAGCAATAGAGACACTACTTCTGTGAAAATTTGAACAGTCTCGCTACGCTGATACGCAGACAGCCGGATGGACAGTGGAAGCTCAATAACAGGGTTCCGTTTGATATCCTTTGGGAAATTGACTCTAAAAACTATCTAATTAAATTCCTTGACCCCAAATATGCATATTTAGACACTAAGTTTGTCATTCTACGTTAAATAGAACTCAGGATATTGATAAATTAACTAAAATTCCAAATGGCCGCCATAAAATTAAAGATGGCCGACGGAGGAGTTGGTTCTATCAAAAACTTAAAGCTATGGACCTAACAAGTACCTGAAAAAAAATTGGTGCTTTTGTCCGGCGTGTCCACATTTTCGACAATTTGTTCGAGCACTCTGCCCCACTAAAACGAATTATCAGCAAAGTGGGTCATGATTCAGTTGGTTCGATTGTACCATCCCCATAAAAATGTGATCATAACAATGAAATCAGATATGTTTATCGCTGTACGTACTTGTGAAAAGTGATTCCATCGTTTTTGTCGTGCTTGTCCCAACGACTCACACACCATTTTACACCACAACAAGGCATGTTCATTGAAACTGAGCATTGGGTTTGTTTAACAGTTTGTCTCAGGCAGCGAACTAAACGGCTGCCTGGCATCGTTCTGACGCCCCGCCTACCATGGCACCCATTCTCTGGGGTCATTTTACTGTGCTCCGTTCGCTGGCAAAATTACAATCTCACAGACTTTTCCTCTTTATAATATCAGTGTAATATAGACGCTATCGCTGGAAATACTTACAGGTAAATACCGGAGTGAACCGGGAGAACGCTAGGAAGATAATGAGTAGATCAGTTCAAAAAATAACGTGATCGTAAGTCATTGATGACTGAACACGCAAAGTATGAACTAAGTATTTATCCTAAAATCTTGACTTTTAGATCAGGCAGGGCTTTCAGGTCATTGGCTAGTCGTTCATGTAATGCATTGTACGCTCGTGAGGTAGATCTAAATGTCACTTTTTGTATAGGAAAATGACAGTTGAGTTGTCCTAACGAGCTTTCAAAAAAATTTATCACCCCTCTGTTTAGGTAGGTAGGTATTAGTCAATCGTATTCAATTCATAAAGTCTTGATACTGGATGCAATTACTGCCGTCACTGCGAAACGAGTCGGTCGCCGCAGCTGGCGGCACATCGCGTCTGCGATGGTAATGCCAAGTTTGTAACTCGTTAATAATTTGGCAGAGGTTCACTGCAACGTCTCAGTTTGTTTGAAGTTGATACGTATGTGGAGATATGTCACACAGTTTCAGATGTTAGTATGCAAAAAAGTTAAAGCTACTGTTACTAGGTACCATACATACTTACATACAACATTCACGCCTTTATCCCTAAAAGAGGTAGGCAGGTACTAGGTACCAATATTAACTTGTTGTATAATACCGTCAAATAATGGTCAAGATTTGCTGACGGCTGACGGACACCACTGAATAGTATTTACACTGACAACGCTAAGTTTATAATAAGGCAGTACAAGACTATATTTGTATTGATTCACTTACCGCCCAGAGTGACGTAAAATGCGTTACGACACGAGTTAAATATTAGCATTTTTTTTCATTAACACTTTCATTGCCTGGACTTGCCTAGCAGGCGCCTACGCTGTAGTCACTTTCCGCTACATACAAGGAAAACCACGGGACCGATCCCGTACGAGCGTAGAACGTAGCGATTCTTGGCAGTGATTGTGTTAATCAATCAAATCGTGTTTTTGGTACCTTATTGATTGAAGCTACGGTAGCCTAGAGGTTCAGTGATGTGGCTGTCAAGACGCGCTCGTGGGTTCAAATCCCGGCCAATGCGTTTTTTGAAACTTATGTACGGCATATTCAGGTACCGTTGAAAAACCGAAAACATCGTGAAGAAACCGGTCTAAACCCAATAAGGTCTAGTTTTCCCTCAGGATTGATAGGTCAGATGGCCGTCGCTTTCGTAAAACTAGTGCCTATGCCAAATCTTGCGATTAGGTGTCAAGGCGGACCTTGGGTTCCTTATTGTAAAATCGAGAAAGACGCTAGGAGGATGATAATATGGTGTTGATTGATCACAAATGAGTATTTATTGATATAGTTATACTAACAAAACTTTTATTAGACATTTGGCGCAAAAGTAAGATTTCTGAAAAGCGGGGCTTTACACGGGTCAATAGCTGCTAATTCTGCTCATGATATGACTAATATAAATGTGACCTCGTTTGTCTTCAAAATGAAATAACTGTCTAGTTAAGGAGTATTAATCGCACCGGCTATGCGAATTTCTTCGTTAATTTGGATACATATTTCATAAACTTTAAAACTGGCAATTAGTCGATAATCCACATCGACAGCCTGTAGTCGTCCACAGCTGGACATAAACCTTCCAAATTGGCGCCACCATACTCGGCGCCACCATACATGGCGCCACCATACTTGGCGCCATCGGCTCTCCGCATCCAACCCCTTTCCCTTCCTTCCTGAAAAAATATTCTATGCAAGTTTAAAAATACTCATTTCTAAGGGAGGCAGATCTCGTGACGTTCAAATCTTCGTATAAGAATAATCATCGCATGTGTTTCCGACTTTAAAGGTTTAGTGACACCAAACCTAAATTAACACATTTAGTGGGCGATGACCATGACACTGCGCATGTGATGCATGGGATTAGAGGGGTGAATCGTACTTTTCGAATGAGCGTTAGGAAACGAAAACCATTAATTTAAATAGACTCAAAAATGTATATCATAAGTGGTACAAACAAAGTAATGACCTGATGTACTACGCTTTATTCTACTATTATCGACGTCAGGTAAATAAATATTTGGATCGCGATTTCGAAGCGCACAACAAGTACATTCAATCAAATATTAAACGTAACGTTACATCTTTCTGGTCTTACTTAAAAAATAGTAGACAAAATAAAGAAAAATCTACGTTTGGCAATTTACCTCCCTCACAAATAGCAAATGAATTTGCAAAATATTTCAGTGATGTATTCCTGCCCACAGGACCAGCACTAAATGTACAAAAAGCTCAAAGACACTGGAACACCTCACCGCATGACATATCGATTGAACCTGTATATATCTGATTACGACATACGTAGCGCTATTAAACGTTTATCTCCCAAGGGCACACAGGGACCTGACTCTGTACCTCAATTTATAGTACGCGACTGTTGCGAGGTTTTTATTAGACCATTGTCACACATTTTTAATCTTTCTATTAAAACCAATACCTATCCGGTGCTGTGGAAGGTTTCAAAAGTGCTACCAATTCATAAGAGTGGCCCAAAGATTGATATCAAAAATTATAGGCCAATAGCTGTTCTCTCGATATTTGGGAAAGTTTTTGAATCCGTCATATATGAAAAAAAATATCAACAGTAACGGGGATGGTTTGCTGATGCTCAGCATGGATTTTTACCGAACAAGTCCACAGCTTCCAATTTAATTAATCTGGTTACTCTAATAGCCCATAACATGGATGAAAGAAAACAAATTGACGTGGTGTACCTAGATTTCGAAAAGGCATTTGACAGGATAAACTGTGATTTTCTATTTTTAAAAAATGGCAGGCGCTGGTTTCACGTTAATGATACTTAAATTTTTTGCCGATTACTTCAATGGACGAACACAGTATGTAATTTATCGAAAAGCCCATTCTGCTCCCTATACAGTAACATCAGGCATAGGACAAGGCAGCAGCCTTGGTCCTCTTTTATTTCTAATAATTATTAATGACTTACCCGATGTTATACAACATTCTGCAATACTGATGTTTGCTGATGATGTCAAACTGGCCAAATCCATCCAAAGTTCATCTGACTACGTCAAACTCCAGTCTGACATAGATGCCATTCATCAGTGGGGTTTAAATAATAGTCTGCATCTTAACACGCGTAAATGTGCAGTCATGTTATATTCGAAGGCGACCCTCCCGGCCAGTCGATCATACATGTTAAACGGGGAAGCCTTACAAAATGTCACAACTATACGAGATCTTGGCACATGTTTTGATAACCAACTCAACTTTACTCAAAACATTGTGCAAATCTGTAACAAAGCGCGCAAGTCCCTAGGCTTTGTTTTACGACAGTCCAAATTATTCAACAAACACCATGTCATATCCTTACTCTATAATGCCTATGTCCGTAGTCTGCTAGAAAGTAACAGTATCATATGGAATCCCCATCATCAAAAATACGTTACCCTAATTGAATAAGTGCAGAAAACATTCGTACGTTACCTTTACCTAAAAGACTATGGCTATTACCCTTACTTGTACCCTACTCTGTTTGTGTTGGGGATGGTCTCGTACCAGAGCCTCGAAGTTTGTAGACAACTTGCTGTGGTAAAATATTTATATCTTTAATCTGATACGCGGCAATATAAGTAATCCATACTTACTACAATTTGTAACTGTTAGAGTACCGCTAGCTAATGAGAGGTGCTCTTCGTCAACGACAGCGGCCCCTATTTGTGGTCCCTAACACTACAGTAATGCTGAGCACCAGTCCCTTGTATAGAGCATTGAACCACATCAACAACATTCTCCTTTATGATTCTACCTTAGACATGTTCTCGCAGTCCGAGCCGAAATTCCTGGCTACAGCCACTCAGTATCTGGAGTCAATCAACACTCCAACCTCAATAGAGTACTAAATGTGTCCTGTATACAAGCTTGCTAAAATGTATAAATAATTAATCTAAGGTGGTACTAATGTTAATTTTAATTTGAATTTTGTTAATTGAATTGAATTTGATATTGTTACTAATACTAACCTATAACTTTCATGCTTGGCAATATGCTGTAAATGTAAGTTGGTTGAATAAATAAATAAATAAATAAACCACAAACACATGTTGCTCACGTACAAAAAATAAAATTTAAGACCTACCTAAGGTACTGTATGGTTACAATGGTACGTATACCAGCAGGTACCGTGAAAAATCTAGGTTACAGTAAAATATTTAAAACTGAAGTATTTATAATTAAGTCCAAGTAATTCATAATTCATTTATTCATTGTACCATGGTAAGGAAGGATGTTATACAATAAAGAGTGCTACATGGACCCTGGTAGTGTGTAACAATGTTATCTTGTCTATAGTATGATGTCAGGCCTACAAGTATATCTAAGCGGAAAACATGGTGAAATACAGTATTGATCTGGGTCGTGTGTGCCTGCTAGTGTAGGAGGGCAGTCTGAGCCCAAGCTCATAGCCGAACTATTTAAAGAACATTTTAAGGTGGAATCTCCGTTGGGAAAGGTGCTAGGATCGTCTGACGCTGAGGCTATGGTGGGGGATAAGTACAACCGTGTTACCGCCAAGCAAGTAACTGATGCGATAAGGGATATGATGGGGGGAAAATCACCCGGTCACGATGGCCTCAGTGTTGAGCACCTACGTTTTGCTGTTGTCCACCTGCCTAGAGTTTTGGCGATGTTTTTTAATCTATGTATCGGCCACACATATCTTCCTCAGGAGCTTATGAAGACCATAGTTGTACCGATACCGAAAGACAAGACTGGAGATGCTGCCGACAAAAATAACTATCGTCCGATATCACTGGCAACCGTGGTAGCGAAAGTTTTTGACCGTTTGCTTGACCGTCAACTTGCTCAATGTATACAGCTGAATGAGGCCCAGTTTGGTTTCAGACCTGGTCTTTCCACTGAGACAGCAATATTACGGCTCAAGCACACGGTTAATTACTACACTTCGCGGAACACTCCGGTGTACGCGTGTTTTTTGGACTTATCGAAGGCATTCGATCTTGTTTCGTACAATATACTGTGGGATAAGCTCTTGAGGGAGACCTCTACTCCTAAAGAACTGGTCCATATTCTTGCATATTGGTATCATAACCAACGGAACAGTGTCAGATGGGCGGGCTGTTACTCGGAAGAGTACGGGTTGGAATGCGGCGTGAGGCAGGGAGGCTTGACCTCTCCGCGGCTTTTCAATCTGTACATAAATAGCCTGATTGATGAGCTCAGCGGAGCCAGAGTTGGGTGCTCAGTTGGTGGCCAAATTATGAACAATGTGAGCTATGCGGATGACATGGCTCTGCTGGGCCCTTCAATTGGGGCTCTGGAGATTTTGGTCGGCATTTGTGAGAGGTACGCGACGGCCCATGGTCTCAGATATAACTCCAAGAAAAGCGAGTTACTTGTGTTCAATGCGGGGAACATGAAACCCAAATTCGTACCACCGCTCAAACTTGGGGAAACTGAGTTGACGAGAGTCACAAAGTTTAAGTATCTGGGGCACTGGGTCACCGAGGACCTCTCTGATGATCTTGATGTGGAGAGAGAGCGTAGGGCATTGGCAGTTCGAAGCAATATGCTGGCTCGCAGGTTCGCACGGTGTACGAAGGATGTCAAAATAATTTTATTTAAAGCGTTTTGCCAGACTTTTTACACCTGCAGCCTGTGGGTCAAGTGCACGCAGAGATCTATCAATGCCTTACGTGTCCAATACAATAATGGTTTTAGGGTGTTGTTGGGGCTGCCTCGATTTTGCAGTGCGTCAGGTATGTTTGCAGAGGCTCGTGTGGATAGCTTTCAGGCAATAATGCGCAAACGAGTTGCCTCCCTGATGCGTCGCGTGCGGGACAGTACCAGCAGCCTCCTGAATACCATTATTGACAGACTGGATTGTCCGATAGTGGGACGATGGAACGCCATGCATATGGCTACAAATCGTGTCACATTTTAAGATTTTATGTTAGTTTATTTTATTTGTAATTTTAATTTTATTCCTATTTATTGTTTTAATGTACCTAATGTGTGCAATGTTTGTAATGTTTTATGATATGGACTTGGTTCGAAATAAATGAATATTTAATTTAATTTTTAATTGAGCTATATTAAGGACTAGTTTTACAGTTTGTCGTCATAAAAGTCTTTGACTGTATAATAACATTTTTGAACAAAGATTTTCTTTAATTTGGTCTCATAGTTTTTGTCCGTTTCTTCTGCCTTCATTTGCATTGGGAGATTATTCATTTTATGGTAGCGAATTGAGGGCACTTTCTAAATGATTGTAAGTTGACTGTGGGTTGAACCAGTTTATATTTTAACCGTTTATAATTGATAGCAGTAAAAACCTTTGACACAGACAATAGTAATTGTTAACAAAACCTATTTGATCCAACGCGCCTAGTCATGTACAGCCACGATAAGCCTGTAGGCTTTAAATAGTATTAATTCTATGAATGTCAACACGGCTTCCCGTATTTTGTAAGGTCGTAATAAAAGGTCAGGCCAAATGATGATAAATTAAGTTGACAATAAGGGTAGGTAATGGGCATACTTAAATACATATTGATAAACACATACTCAAATACAATGTAGGTAGAAAACATCCCAGACTTTGGAACATACTTACTCGCGCTCATCATCGCTAGATCATGAATGATCAATAAATGATCTTACCGGGGTTTTAACCCGGAACCGTAGGTAATGGAGTAGTAGGTACAGAGGATATTGAAAATATCTTTACGTCACACCTGGCCATAATGCGAGTTTTACTGCACGCTGCGCGTACGGGAAAACTCGCATTGTGGCCAGGTGAAGACGTAAAATTTTGTACGCAACACGGGCGGTAATTCGTAAAGCCCCAGAGCGCATATTTATGGCCCTCACCTTCGGTTCGGGCCACAAACACCTGCGATCTGGGGCATTCACGAATTCACCGCCCTAGTTACGTAATGTACTATTACGGAAAAGTTGGCAACTAAAAAAAATTTTCATTATACTGGTTCGTCATTAAAAAAAGAAGGTATTAAGTCAAGTAGGGTGCTAATAAATAATATCAAACGCACAATGAATAATATTTAACCTAATTACCTATTTAAACATTTGAAGTTTTAAATCTTACAATCTAGTGTCTGTTTAAAATATGTTTACCAATGATTTTTATCAAGGATGAATGCCGAAGCATCTGTGCCACGAACGGTAAGACTTTTACAAACTCGAGCCACGAAGGCTCCCCATTGCTCCATCTTCGGTGTTAAGCTTCTGATATGTAGAATCTCGTTCGTAAACAGGAACGTTATTGTGTGACTGAAAGAAATAGTAGTTTATGCATCTGATAAATTAAGAGAAGCCTTAAAATTCGAGTGTGGTTTTATGAAAAGAGCGGCACCGAGTTTCATAATAGAATCACACGAGTGTTTTAAGGCCTAATTATGTACAGTTGCATACACTACTTTATCTACACACATATCATTAAGTACTCTGCAATCTTACTTTTGTAACAGCAAAAAACCATCAAAACCACATCAAAACAATGACAACAGCAATGGCGGCAATTCGATCCTCTGTCAATACGAATGGTTTTTTGTTTAATCATAGACTAACGAATGAAGTCCTACATACTACTATACTCAGAATGTTACTCGAGATCAAATGTCTTGTTTCGTATCGATAACTGAGCATTTCTCAAAAAAAAATGCCACTATTATTAATTGTACTTCTAGGAATTTTATGTTAACCATTTCCAATCAATCAGGAGCTCTTACGACCCTGGTAGGACAAAAATTTGTCCCGAATAAATTTTTCCTATTGTGTACCTACCGTTTACCTTAGACTTTGTATGACGGTAACACAATGAAAGTTGAAATAGTTCAAAAAATGTATGGAAATTTTGGGACACCTTTCTTCTACTATTGGGATGGAAAGACATCGTGATTTTGAGTAGAAATAACATTAAAATTGCAGAAAATCTCTGAAAAAATGTAGTGGCATTTTTTTTAAAGAAACGTTTAACTGTTTTAATATCTATGGATACTAGAAGATCCATTTGGTTTTGACAGCTGTTCCAAATATAAACTCATAACGTCACAAAAATCTATACTGCTTCGAGGATTTTTTGAGTGGCAAAACGTAGCTTGTAGTTTGACATTTATAAATTTATTATTTTCGAACTCAGAAAATTGTCGCATCTACTGCACATTTACGTACACTTTGATTTTCCAAGATGTCGGCCTGATTGCTTCCAATCAGCCAAGAAAAATGTTCTGGGTTGCCAGTCTATACGTAGTAATACTTAGTCAATGACTGCAAATAGAGAATATTATTTCTTGAAATATTAGCACTCTATAGTTAACGCTTAATAGCAGAATGATGTAATCGAAAATTCATTTATTAACAGTTTCAATTATAGACTGCGTCTGGCGGTGCTACAGGCTTCAAAGGTATAATTTTCATAAATGTCACAAGCAAATATTTATGTTTTACAGAAATGTTTTCATAATGTTGCGATGGGAGATTTTATGAATTATTAAGAGACAGTTTGGTTTTACTTCAATAATTATACCTGGCAGGCGAAATAATTATACCGAAAAATCATAACGTTATTATTATTAAGTAAGTCTTAAGAAGTACTAATCTGTCTTGATATTCAATTTTTATTCATTTGTAGTATGCTTCAGTGAAAAAAAGACATTCAGGGTTTTATTTTAATTAAATAGTTTAATTTCATTATGACTATGTAAAAAGTTATTATTAGTTCTAATAACCGGAAAACTGCCACAACAAGTCGAACTTTTCGTTTTGTGCTACCTACTGTAAGATTAATTTTTATACGGCGATGTGCCTGATTTTGGAAAAGTTACTCTACCCTCAAATTGATTAATACAAGATGCCTTAAATGAATAAATGAGACGATTGAATTGCTGTAGGGCTTAACTTATTGAAAAGGTATCCTAACAGATTAGGGTGCCTGTACTCCGGTCTCCGACACAAACAAAATAACGTAATTACAAATTGAAAAAATCCTTTACCCAAACGAGCTTTGAGACTCACTTAATACCAAATTGAGTCAAAAACGTGAAAGAGAGACCTTAAATAATCTCCATTCCAAAAGTAATTAGCCCAACTCATACGAAACTCTGTTACGTGTAGTAAGCTAGACGACACTCCCTTGCTTTGTAATAGGAAACAAAAGCAATTCACCTGTATATTCGATTCACAAAGGTAACAGCAGGTGGGTAAAAATGCAATTTGAATACACATAGAGACATCAAAGGGCCCGCATTAGTAGGGCAACGTGTGGAAGGCGACACTTACACGACCTGCGTAGATGACGACCAAATGCGTAGCGACACGAAAATCCTAACGCATTTGATAGAACTCTCGATACCCGAAAAAATGCTTAGCATGTTCATGTGTTGGAAATCTTGAGAGGATCATTTAAACCCAAGAAAACTTATATGAATATGTCCGACATCTGAAAAACGGTATCACCTGGTTTTATCGACACACGTTTCATCGAATAAATATTTCGCCTAATTCGCCGAACCGAATCGCCATCGAAAATATTTTTTTTCAGAAACAGTAAACCTTTCAGGATTTTTTTTGAAAGCAAACCTAACCTAATGAGTTCTACCCAATTACCTTTTACTTATACCCAAAGTGTTAACGGTTTCTGATAATAAAAAAAACGATAAAATGAAAATTCGGCTAATCAATTCACTCGATTATACGCTGTCGGTAAAATAAGAGACTCCCCTGAAAAAGTTCTCCGGCAGTGAAGGATATAAGCCTCATCTGCCTGATGTTCTGTACACGGTTTTGGTTGGAGAAAGTACACATTTTGGGTGTGCCCCCATGACAACTAACGGGTAGACACGTCCCTACCGCAGGCTTTACACGAAATAAATAAAATTTTAGCCACTGTACAATTGCAAAACAGTTCGTCTACTCACTTTTTTAAATTCTTCTCTACATGCATACCGCTGAAATGTTAATCTTTCAAAAATATATTTATCATTGGTGTCAATGTTGACGCACATAGTTTTTCTTTATATATTAATATCGGGCTCAGATTGTACATAGCAAGAGAATTAATATTTTTATTTTGACGTCGCACAAGTAAAATAGTTCGTTTCACACTTATCGGTGCAAAATAGTTAAAGGAAGTATTTAGAATTTATTTAAAATAATGTTTGAAAAAATTATTGTTTGAATTTTTTATTATTATTGGTTATAAAAAGACAAATTTCTTTGATTCGCACTATTTACCAAGTTTTCATATTCAATATGGGCCGCGGTAAACCAAGACAAATTTCGCAAGACGTTCGAAAAGTTATAATTTCAAGCAGTAAATCAGGAAAATCTGCCTATAATATAGCTCAAGACCTTCACCTAGCAAGATCTACTTTACAATCTATTATCCAGCATTACAAAAAAACTGGATATGTTGAGAAAAGAGCTTGTAGAAAACTGGTCGCCCACGCATCGGATCGTACCTTCGATCTGAATCTCTTGGTTTTCTTAGGTATTTTGTAGCCTATTATATTAACATAAACGGCTTTCAGCAATATAGTATCCCATTTACTTCAAAGTTCATTGTTTTCGAGATATTTGGCATCAAAGTTGAACAATTTTAGGCCTAAACCTGGACCTGTGCAGGAGATTCCATCTTCTCCCACTTGAGAACCGTCGAAATATAGCCGACATTACATACCTAGTTAAAGTTGCATCGAATTTAATCGACAGCCCCACCTTACTTGTTAAATTGAACATCCGTATACCCAGTAGAGCTCGGCGTAAGCCGCCACTATCCGTGCCATTATCATCCACTAACTATAGGCAAAATAGTTTTATGATCAGAGCGAGCAACGGCTTGAATGAGGTGTTTCAGAGGTTTGACGACCTGCTGCGCTACCACGAACTTCGAAAGTCGAAGTTCGTAATATATGCATCCCTGTCACTCGAGTAAAGGAGTGCGATAGAGATGGAAATACCCGAACATCGACTTTCGAAGTTCGTGGTAGCGCCGCTGGACCTATTCAGTGCAAGTGTTCCTTTAGTAAGACGACGCTTATCTCGTCAATTTTTCGGTAGAGGTAGGGAAATGGTTTAGGTAGGTAACTCTTCTTTTTAGTCTATTTAGATATAAGTACTTAAATTATGTAGCCGTGTCAAGACGCATAAGCGCTGTGTTTTCGTTTGGTTTTTGCTCACTTATTTTTTACATATTCATCACGCTATCGGTGAGGATCTGTTATTAGCTCACTGTCACTACTGGTTTAAGCTACTGTGTAATATTTAAGCTGATGATCTTCCTGTATAAATAAATAAATAAATAAATAAAACACGGTTTCTGGCCATAACTTTTGTGTTCATTGGTTTAAAATGAAAACCCTGTACCAGCTTTTAGGGACGTCACAGACGAACCCAAATATGTAGATTTCGTATGTGTTACATCTTTCACGTCAATAGAGATACGAAATAAGTGTTATTTTAGACAATGTTTAAAATAATCATACAAAATTAAGTATTCATTTGTTTCAAAATCCGGTGGACCAAAATGGAGATAAAAGATTGAAGAACCGATAACCGTTAGATGTATACTTCTATCTGTAGTGCAAAAGTAGGAGATACGATTCAAAACTTGCCAAAAATCGATGGAAACCTGTGCTGCGCGGCACACGCGCAAGTTGTAAAGCATTGAAACTACACTTCAAACGCACATCGAACGGGTTTCGAAGGCGGGCCCGCGCGGGCCCGCGGCACTAAAGTTACGACTCGGCAGCGCGGCCGCGTGTCGTGCGCGTCGCGTGAGCTGCGCGGGCCCGCGCGGGCCCGCGCTGCTGAGTATGAAAGAGACAGTAAGATACATATTAAATGTGTTGGTACACGCGCAGCTCACGCGTGGCACACGCGCAGCACCCGCGCAGCTGCAGCGCAGCACCCGCGCGACACACGCGCAGCACCCGCGCGACACACGCGCAGCACCCGCGCAGCTGCAGCGCAGCACCCGCGCGGCAGCCGCGCTGCACACGCGTTGCTACACGCCGCCCGCTTCCGGTGTGAATATACCGCTTCAAACGCGCCCGACACGCGCAGCACACGCGCGGCAAACGCGTCCGGTGGGTGGAGGCCTTTCGTTCGTAGCCGATCCCGTGATTTTCCTCGTATATAGTGACCACGGCGTAGACGGCCCCCGAGCGGGTTCCTGGCAGTGAAAGTCTTAACACATTCACTGCCATGAATCGCTACGCGCTGCGCTCGTAGCCGATCCTGTGGTTTTCCTCGTATGTAGCGGAGAGTGACTACGGTGTAGGCGTCCGCTAGGCGGGTTCCTGGCAGTGAAAGTGTTATTAGACGAACTCTTTTGCATTTGGGCTCGATAGTAGATATTACAACAAGTGCATAGAACGAACTCACTGATAGCTCGGGTGGGCAGTTAAGTCGAGGGGTAAAATGGCTCATTTATACCCGAGTAATACAAACTACTGCATTTTACTTCGATTGCGAGTGAATAACAAATATTTGCAAAATTTATCAAATACCCGACACTATTTAAGTTTTTTATGTTTAATTTTCGACACGTGATATATCACGAGTCTTATAAGACTTAGGTGCACACTGCCAAGTCATTTAATGTTTTGAAAAGTTTTTAAATATTAATTACTTCTATTTTATCTGGTTTTATTAATTTAGGTTATAAAATACAGGGAATTAAACTTATAAATTTGCATGTTAATAAAAAGAGAACCTACTAAGTATTATTGTGCGTGGGCCTGATAGGCCGGATTAACACATTCACTGCCAAGAATCAAGTGATTTTCCTTGTATGTGTAGGGGAAAGCGCCTACGGCGTAGACGCCCGCTAGGTGGGTTCCTGGCAGTGAAAATTAATCTTTAAAAAAATAATTCGTGCATTAAGCTACAGTAATAAAAGTGGCATTTCTAGCAGCTTACATCCAGCATAATTGCAAACTTTTCAAACCGGAGAAGTGAATATTATATACTATAATTTGGTTTTGACAGCCTCTCAGTCTGTTCTACTCCATATTTGTTTCGATGGTAACACGTTTCTTTGATTTTCGTTTGACACGTCTTATAGTCCGGTTTGCCACGACTACGATTGGCGGTGGCGGCGACAATGCACCATACGTGAAAATGATGCGCTCCGATCTCTCCTTTATGCCGGGGATGATTTTAGTGTTTTCTCTCTCTCTGACTTAGTTGAAATTTTGGAGACCTTTATCTATTTTTTCCTAGCTACTACCTACTCGTAATACTTTTATAACAATTTTTTCGGTACCCAGAGATTGTCTGCAAGTTGTACACCTCAACTTTTAAGTTGTTGTTTATCTGTATTTATTTCATAAATTTAAGGCTTGCAGTAAGGAGGCAGTGTGAGGTGGATGTTTGTATTATAGACCTAAAGTATTTTCAATCGATATTCAAAATAGCGTTTGAGCTACTTGTTCTATCAGAAATAATAAAGTTAAATTGGGAACCTCATCTATTTTACACCTTAACAAAAATGGACAACCAATTGTAACTACTCATAATTAAAACATTTATGGTTAAAGTAGAAAATCTAAATAAAAAGCTAAACATTACATAATGTTGGAATCCGAACATTATGTAATGTTTAGCTTCGAATAGACTGAGTTCTGCAGCATTTGCAGTGAGTAAGATCCGTCAATTAACAGACGTGAAAACAGCTCGATTAGTATATTTTAGCTACTTCCATAGCATTATGTCATATGGTATTTTATTGTGGGGCAGTGCCTCGGACATTCATTCGATTTTTGTTCTGCAGAAACGGGCTATTCGGGCGATATATAGATTGAAACAGAGAGACTCACTTAGGGATAAGTTTAAAAATATTAATATCATGACATTGCATTGTCAATATATCTATGAAAATATTGTGTATGTACATAAAAACATTGGCAATTTTAGGAGAAACTGTTACATACATAATATTCATACTAGAAATAAGCATAAGCTCGCGGTGCCCACCACTCGGCTCCAAAAAATAAAAAAATCATTCATGGGTAATTGTGTAAGGTTTTATAACAAACTTCCTGGAAACGTAACTGAGTTATCTATTAATAAATTCAAAAACTATGTGAAACGTAAACTTATATTTTCGAAAGCTTATTATAGCGCACAAGACTACATGAATGATAAAACTTCTTGGGACTAATTTTGACTGGATTTATAATTTATTTATTCCGTTTGGAAAATATTGACATTGTATTTTTAATTAATTATTCTCGTTTTTATTTATTTTTTGACATTAGATTGTCTTTCTAGAAATATAAATATTTCATATATATGTTACTTTTCATGTTTAATAAATTACTCTAAGTAATTAGCTTAAGATTATGTTTCTACCTGACGATTTGAAAGTGCTTGTTACTGGGCCTACTTGAATAAATATAATTTTGAGTTTTGAGTTTTTTGTTTTGAATGAAATTTTCTATAACATTAAAGAACACTAACGAATGTCAATTAGGTAACAAGGATGACCATGCTAGAGCTGCCAGAAGCAGGCAGGCAGATAGAGGAGACACGGACAAGAAAGGAGTGAAGTGTCCCTTCGAAGCCATTATCGATATCTGGGAACATCTGGCCCCAGCTATTGGATATAACTTCATATAAAAGGCACACTTGAAGGTCTCGGAATTTGGGTACCTCCCAGATGTTAATATTTAACGTAGGTACTCGTAGTTTTGCTATATTGACAGTAAATAACAAAATATAATTAAAATCGTTTAATATATAATTTAAAAAAATGAGACTTCAGAGTTAAAAAAAGACCGGGTCTCTCAACTCAACTCAATGACATTGTAATAATTTTTCGATCAGGTCAAGTGTCCGTCCTACGAATTTTCAATGTGTGGAATCTTACAGTCACGTGACCTGTTGCGAGTTTAACATTTTCTCCCCAACACAAAAGTGCAAAGCGCCTGTTCAGTATTTCAACGTTACTTGCACAAAACACAACGTGTTATTAATTAATTTCGAAAACTATGGATATTAAATCATATAGCTAGTTTGACGGAGACGAAACCAAACGCTTTTCTGTAAGCTAGCAACACTGAGCCTCTTATGGCAATATCCGCTTTACCGCGCATCGTTACAGCTCGCAATGAGTTTGTACTTGAGAACTATGTACTTTAAACGCAGAAGTTCACGACCAACACAGCAATTTACGCGATCTGCCATACAATGGTCAGTAAGATTGTTTGATCTAAGTACCCACACCCCACCCACACCTTTAAATGACTATTTTTTTATCTCTTTGTTTCCTTTAACACCCTGTAGCTCCCAAAGTATTGATCGTAGAGTAAAAATAATTATGACCAATTTATGTAGAAAATTTTATGTAGAAACTTTTGTCCCAAGTAATTATAACGCTATTCGTTACACCACAAGGTACAATTGTACCAATTTACAAAACTACACGAATTATTTCCCCTGATTGCCCATATTCGGCTTAATTTTTTTAGACTAAATGATGTGTAACTTTTCTGAAACCCAAAATTTTAGTATACGAGTACATGCAAATGGTTTCTATTTTATTAAAATGGCTACATCTACAAGACAATTTACTGTCTATAATTCGAAGCAGTTACGATAAAGGATTAATTAAGCAATTTATCAAAAGGCGAGCAGTTTGTTGCTGATGTTATCAAGCTTGGACATTTAACCAAATAAATTGGGTTCCATTTGTACTGGTATGTTGTCACAGCTACCTAATCTACCTATACACTAACTATTGTGCTTGACTAAGCAGGCCCAGCAAAAAAAAGTGAAAAATCGATGTTTGTGGCGAGACGGCAGTTCACCCAGTTTTCCCCATCTTATTTCTAGTGGCTCTTCGAATTTTTTTAATTACGAAAATCGAATTGTCAGAATCGCTTACGTTTCAAGTATCGTAGGCATTGTAGGAAGTATTTGAACCATTAAAACGTGGTCAAAAATCGGTTTATCCACTGATTAATCATCATCATCATCATATCAACCGAAAGACACCCACTGCTGGACATAGGCCTCCCCCAAAGAGTGCCACAATAACCGGTCATGTGCCACCCGCATCCAGCGGGCTCCCGCGACCTTTACCATGTCATCAGTCAACCTTGTTGTCAGTCAACCCACGCTGCGCCTTCCGGTTGGCGGTCGTCACTCGAGAACCTTTCCGCCCCAACTGCCATCGCTTCTACATGCCCCGCCCACTGCCAACTGATTAAACAATCATATTATTATCAAAAGTAGTCAAGAAAGCTCGTTACCAATTTACATCCAATAATTTTCCGTCAGTGTTCTAAGTTATTCATAAAACATCTTTAGGAAACGGAGTCCTTTGTTGGCTTTCCATTGATTCCCCTGCTGGCGATTTTTCTTTGTCAAATACCTTTTGTACATTGATTTAGAAACATAACACAAGCCCATCTGTCTTCCTTCCACACTGTTACCTGGCCTGAGATATTTTCTTAGACAATATATTTGAATTTAAATAGGCCTATTGTAGTCATTTCACTTGTACGTTACTATTTTTATCGAGCAGAGGTTTAAGGGCATTGGGTAACCTTGTATGAGAAAAAATTTTTTTTTTTTAATAATCGTTTAGAGGACCTTTTAATACGCATAGACACACTTATAAAATTAAACGCGTTTAACAATAACGGAGCCGAGATGTTTAAGTTTGAAGTTTTGTTTATAACTTTTCAATATGACCTTTGAAAATAATATATATTTAAAATATCTCGGCTCCGATGCATTTTAGTGTGTAACATTTTACAACAAAATATGTTTCTTTTGAAAATATCTATCATACATAATACACAACTTCTAAGAAAGGCCGCTCATCCAAAAAAAATAAATCATGTTTACCCAAACCCCTTTGTAGGTATGTTCTGCAATTCGGATTCAGATTTTAATCATATAACGCATTATTTTACATGTCAGGCAGGATACAGAAAAGAGTAGGTAGGTACATACGTACAATGCATAGGTACAATGCTGTGTGAGTTTAAATAACTTATTATTCTAACAATTGTTGTAGACACCCAACCGTGTGGTGGTGTTAGAATTTCACCACCCCCTTTCTTCCCGTGGGTGTCGTAAAAGTCGACTAAGGGAGCAGGGTTAAAGTGTGTTGTGGGCGATGGGCTAGCAACCTGTCACTGCAATATCACATTTTGTCTATCTTTTATACCCACATTTATGCTAAAAGTGGCGTTAGAACATAAGATTCATGTGCTCTGCCTACCCCTTTTAGGGATAAAGACGTGAATGTATGTATGTATGTATGTATGTGTAGTGAAACGCAAGATGCTAGTTCAAACACTGATTTATTGAAAGCCACCCTCATATATAAATATCACAAACAACTACCTACATATTAGTTTATATTAAATCTACAACATCTTTCTCCTCATAGAAATGTTGTGATACAAAAATCTTACGTAACTAACTTCCACATAATCTTATACATTCGTACTGTCAGTACTTATGTTACTTTAGCAATTCCCGTCACCATCTTCCCTATACCTATTATGCATATATTAAGGTATTTTTTTAATAAAATAAAGTATAACATAAAGTAAGCCGGTAACAAACAAATAGTAGAAGTTTGAGTATGATTAAAAACTAAGGATTATTCTATAAATCATTTTACATTTCGTAGAACATAACAGAGCAAGTTTTAGTAATCAATTATGATCCTTATTCCTATGGCGTGACCGTGACCTACTTATATAGCATTGCATATTCTTATCAGCGGCAGCATGCCCGGTTTAAGGTTATAAGGACGTATATGATGTGCAGGTGCACATACTTTCATTACAAAATAGTATTCTGAGTATAGTACGTTTATGGCTCAAAATTGAAGTGTGCATTATGTTATTGGTACGTTTTGATAACAGCTGTTCACATGTAAACACTGAGGAATGGTTTTTTGAGTAGATGTACAACTAATATAATAATCGATACAATAATAAAATCTATCTGTATCTGAGCTGTCTATTGATTTGGGTTCTTATACCTAGATAACATGTAGTCTAAAGAATATAAATCCAAATTATATTAGGGTTCCAAACCCAAAGGGTAAAAACGGGAACCTATTACCAGAACTTCGCTGTCCGTCTGTCTGTCACCAGACTGCATCTCAAGAACCGCGATAGCTAGACAGTTGATTTTTTTTATTTTTTTTTATTTGCCGTTTTTATAGATAACAATACGGAACCCTCCGTGCGCGAGTCCGACTCGCACTTGGCCCGTTTTTTAATCAAATTCAGGCAATGTAACCTGTATTTTTCGAGCCTTGCTTCTAGTTGTGGGGCCAGGGACTATCCCAGTATGCTTGGTATTATGTAGATCTGTCTGGAGACTTACCGTAGGGGTCGGTGCCGGTGGGGCCACACGGACCGCGGACGGGCCTTCCACGGGGGGCGGCAGCTGAGCGGGTACCGTATCAGCTACTGGGTCACGCGTGCTGGTGTCAGCGCTTGCGCTCGTGCTCGGCTGTGGCTCGTCTGGTGGGAGTGCGCGGTCTTTGCCGTCGAATGATGTGACGACGGTTACGACGACATTCGCGCCCGAGACTGTCTTCGCTCCCCTATTTTGATACATTGGTAAACATGTACGAATTTTTCTTCCCATTAATATTTTAGCTGGAGAGTCTATTCCATCTCTAGGCGTACTTCTGAAATTTAGTAATCCTAAATGGTAGTCTTGGCCCGATAGGATACATTTCTGAATCATTTTTTTGACTGTACGCACTGCCCGCTCACTTTTTCCATTTGACTGCGGGTACATAGGAGAAGACGTGATGTGAGTTAGGTATATCCCACATTTGCGTAAACTTTTTAAATTCTCTCGACGCATACGCCGGCCCATTGTCCGTTATCAACTCTATCGGAATTCCATGTCTCGCAAATTGCTCCGTCATAGCTGCGATTACGCAATTACTATTAATTGCTTTTAATTGGGTTACCTCGACAGAGTTAGAGAAATAATCCACTAGTATTAAATAATACTTTTTTTGAGCTCAAAAATGTCTGAGCCTAATTTATACCATGGCTCGTCCGGCACGTCATGCGGCACGAGCGGCTCCGGTGGCGGCCGCGGGGCCAGCAGCGCGCACGCCGCACACGCGCGCACCGCGACCTCCACGTCGCGCGACATACCCGGCCAGAACATGACGTCACGTGCGCGTCGCTTGCACCGGTCGATACCCAAATGTGCCTCGTGAATGCGATTTAACATTTCCGCACGTAAAGTGTCTGGAATATAAACCTTATCACTTTTCAAGACTATACCTTCCTCATAGTGTATGCACTCTCGATATGGCCAAAAGATTCTCAGATCACTATCAACTTCGTACTTGTTTTTGGGCCATCCGTCCATAATGTAATGTTATAGCTTCTGGGTCAGTTTATCTCTAGCCACATGTTCCCTTACCATGTCATTTTTTTATCACTGAACTGTACATGGCTTAACACAAAGCACGCCTGCGCATTCATCTCATCTGCCATCCGCTCATGCATCAGATCCGTCAATGCAGCCCGCGACAACGTATCCGCTATATACATGTACTTGCCTGGAGTATATATTACTTGGAAACTGTAGCTTTGCAACCGCAATCTCATTCGTTGAAGGCGTGCGGGTACAGCAGACAATGGTTTCTTGAAAATGGCCTCCAGCGGTTTGTGATCAGTCTGGATGGTCACGTCCCGTCTCCCAAATATATATTGATGGAACCGTTCACACGCAAACACGATTGCCAGCATCTCTTTCTCAATTTGCGCGTATCGTGTTTGCGTGTCGGTGAGCGTGCGTGATGCAAACTCAACAGGGCGGCCGCCCTGCAGCAGCACGGCGCCCAGTGCCACGGCACTCGCGTCCACGGACAGCACCATTGGCTGATGTTCGCTGTACAGCGCTAGAACTGGTGCCACCGAGATTCTTTGCTTTAACACCTTAACCGCTTCCGAGTGTTGTCGATCCCATGTCCAGTTCACGTCTTTCTTCAATAGATCCCTCAATATTTTCACGCATTCCGAGTAGTTAGGTATGAACTTGGAGAGATAATTCACCATACCTAAAAATCGCTCCAGCGCCTTTCTGTCTTGAGGATCAGGCATTTCAATTATAGCCTTCACTTTTTCACCATCTGGCCTCATGCCTCGTTGGTCAAACACGTGCCCTAAATATTTGATCTCCGTGACCGCGAACTTGCATTTATCTCGATTAAATCTAATACCGATATCTTTAGCTCTCTGTAATAACTTTTGAAGCCTCATATCGTGCTCTTTTTTAGTTGACCCCCAAACAATTATGTCATCGATAAAAGAGTCTGTCCCCTCCAAGTCTTCCAAATATTGCCTTACCTTCGCGTGGAACATCTCAGGAGCACAGCTGATTCCGTATGGGAGCCTCAAAAATTGGTACCTACCGAAAGGCATGTTGAAAGTGCAGAGATCTGCACTGGCATCGCTGAGTTTAAGCATCCAAAACCCGCAACGCGCGTCCAACACGCTGAAGTAGCGAGCGCCGCGTAGGCGCGCCGCCAGCTCGCTCACCGTCGGCAACGCGAAGTGCGCACGCCGCACGGCTCGGTTCAAGTGTAACGGGTCCAAGCATACCCGGATATCCCCATTTTTCTTGGCCGCTACGACTATGGCGTTGACCCATGGAGTGGGATGGCTTACTTTTCGCACAACACCTAATTTTTCCATTCTAATTATTTCATCGCGCAATTTATCTTTCATACCTAACGGTATTCTACGTACTGGACAAATTACTGGTGGTACATTCGGGTCCACTATTATTTCATGCGTTCCTGGTAATTCGCCCAAACCTTTAAATAAACCCTTATACTCATCCACGTTCAAAACATCTAAACGTTGAATCACGCCTAATTTCACACAACTGTCTAAACCTAAAATGTTTTGACAGTTCATGTTCGCTATTACAAATTTTATCTCATAGTTAGTATTTTTATACTCAATACTCAACTCAAACTCCCCGATAATTGGCACCGAATCACCTGTGTATGAAAAGACTCGTTTACGGTACGGAACTAAATCATGTATATCGAAACCCATAGACATATACTCAGATTTTGATAATACATTCAACATTGAACCGGAATCCAGTTTAAAAATAAGCGGCTTACCTTTAAAATATAAACACTCATTCCATTCCTTTGTGTTATTTTTTTCTATAGGTTTCAACCTATGTCCTAACGAGCTTACATATAATACATTAACGTAAAGTTCATCATCATCTGAGATCTCGGCAGAGTCATCCTCAGCAATGGACACACATAGTCCACACGATCCCCCTTAGCTCTCTTGGTACTTTAGCATAGTGCCCGCGCTTATCACACACGTAGCACACCGCGCTGGCCGCCGGACAGTAGGCGGGGTCGCAGTAGCCGCTCCCGCAGCGCGGACACCGCTGCGCGCGCGCGCCCGACCGCGTCCACCTGGAGGTGGAGACCCGACGATGTCGAAGCTTGCGCTTGCTCGATTTGCCGACCTTCCTCTGTGGACATTTCGTGCGCTTCGCATATTTGCACCGCCTTCGCGAGCGTCAGACCGTCCGCCCTGAGTAGACGATCCCTCACTACGTTGCTCGAAATACCACACACCACTCGATCGCGTATGAGCCCGTACTCTAAATTCTCAAACTCGCAACCCTGACTTAGCAGTTTTAATGCGGTCACATATTGATGTATGGTTTCACCTGGGCTCTGGGTGCGTGAAAAAATGTGACATCGTTACGTTCACTTTCGTACCGAAGTGCTCGTCAAACTTCCGCTTGTAGTGTGATAAGTAATATACCTACCTACGTATCTGCATGTATACTCTTGTATACTCTCTACTATATAACTACTCTATGATGCTAGTATATAAGCACTGTAATGCACCATATAGGACACTCTAATAAACGACGTGGAACTATCAACTTGTTTGAATCATCTCTCACAGTACATGGTGACCTTGCCAGTGCGGCCTCGTGCCGTGCTGGCGGCGCGCTGCGCCAGCCAGAAAAGAACTTGAGTGACCTTGGTGACTTTATCAGTGTTAAAATTTTAAACAGAAATATCAATTAGCTATTATTTAAACCAAGAGGACAAAGGACCTTTTATTATTATTATTATGTGCTCGTGATAAACGATATTAAAACATCTGAACTGAAGCTTACATGTGATAGTGGAAACCAGTGTTAATAAAAAAACATTTGTTTCGAAAATAAAACATTAGAAACCAGTGGCAAAATAAACGAAGCTAAAATAATACTTGACAGTGATAACTTGAAGAAGAGAATGACTCATACCAGCAATTAAAATTAAGAATGTACTATTATTGGAGTCGCTGCGGGGAGTCGAGGATTATGGTCCAGCTGGGTGTTGTTCGTGTCGAATGTCGATGTCTTGACGGGATGGCAAAAATCGGGAGTTCCAGAACCGACACTGAGAGCAAGATTTTTTTGAGTATTTAATTTTTTGCGTATTACGACATCTAACTTTCCTTTTCGTATTTGGTATTACGTAGCTATTTTCACTCGTCTTTTATATTAATGACTTAGAATTAATATGATTAATATATAAATATTATGGCGCTTGATGTCGAGACTTAGTATGTAATAGTATGGTTAAAAGTACGGTATTAAAATAATTCTAAAACAATTAGAATCTTAAATTATCCTTCCAAATTCATTATTGTGTAATTGCATCGTAGCACACAAGTAAGGCGTGAAGCGACGCGCGTGTTAGCATAAAAGGATTGGCATGCGACGTCTGTTATTACAGCTCAAATTTCAATTAAAATATCAAGCTTCGTGCATAATTTTAGATACTTTTAAATTGTAATAACATTTTATTTCAAACCTACTTATTTAATTAATGACCATTTTGGAAATTGATTTAATACAACACTTCTTAATATTTTGTATAGTTCTAAATAAAAACAATACTTATAACCATACCGTAGTTTAATCTTTTATTTAGTAAATAGGTAGCTAGTAGGTTCTGCAATTTTCTTTTATAACGACAATTTATATCTATATGTACCGGATTTGACTTTGTACACGGATGTGACAGTAATAATTATAATATAAATAAAAGATAAAAATAAGAGTGTTACATTATTAGGTACGTGAAATGGGATCTTGTTAGTAGGAATATGAACAGTTTCATCAATGAAGGTATAGGAATGTTGTTACTATTTTATTGTTGGATTTTAAAGGTTTCAAGTATCGTAAATATGATTGTAACAGAATGTGTAATGAAATGTCCTGAAGGTTGGTAAACATAATGTCGTTTGGTTTTGAATGTTAATTAAGAGATTGATATAGTTCGTTTTTTGAATGTAATAGTTAGTGTCTGGGAAAACTAAACAAATAAGTGTTTCACTAAGCGATTAGCCTGATCACCTAAGAGCTGATGAAATTCTTATATGTTTACGTTTTCATAATGTTACGAGTGATTTGAAAGGCATTCAGAATGGTATTATATTGAGAAGGTTTAAAAAATAAAATAAAATGATATCATAGGAATATATTTCTCTCGTTATCTTCGGTAGCTCGAGAGTCGCCTCTCGAGCTACCGTTGAGCGAGTAGGTAGGTATATAGCAAGAGGTACACCATGATACAAGGCTGGCAGGGAATCCTTGGAACCTGATCATGATTCGGTCGAGTATCAATCGTGAAGGTCCTTGGACACATGGTATGTTTAAATGAAAGGAGGTGTTAAAAGAACTGCCTGAAAGGTATATTAAATGGTATAAGTGTGCGCTTATAAGTAAATAATTTCCTTGTATCCTGAGCAAATAAATAATTATTATATGTAAGGTCGGCCGACCAAGTGTAAATGCGTTGTGTACCTGTGCCACAAGTGAAGCATATTGAGATGCACACTTTAAGTTAAATATTTAAATGGATATTAAAAAAAAATACAATGACGTCATAATGATACAGAAATAATGATTAAATAATGTAGATTTGCAACTTACTTACACTGATTAATGACAATGTTGAGCACTCATAAATGCATAATTTAAGAGAAATATACTCCACTTGTACCTAGGACAAACGATTATAATACACATAACTATGTGATATGATAACACTGTATGGAGAGACACAGAGAGGTATTAAATAAAGAAAAATAAATATAAAAATATTAAGTAGATTACTTATATTACTTTCTGTTTTTTTAAATCTTAGAATAATTATTAATAGTTTACTTCCATAGTTTCGTCATCCAAGCGTGCATTCATTTATAACTTAGAGTACTTTGTAACATATAGATTTTTTTTTTCATTATTTTTGCTGACAAACTAGGTATATAAAAGAAGGAACTATAATTATAATTTTTAAATCATCTTACGTGTCATGAATATTTTCTTTTAAAATGTTTAAAAAAAGCAATTATGAAAAGTGTATTCATCCAGTGACTTATAAGGAAAATAAATTAGTTTCATAATTAACGCTTTCAATGACAAATCGGAGAGTTTATATTAGAGACATATGTAGTCCTAGAATTTTTAGGTGTTAGTAATATCTTCCTTATTATTTTTAAGAATATAAGATAACTGTTGAGAGGCACTTGTGGTTATTATTAAAATAATAGGAAACAAAATGCATGGTTATAATACATGCATTTTATTTTCTCGGATGGGGAAGGTGTAGTGTGATAAGTAATATACCTACCTACGTATCTGCATGTATACTCTTGTATACTCTCTACTATATGACTACTCTATGATGCTAGTATATAAGCACTGTAATGCACCATATAGGACACTCTAATAAACGACGTGGAACTATCAACTTGTTTGAATCATCTCTCACAGTACACGCTTCACACAATCGATATCGTCCGCACTTTCGTCCTTGGCATACGTGAATGTGGAAAAGATCTCATATCCTGCGGCGCCTATGAGGTTGACCAGCAGGCTCGCTTGTACGTCCTTCGCCTCTTTGTTCACCCCCGATGCTTTTAAAAACACCGAGAATTGTTTCCACCATTTTTTCCAAGCGTCGGCGCGCGCCGCCGCGCTGCCTTCAACATTTAATTCCGGCGGAGGACGAGCGTGCTCCATATTACACCGAACACACTAACAAACGGTGATTAAGATAGTATGATATGTGTATCATACTATCTTAATCACTAATCGCGAACTTTTATGCTTTTAACGTAATTTAATTAATTTACCGCTGTCACCATGTAGTGAAACGCAAGATGCTAGGTCAAACACTGATTTATTGAAAGCCACCCTCATATATAAATATCACAAACAACTACCTACATAGTTTATATTAAATCTACAACAGTATGTATGTATGTATGTTGTAGACAATTTTTCTGCAGAGTTTGAGCTTAACCATGTGTGTGTAATTAGACACACTGATCATCATCATCATCATCATCAGCCTATATACGTCCCACTGCTGGGCACAGGCCTCCTCTCATGTATAAGAGGGAACGGGCAATAGCAAACTGATATTGAGATGGAATAGGCATCCATTTGGAATGGACATCTAATTTCAAAATTGAGAGCTACGATGGACGAATCGGATATCTCAATATAATATGAAAACGACGACCGCTTTAGCCTAGTTGGTAGTGACCCTGCCTACGAAGCAAGAGGTCCTGGGTTCGAATCCCGATAAGGGCAAAAAATTGTATGTATGTATGTATGTAAATACTTTATTGTACACAAGACACAGGTAAAAATACAGACAAAAAAATTTAATCGGTACAAAGGCGAACTTATCCCTGTAAGGGATCTCTTCTAGTTAACCTTTGAGTAAATGAGTTGAGATCAGGAACAGAAAGATAGACAAACTAACACGTGTACAGACGTATGTAATACATATATATAATATAATACATGCAAGTACAAATATAAGTAAATAAATAGTATACACATACTAAAACTATATATAATTATAAACATATATACACAAATAAACATGTTCACACAATATACTTAAACAGTATCCTATTAAATCACAAGTCGTTGGACAGCCACAACTTTTTCAACTTTTCTTTGAGTGATGGGACTGGGACTCTAAAGGACAACGGCAAGCCATTCCACAACACATTACACAACAATTGTGTGATGAGCATGAATATTTGTTTCTGAGTCATGGATATTTTCTATGTATTAAGTATTTATATATATTATATATATATATATCGTCGTCTAGTACCCATAACACAAGCCTTACTGAGCTTACTATGGGACTAGGTCGATTAGTGTAAGATTGTCCCCTTATATTTATTTATTTAATTTAATAAAAATATTTTGAGGCATTGTATTTAAGTTATCTTAAAGTACGCACAAGACACTTATATCAGTATTTTTATACCTCACCTATTTAAAATAGAAATAATGCCTAAACTAATCTAAGAATGTTCAAACTTAGGAGCTTGTATTTAAGCCACATTAATATACAAAACTGAGCTACAAATTGTAAACGATATTACCAAGTTTTCACAAAATTAAAGTCACAAGTAAACGGCGATAAACGAAACAGTCGAGAATCGCAATTGAAAAAAGATATCACAATGGAGGAACAAAATTTAATCACGACACCTTCACTGAATTATACTGCGGTTATTCTCGTTATACTCGTTATTTGAGTGTTAGGATCACGTAACGCATTGTGTGTACGTTAAGTAGATCTAAAATATCAATATTTATATGGACGGCAGTTGAATCTACCTATCGCGCGTCCAAAACGTGTGAACCCTCTGAGGGGTAATCACGTAATGTTTCCAACGCGCGTTAGAACAGTTTAACTGTCGTTTATCCACTTAAAATTGACATTTAGATGTACCTAACGTACGTAAAATGCCATACTTGATCGACCTGCTGTTGCCCAAAAAAATTGTTCGCCCTGCTCAGGATTATTTTGAGTATTGGTTTACAAATGGCAAAAACTTAAACTAATGATGATTTTCGTAATAGGTATTCGACTAAATTGACGATAGATTGATGGTCACTTCTAGGTGCGTCGGCAATCCACTAGCTCGATGGATGGACGATATTAGGATTTCTGGATAAGACTAGCTCCGGATAGTGTCGGGTGGCGTACTCAAAGAGACGCCTATGCTCAGCTGCAGTGAGCGATTACGGGCTGAAAATGATGAAGACATTTCGACTAAATGCCTTTGCCTAATAAGTTATCAATAAAAGGTGAGTTAAAAAATAACCGCCTAAAATGAAAACAAAATACAAAATGTACGACAAGCAATTTCAATTAAGGTTCGACGCGGTCTTTGGTGTAGTCTGTTGAAAGACTTTTTATTCTCGCGCCGCGGGTGAAAAGAAAGTTCGTTCTTTTGGAAACGAATCTTATTTGTTATCGATCATTGCATTAATTACAATGTTTGCTCGCCCTTCGAAAGAATATTCAAAAGAATCAAATCAAATAACTGTAGAATTTCAATAATTTATAGTAAATACTGATACTGACACATATTGTAGGCATTTCTTTTGTAAATGTCAATTTCACGGCGTGGTTTAAACAACAGATATCTGTATTGCAATATTGCAATCTTGGATGTCCAGGACACATTTCACATCATTTGACAAAGTATTTTGGAAGTCTCTTAACAAAGCTACAAATCTTAAATATGTACATACATGGCAATGGTAAAATGTTGAGTTGTTTAAGTATTGGCTTACAGCTACTCCTTATCCAAACGTTTGCTACATGCACACATTTCTTTAAGAGCTTGAAAACCCTTTCAACATCAACCGAGTTTTCCAACACGCAGGGCATTATACGCTCTTTTGGAATACTTTACCCCTAAGCTGCTCCAGTAGAATGATTGGCTTTTGGTGTTACTCGAACGCGTGTGCGTGAATACTACTTTTAGAAATGGTCTTTAGTTATTAAGTTACGGGGTAAATATGCAAGATGAATGTAGAGGACTATTAAAAGTTCTTCTTGCATTGGCCATTTTATGAATATTCATAGTCTTAGTTATTTTCATTACTATAGCTTGGAAAATTCGTTTGTGACACTCCCATGGTTCGCGCGCGACAGGGGACGAAGGACAGCGGGGGTGGTATGAAGTGTGCGGGCGGCAAGGCTGTCAATCAGGAGCGTCAGTCGGCCGCCGTCGCAGTTGGCGGTAACATGTGTAGATGAGCACGGTCGCTCTTACCAAAACGCACACGAGATTGCTACGCAACGATGAGTCCGCCGATAGGCAAAGTTATGGACGTCAAGCCAAACAAATTGAATATAATGTATATAGCCATTTTAAAAAAAAGTTAACGAAGATCCAACTTCAATGGCGACGACAAATGTAAAAATTAAATCATATTGTGTGTTGCCCCCCGCGCGGACCATCGGAGTGTCACGAACGAAATTGCCAAGCTATAACTTTTGCCCGCAAATCCGTCCACGTGGAACTCGTTTATCGTGTAGTTACATACAAACTTTCAACCACTATTTCACCTCCTTAGGGGATGATTTCGCGGATAAAAACTATAATTTGTCCTTTCCCGGGATTCAAACCAGCTCCATGCCTCACCTCAATCGATTCAGCGATTTAAGCGTGAAGAGGTAAGAGAGAGACGCGACAGTGAGTCTGTCTTTTCGTATTTATAATAATAGTATGGATATAGATGTCCCAATAAAAGTACGGCGGAAATTGGCCAATATTGATAAAAGTCGTGGACACGTTTTCTATATACCTAAAACTAGTATGGATGTGTTCCTTGTTGTCTTCAGAGTACGAATCTACCGGTTTTAGTTAAGGGAGAGGGGACGGACATAGGTGTGACGTCATAAAGATGGCGGCCGACGGTCATCGATTTTTGTTCAAATCTCGGGTTCTATTTTTCTGATCGGTTCGTGTGAGGTGTCATTTGAATGAGTATTAAATGTTCTATAATTTATTCTTCAAGATCTGTGACGTACATTCAACCGTTTGGAAAATAATTAAAAAAATAGATTTTTTTACCTTACACGTTCTGCTTTCTTACCATCATAATTCGAGAAAGAGATGCTTTAGCGTGATAAATGTCGTTATAAAAAATATCAAACATTTTATTAGCTTTCCAATAATATGCAATTTGTTGTCGTTAAATAATAAACCTGTCATTTCTGGCCAATTCCGTAACGCAAGTCCGCGGGAACCGGCACGATTCGTATGATTGAAATACTATGAGAGTTCAATTTTGGTGTTCCCAAATGAAAGGTACTGTTGTTTCTATTGGTGTTGCTGTTGTTGTTGTTGCCCTAGGGCATCCCCGTGGTGCTAAAGGCGGTGCATTTGAAATTATCGCGTGCTTTGAAACGCCGTTCTGACTAGATTAAGAAACAATAAAAGGTTTTCAGATATATGATTCTTGACTATATGATTGTTCATCTGATTTTATCGATGCATGATTGCTTAAAATTTCCTTGATAGAAAAAAAACCAAAGTTTGGTCTGTATTTTCCTTTTTTTATTCAGCCTACTCAAACGATGCATTATTTTACGACACAATCAAGTTAATACTATAGTATTTTATCTCATTTAAAATCTCACTTTATGAATTTAATAAAACTTCACCAACTTAGATATTTATAGAGTCCACAACAGCGATTCCCGAAAAGTGTTACATCTCTTTTTCTCGTAGGCGGAAGGCATCAGCGTATCTCTGTCTAAGGGGCGTGTACGACTCAAATCAAGGCATCCCCTTAAGGCCTTCATAAGCTCTCGCCTCGCCTTCCTGTGTGTTCCTGTAGTCGAATTAATAAATACTGTGTTTCAGGGGACGCCTTGATTTGAGTCGTACACGCCCTAGACAGGTAAATATGTTTCAATAAAGAGGCATTTTCATTCATAACTTCTAAGACTGTAGGCCGCAAGCTTTCGCCAAAATCCAGCCCGAGGACTAGGAGCTAAACCCGGAACAAGGCCGCTCTTGCCGTATCCCACGCCCGCGCATAGTTCATTTCATTTGAGTGCAAGTTGCGGTTGAATTTGAAGACATTTGCAAGTTGTGTTTCGTTACATAACCTTTCTAGCAACAGCTATATGTAAACGTATTTTTTCTCTGGAGATGCGTATAGTGTATGCGATATGTGTTGCGAACTATGGAGCTCCATAGTTCAGCAGCTCCAAGCAGTAGCAGTTTTGCAGGCAACAAGTTCGAACAGACCAACACGGCCCGAAGGCGAGCGGTGAGGTTCGCGAGGCCAAAGGCCTGGAGCATCCCTCAAGAGCGTGCTCTTCACGTGAGTACTAAGGCCAAAGTCCCCGAAGGGCGAGCTCACGCAGACATGTTACTACTCCTAAATGCATTAAAAACAAACCTGAGGGCCGAAGAACCGAAGCTTACCTTCAAAGCGGGCTCTCCACGCAAGCCAGATGGCCAACGGCCTGAAAGGCGGGCCCACGCGGTCACTTTGTTACTCCTAAGTGTCTTACTAGCAAATCTAAGAGCAAGGTCCGAACCGTCCCTTCAGAGCGCGCTCTCTACGTGAGTCGGAGAGCCAAAGGCCGGAAGCGACCCTCCAGAGTGCGTGTGCTCTCGGATACTTTACTCCTGGGCTGGGCTCCGTAGGGCCGCAGGTCTGAAGCGTCCCTTCAGAGCGCGCTCTCAACGCGAGCCTGCGCGGACAACTTGAGGGCCGAAGACACGAAAGAGAGCGGCATGGTAAGCGAGGCGGCAGGCCGAGCTCTCCGTATAGGGACGAAGGTCTGTAGCGTCCCTTCAGGGCGCGCTCTTGGACACCATACCCGCCGAGTGTTTTAGAAGCGAACCTGAGGGCCAAAGGCCCGTACGGCAAGCCAACGCGGCCACACACTCCCCTTACTCTATCACATACAAGACTCAAACACTCACCAAGCGGACACACACTCGGTGCGTGCAACGTTTCAGTTACAAATCTCTCTGCCGCTTTTCCTATACCTGTTTTTCACTTCTTTTTTGCGAGGAAATATATAACCAAAACAAGTCAGATTTGGAAAGTCAAGTCAAAGTACAACACAGGTAACCTCGTGCAAAAACTAGTCCTACTAATATTATAAATGCGAAAGTTTGGATGTTTGATGTTTAGATGTTTGTTACGCTTAAACGGCTCAACTGATTTGAATGTAATTTCGTACGAAGATATTTTATAGCCTGGATTAAAATATAGGTCAGTTAGGTGATCAGTTTATCCCGGGTCCACGAAAACCAAGTCGCGGGCGGAAGCTAGTTGTCTAATAAAGCTGCTTGCGTTCATTGATTTATTAATTATTTTCAACTTAATACTAGGAACTAGACTAAATTTACATCAACCGGGCGTAAATTGGTAATAACAATCTCACTTGTCAGCCAAAAGAATACGTAAAATTGTGTGTGGGGGGTGAAAAAGTACGCTTCAGTGCACTCGCCTCGCCTTCGGCTCGGGCTACAAAGTTCCTGAGGTGGCCTTTATTTAACTGCTTTAGGTGCGTATCATGACCGTCTGAGTCGTATAATTACTCAGAAAACAAAAAAAGACTTTCTAAAGGCGCGATGTGTCGCCAGCGATCGCTAGCAGAGACGAGCGTGGTGATAGTTAATAGGTGCGTAATTCACAATAGTATATTACGTAACTAGGGCGGTAAATTCGTAAATGCCCCAGATCGCAGGTGTTTGTGGCCCGAGCCGAAGGTAAGGGGCAATAAATATGCGCTCTGGGGCTTTACAAATTGCCGCCCGTGTTGAGTACAAAATTTTACGTCTTCACCTGGCCACAATGCGAGTTTTCCTGTAAGCGCAGCGTGCATTAAATCTCGCATTATGTTCAGGTGTGACGTAAAATTTATTATTACTTGGTTATTTATTAGTGTACACCAATAAAATCTATATTTTTTGGAAAGCTTATAAATTTAGCTACCTTTTTTATAACAACTTTTATTACGCTAAAGTCATTATTTATTGAGTTACAAGCATGTTTTATCAGTACTCGTTCAAACGCGCGTGGTAAAAAAATCATATTTTTTCTAATAATTTAAAAAAAACTGTTGATTGTACGCCATAGCGTTCTAGAAATCAATTATAGTACGTTTGATAAGCTTTCAAATGACAACTCACATGAAGCAATCAGTAAAATAGAACCCGAGATTTGAACAAAATTCGATGACCGTTGGTGGCCATCTTTGTGACGTCACAGTTTTGTCCGTCCCCCTCTCCCGAACTAAAACCGGCAGATTCGTACCCTATATTGAAGAGATGTCCACGAAAATCGTGAGGGAGCCGAATTTTTGCGATTTTGCCACTGTACTATAATGACATTTACCATTTACATTTTATTTTAAAACATTTGGCGTGGGATATTATCGCAATGCGTTGCACAATTTCGTTCTGGCCGGTTTGGGTGAGTTTCCACTACATCCGTGCGATGTTGCGAAGAGAGTGAGCGAGTCCAGCGATGCTGTTGGTGGATAATTTCCTCGCTCATCGCCTCGTAATCTTGCACAGCTCTGGTGGATACCTACTCACCCTCAGGGCCTGGTTACACATTGATTAGTGATTAGTGCGAGTCCATACAAAAGCTACTCACAGCAAATGTATTGACTCGCACTAATCACTAATGTGTAAAGTAAATTGTGTATCGGCTATCAGGCTCAGAGCGCAGAAACGAGCAGGAGCAACACACTGATGTCATATTTTTGTGCCGAATTTAATAAATGTATCAACAAAATATCTGTAGAGTGGGAGGGAGGGAAACACGAAAACTATAGAAAATCTTATTTGTTTACATAATTATAATGTTATGACACCTTTACTCGTTCTCATCGTCTTATAAACTGAATCATGCGTCAAATCATTCACCATTCTAAACCTATTCAGACTACGTTCGATCGTTCCTTATTCATCATGTTACAGCCAGTCATCAAAAAGTACTAATTCCGTATAACCAAGATTGCGTTTCTTGATTTTCGATAACGAAAGAGAAAATAAAACATGAATGGAATTCGTTCAAGGCGGGCCTGGCAGCTACTTAGTATTATCAAAGAAACAATATTCGATATTCGGGGTGCTGTCGGGGCTCATTGAATTCTTCATTGCTCCGTAATTTCGTTGTGGCATGACAATTTACATAATTTATAACGCATCAATAGGTATTGAGCGTCACGAGAAAGTAATGACGTCACTGCCTTCTTGAATTTCTTCTATTTAAGGCCGTGAGTGACTCTCAGTTTCCTAAAGGTTCTAGTTATGAAATTCAACTCATCTCAAAAACTTTTTCTATTCTAAGTGCGTCTAAGCATCCTTAATTGGTTGAGGACCAAATTCTTGGTCAGCTTAACTCACTCATTAAAATTTTCTATGAAAATTTTCCGTTGTGACACGCAAATTAACCATACAATTCTATAGTAATTGTTTGTGTCACAACGGAACTTTTTTCACTTATTCAGTTTGTATGGCTGTCTACCAACTAACCAGGTTAACTACTGGCCAAGATTTTGGTCCTCACCCAATAACGAATTAAGTTCCTTTGACATCGACTTTATTTTTTTAGCAAAGATCCTAGTTTACAATGAATAATATAAAACTGATGTAATAATCACGTACTGACGATACAAGTTTAAAGGAGCTTCAAAATTTACTAAGTTGGAAAGCGGGCGAGTTTTCCATGTGAATTAGGCTGGTGTTCTGTGCTAAAAATTTAGATGAATTTTGGGGAGCAGCAGAATTTCGCGTTATTTGGGAACTTTTTCAATCTGGCCTTGTTTACCCGTGGAATGTAAATAATATCAGATAGTTGGGTGCGGGCGTGTGATGAAAAAAGTTTAGGCCTACTACTGCGTTGGGCAGGTCCCGTCGTTAAATGACAAAAAGTAACTACCTGTTAATAGACATCTTTGGTAATTTAAGTGTTTTAAGTTCTGATAATTTTCACTTTTCTATTAAATCTAGTTGGCGGCTGTTCATGTTGAAAAGGTATTTGTTATCTGATTTCACATACTTAAAATATTAGCAGAGAATTATGGGCACATGTAGAAGTTACTTACTCAATACTGTTTCGTAATTTATTATGCGGAAAAAATACGAATATACTTAGTTCGCAATGCTCCCTTAAAAATAATAAAATGTAATGTAACTTTTCTAATTTTATGATCAGCAAATATCTACGGTCACGGACTTTAAGTTTTGAGTCATTTAGATTTCTCCTCATAATGGACACTTTCAATTTTAACTATAAAAAATCAAAATAAGTTGACTCCTAAACGGCTCTACAAATTAAAGTGCTTGACTGTACTACCACATGAGAGCGCACCAGAGAGTACAACAACAACACTTAAATAATAATAGTTAATAAATACCTAAGCCAGAATACACAGTTGATGTGGAGAATACACATACACAACATGGAAGAACAAATTTTGTGAATCATTTGCAAACAAGGGATGGAGCCCGGTAACATATGCACTTTTGTTTAAATACAAAGATGGCTCACTGTTGGACTATGCCATACGAAAAGTAAAACTGTTGTTGGATATGAGAAGATCGATTGATACAGGTACTTTAGTAGATCTCATAGCGGCTGGTTTGCCAGAATTTATTCTGAATAAAATTGATCGAGAAGCACTTAAAGATACAGTGGATTTATTTAACGAAGTAAGCAAGTACGAACATATGGTAAATAAAAAAACATTATTGCCTAAAAGAAAATTTGGTGATGGAAGTTTAATAAGGACACATGATAAAAATGAGGAAAAAAATCCATGTAAAATTTGTGAGAAATTGAATAAAGGCAGTCGGTTTCACCCGGAAGCTTTGTGCTGGTTTAAAACCAAAGAAGTAGATAAATTAAGGAAAAATTACATTAAACATGTCAACAATTCTGTGATCGAAACGGAGTTGAATGAAACTGATCAAAAAAACGAGCAGTCACACCATTAATAAATATCAAACTACTAGTAAACGAAGTGTTAGAAATAAACGGAGTTTATGATTCAGGCTCAAATGTGTCCCTAATTAATTCTAAGTTATTGAAAATAAAAGGAAAGGGAAACAGTTTGAACGAAGCAGACTTAGTAACAATTAATGGTGTGAAAAAGACAAGTGGTTTGACAAATTTGAAAATAAAAATCTTAAACTTGGAGGAAAACGTGGATGTATATATTATGGATGAAGAAAACTTCAAGTATGATTTTTTAATAGGACTTGACTTAATACAAAAGTTCAGGTTAATACAAAATGAAGACTTGAGAATAACCCAGAAACTACCCTTGAGATATGAAAATACAAACAAAATGGAAAAAAATACTCCCATAGATACAATAAATTCTAAAAGGGAAATTAGAGATGAAAACAATATTAAAACTACAGATAACTACATAATTAATTTCAATGAACACATAAGAGAAGACGACTTCGAAATAAAAATAAATCATTTGGATGAACGTCAACAGTCTGAAATTAACAATGTAGTGAGCACATATGAGTCAGTTTTTGCAAAAAACAAATATGATGTGGGCACTGTCAACGGATATGAAGCAAGAATAGACCTGGTAGTAGATAAATACTGCAGTAAGAGACCTTACAGATGCACATTAGAAGATAAAAAGGAGATAGAAGAGCAAATCGCAAAATTATTAGATAACAAGTTAATAGAAGAATCATACAGTCCGTTTGCTGCACCGGTTACTTTAGCCTTCAAAAAAGAAGACAACAGAAAATCCAGACTATGTATAGATTTCAGAGATTTAAATAAAATAATAATACCTCAAGCACAGCCGTTTCCGCTAATTGAAGACTTAATGATGAAGACCAGAAATTGTAATTTTTTTTCAACATTAGACATCAACTCTGCTTTTTGGTCTATACCTTTGCGAATTCAAGACAGGAAAAAGACAGGATTTGTAACACAGGAGGGACATTTCCAGTGGACTTGTCTACCTTTTGGACTTAAGACCTCACCAGCGATTTTTCAACGGATTTTAAGTAATATACTCAGGAAGTATAAGCTTACTGATTTCGCCGTAAACTATATTGATGACATCCTCATATTTTCAAAAACTTTTGCCGAGCATATGAATCATCTCACGCAATTGCTTGAAGCCATCCAGACAGAGGGTTTTAGGTTAAAATTTACGAAATGTACCTTTGCCTCAGACTCGGTAAAATATCTAGGTCATATCATACAGAACAATTCCGTTAAACCAGTGAAGGACAACTTGATTTCGATAAAGAGTTTTCCGGTTCCAAAAACTCAAAAGAATATAAGACAATTCTTAGGAAAGATTAATTTTTATCATGAATATATACCTAAGAGTGCAATAATACTAGACCCATTACATAACTTATTGCGAAAAAATCAGAAATTCGTGTGGTCAGAAGAGTGTCAAAAGGCATTCGACACCATAAAGAACCTGCTATGTTCTCAACCAGTACTGGAGATTTTTGACCAAGAATTGCCTATAAATATTTACACTGATGCTTCTTTGGAAGGTGTTGGTGCTATCCTAAAACAATTACAACCTGATGGAAAGGAAAAACCAGTAGCATACTTTTCAAAAAAACTTAATGAATCACAGAAGAAGAAAAAAGCCATATACTTAGAATGTCTAGCTATAAAAGAAGCAGTCAAGTACTGGCAATACTGGTTAATAGGAAAATCATTCACGGTTTATTCAGATCATAAACCGCTAGAGAACATGAACTTGAAATCAAGAACGGACGAAGAACTTGGCGACTTGACATACTATCTTTCACAATACGAATTTAAAATAAAATATACACCTGGAAGACAAAATATAGAAGCAGACTGCCTTAGCAGGAATCCCGTATTGGACCCAAATGAAAACACAGATGAGCAGCTCAAAGTGGTGAACTTTATGAAACTTGACGATATCCTAAAGGATCAGTATAAAAATGAAGAAATAAAAAAAAATATAAGCCAGTTAATTGAGAAAAACAAGATTTACTGGAAGAAGGTTAAGAAAAAAGAGAAAATAATTATATCAGAAGAAATTAGCATACAACTTTTAAAAACAATACATAAGGACTTATGTCATATCGGAATTGGACAGATGCAGAAGACAATGAGCCCGCTATTTACAACCAAAAAACTTGGAAAAAATATAAAAAAGATTTGTAGTACCTGTGAAATATGCATTAAAAACAAATCAAGGAGACATGACAAATTTGGCTTTATGTCACATCTAGGTCCGGCCACGAAGCCATTTGAAATAATTTCAATAGATACAATTGGAGGTTTCGGAGGTTCTAGATCAACAAAGAAATATTTGCATCTATTAGTGGATCACTTTACGCGGTATGCATTCATCTTAACATCGAAAACTCAGAGTGCAAATGATTTTGTAAGACTGATCATGAGCATAACAGATGTAGAGGACATTGGCATGGTTTTAACCGACCAATACCCAGGAATAAATTCGAAAGAATTTAAGACATTTTTAAAAGAGAAGCAGATACCTTTGGTATTTACAGCAGTGAATGCGCCATTCTCAAATGGCTTAAATGAAAGATTAAACCAAACATTGGTTAATAAGATTAGATGCAGGATAAATGAAGAAGAAAATAAGAAATCCTGGACAACCATAGCTCATGAATGCGTAAAAAAATATAACGAAACCTGTCACACAGTCACCGGGTTCTCACCTACCTACCTCTTACATGGTACAGATGTCACAATTTTACCAACAGAATTAAAATATAAAAGGACACATACTGATTGAATTACAGACAGGAAAATTGCCTTTGAAAATACCATGAAATCTCATGATTACAACAAAACAATGTTTGATAAAAACCGGAAGTACTATGAATTTAATGTAGGAGAAAAGGTATATGTGGAAAATGGCAACAAGTTAAACAGGAAGAAGTTGGACGAACTAAGAATTGGGCCATATAAGATTGTAGGAAAAGTTTCTAGTTCAATATACAGGATAGATACGAGCCACAGGAAAATTGAATCAAATCTTTTCCATGTTACAAAATTGATACCAGTCTCTGAAATTGAATGTCAAGCTGACGAAGTATAGAGTGGTGTTCACGAAAATTTAGCTGAAAATTTTCTTCCCTTGCGGGGGAGATGTAAAGAAATAGTTATGACATTTCTTTATTTTGAATTTTGCCGCGACTCGTTCTTTCAGTCCGAACAAGATAGCATTGCTGTCAGTGTCAATAGTTGATAGTTTTAGAGGTTATGAAGATATTATCGTGTATGAGACTAAAACTTATTAAGTTATTTAGATTAGTATCATATAGGATTTATGAAGGAATTAATACTGTGAATAATAAACGTTAAATGTCGTTTCTTTGGTTACAGGTAAGTTTCCTTATGTTCAGAGTGTTAATGATAGTGTAGTATTGTAGTAGAATATAACTCATTGAAATAAAACTTTGGTTACAGAGCAACACATCGTTTAATTCAGTATCAATAACAAAAGCAACATTATATATATATATCATCGGTGCGAATTAAAAAATCGCTATGTATTTTTACCCTACTTTACAGGAGAAGAAAAAAACTGTTTATATCGGAAATGCGCAGTTTTCTTATAGGAGAAGTATTTTTTTAATAATCGGCAAAATGATTTTACCTGTCATGGTGGTTGAAAAAATTATGTTTCATCTGTTATATTTCACAATCTCAGCAAAAAACTAAAATCCACCCACATAGCGATTTAAATTTGGTTCATTTTAAATCGCTTTGTGTCATCCCTATACATGACGAGTATTTACCATTGCTCTTAAGTGTAAAGGATGATACATAGCGAGTTTTGAGTAAGTTAATACCGCTAATGTAAACAATTTTATTTACGAGATATCGAAGTATTTTGCATTTAAAATTGTGTAGCCTGTCGATAAGTCAATATTCTTATAATAACATAAATCGTACGTCCGTAAGATGGCACTGATAGTTACTTAAACATAAATTATATGTATAAATTAATATTCAAGTAAAATTAAGTTAAGTATGTTTTTTGTTTTTATTTTGCTGTCAATTAGCCAAATCACACATCTTAAATTTGTTTAATGTTGTTCATTCATATTTTATTAGACACTGAGATTGTAAAAGGATGAAAAACTGTGTGCAATTACATTTTAAGGACTGCAAGCTATTATATTTCGCAGAGTAAATTTTTGGGCGACTATCATATAAAAGAGCGGGTTCACCTGACGCACGTTACTCTGGCCCCTATTTTACCAACTTGACTATTTTCACCTGACACAGACAATTCGCCAAACATTGCTTGTTCTAGAAGTTAAGGTGGTCGCTAGGGTATTTGTGGATCCAGCAATGTACAGAGAATTGTTGTTGTCAGGTGACAATTATCTTGTTGGTGAAATAGGGGCCTGGACATGTCAACTTTGGTCGCCTAAAAATGACAATTCGTCTTACAAGGCTGCGTCGACAGGTTAAGTTGGTTGCTGGACAGCCTATTGACCCAGCAATGTACGTGGAATTGTCATTGTTAGGTGACAATGGTCAAGATGGTGAAATAGGGCCCTGGTCTTCTTTGTGGCAAAGTGGCGAACGCATTGTGCGGTAATTTTTTACTTAACATCACCATTGCTGTACCATATAGACCTCAGCACGGCTATCACCCAACGGCGCGCGAGCTCTCTCGATTTTGCGCGCACTATCCGTTTCTTTTTTATTAGAACACTTAGAACAAGAGGTATAGTGCGAGAAAAATCGAGAGTATGTCGCAGCCGTCCCATGATAGACGTGCTGATATCAGTCACTGTTGGATCGCCAGGACGTTTACGGGGCCCAATACTCGAGAAGTGTTCAGTTACATTCTCATTGTTTATTACCATACCTCTATCCGATATCATCTGTTCAATCTCGATTTCCAAACATGTCGAGGCATTCGTTCGATAAAGCACTGCTCATTTTGTTTCTGTTCTGGTAAGAACAACCATCACTCATTAAGGTAATAAGAGAAACTTTTTTATAACAGCTACGAGAATAATAAGTTTTTATAAATTTTCCTCATCAGTTCTAATTTATTAGTAGTACAACACATTCTTGAAACACATCTTTTAAAATCAAAAGTTGCCAGAACAAAAATAAAAGAATGATATCGAATTTAAGTCTGAAACAGATGTGCAAAATTGAATACTAATAACAATGTTGTTATTTATCTACTTGTCTTCGAAAATCCAGGGAACTTGGAACGAAG
This sequence comes from Epinotia demarniana, assembly GCA_945867215.1. Taxonomy (NCBI): domain Eukaryota; kingdom Metazoa; phylum Arthropoda; class Insecta; order Lepidoptera; family Tortricidae; genus Epinotia; species Epinotia demarniana. Next base: position 6,665,332 of record OX244272.1, read on the forward strand.
AAAAAAACGCTATGTGATAAATCTCACATAGCGATTTTTTCCGTCCACATTTTGTTCGGGATACACAAAATCGCACTAAGTTTTAGTTGACTTTAATGCAAAACAGACGAAGTAAAAAACGCTATGTGATAAAACTTACATAGCGATTTTTTCCGTCCATATTTTGATTGGGATACACATAGCGAATTTTGTATTTTCGAAACCAATAAAGATAATAGAAAAAGGATTTTATGAGTTGATGGATATTATTAAAAGCAATTAAAATATGCAATAAACAAAAAATCTAAAAAAAACACAGCGATTTTTTTATTCGCAACGACATACATTTTTGCCTTTGCTGATTGGCCAATTTACGCACTGCCATCGCCAAGCTAAAGGGTCCTGTGCCGGCCCGGCTTGTAGTTAATCAATTAAAAAAAACCATTTTTGCCTGTAAATAATATCAAACTTAAATATATATATATTATACTCCCCTTTTCTGGTATTTCTGTTGTCTTCCGAAATCTTCGATCTATCCGTATTTTCTTTTACTGAATGTGCCAAGAGCGCGACGACAATTTGAAAAGAGCATTGTTTGATACATTTATTGAAATTATACCATTACGAAATTTGCGCCCAATGAGTCATCATCTCAGAATCGTTTTTGTTTATGCTTTATCATTTGGTATGCTTTTCGTGAAGATCTATCGTAGACCGGATCGAAATTATTCATAAGTAAAAGACAAAGCAAAATTCCGCCATTTTGACGCCACTGACAACTGACAGCGATTTCCCTCAAGAAAAAGAAATTAAAAATTCAATGAGGTCAAATGTTACGAAAAATGTATTAAGTGTCGCAGTCGGATAAAAACCATCCTAAGCCAAAACGGGAATAATAATCTACCTATAAAAATGTTTCATGTTTTTCCCATTCATGAAGCTGAGATCCTTCGTGACAAAACAATGTTTGAAATGATACTGGCAGTTTTTTTTTAATTCAGAGGTTTATTATAAGTGTAGATGACAACTTAAAAATCCTTGGGGTTTTCTTCTTGAGAATTAAACATGACGTGACAATCAATACATGAGATAAAAACCATTATTATAAGTTCTTAGGTACAGTCAGGGGTAATTAATATGCGTTAAATAAGGTCATAAAGGACATAAATATTTGTACACGCCTTTATGACCTTGGCCAGAAAGTCCTGACAAGTTTACACATCACGACAATTCGATGAACGTTAAATTTCTTTTATTAAATCTAATTCATGTAAAACTATTTTCATAAATCACAAATATGATGAATGTAAAGCAGTTTAGGTATGCAAGACGTAGTCTAAGTCCTACGTAAATGAAAATTCACGTTTCTGTTGATTCCAACGCCTCTGTTCGTGGCAAAGCTGTCGGGCTCACAGTTTGCGAGATGTCTTGAAGAGGAACAAAGGAAGATCTGCTAAACGTTTCATAACCTACATCGTCTCAACTCATCAGTGGTACCTAGTATATCTTGGCCCTGCGACCTTAACAACCTTGTGTAGAGGCAGGTTAGATTTAAACTGGTTTTCCAGTGGAGTTCTAGATAAAGATTTCTGAATGTCCTACACGTCAGCGAGCGACGATTACATATGGAACTGCATGTTTCCTATGTCTAACGGTGCGGCATCTTTTAACCTAGGCCGCGTTTACACAGAGGCGTAATGTCGCGCGACACTGCGCGCGACTGTCAGGTGACTAGGTATCTCACGCGGCGGAGGAGGCGAGAAGCACCGTAGTAGTCACCTTACAGCTGGTGTGATACGCCTGTGCGTAAACGTGGCTTTAGGGCCTAGGGGCACGTTTTGAAACACAACCTTACAATCATATTTCTGGAAAATATTCGTTGCTACATAACTTCCAGTTATTATTATGTTGTAGCAATCTCTTGGGAATGCCATGCTAAAGCAATGAAGTGCGAAAATTTTAAACGAGAGAACAGCTTAAGAATAAGCTGGGCTTGTTATAAGAATAGTTAGAAATAACTGGATGAAACAGTGAAAGCTGTCTTTAAAAGGAGAAAATAATGCAATCGTTTTCAAAATAATTTTGCTTATATTGCTTTACACTTTCAAGAGTCTAACTCATTATTATTACTAAACGAGAACTCATTGTTTGTTAAATATACGCAATTAAGTCTAGTTTAATAATATTAATAATTCTTCTGCTTCAATGAGTTGATTAGAAAGTTCGTTGTATACCGAATCCAAGTTGCGCTGCATCCTATGATCCTACATAGCGAAGTTCACTCGCGTCGCTCTTAAATAGCAATGTGAATATCAAATCTGGAAGCATAATAATTATACTTTATAACTATGCGAGAACACTAGATTCAAACACCTTTTAATTTGTAGTAGGCTAAGAGCCGTTAGAAGTTGTCAGATATTTTAGAACTTATCAGATTTTGATTCCGTTTCAGCTGAGCCAAATTATTTCGTATGTCCGGCGTGTGACATGCTGTAATCTATCTCAACCGATTCTCGTGAGATTCGGTGAGCTGGTTCAAGAATTATATTTACTTAGATTTTTTTGTCAATTCAATTTCTCGTAAAAAAAAATACAATGGAACAGAAAGACAGCCTCGTGAGCACTTCTTACAGCTCACAGTCATTATTCATGTTAGTTGATTTTCCAACTTGTGCTGCGATACTTAACAAACATAATAAAATTAATTTAATCTTTCACGGTTTTTTACATATTAACTTACTAAGCGGGACTAAATAATACATTGAATTATACAAGACAAGGTTGTATAATTACATTTATTATTTACTCCACGTTTTGAATATGTCACTACATCCTCATGCGCGAGCACACTCAAAGAGGTAAACAAGAAAATATAATTACACGAGATGAATGAAAATTACTGAATTGATGAATTATTATTCCCCGTGCGGTGTCTGGTTAGAATTTCACCACCCCCGTTCTTCCCGTGGGTGTCGTACAAGTCGACTTAAAGAGCAGGGTTGAAGTGTGTTGGGGGCGATGGGCTAGCAACCTATCACTGCGATATCACATTTTTTCGATCTTTTATACCCACATTTATGGTAAAAGTTACACTAGAACATAAGTTTCATGTGCTCTGCCCTTTAAAGGAATACAGGCGTCAATCTATGAATGAATGAATGGATTAGGTAATTAAAATTAGCGTTTACTAAAAATCTTAACAAGGGTCCATCAGTCATGAAAACCTATTTAACTAGCTCAGAAATGAAAAATTCAGCATTATTGCTGTTGGTATCAGCCAATTAATAGAGCGCTACGGGCATAAACCCCTCATTATGGTTATAAGTGTTATTACTGCCCTCTCATTTATTATTCAACTGTTTTCAGTCCAAAATGAATAATAAATGAAGCGTTAACAGCCTGATTTGGACTGAAAACGACGCAAATTTTGCGACTTGTGCTAATTTGCGGGTTGTCGTGCATGTGTTTTGTGATGCTAGTGTGTAGGCTCCATATTAAGAGGGACCATCGAATTCTGACGCCTATCAGAATCATCGCCTTGGTCTTTCGCAACTTTGGCATTCGTATTTCACGACCGAAATCGGTCGGCTAATTCCACTGTGCTGATTCCAAACACATTGCTTCTTACTAAATCTATAGCACTACCACAGATACATGTCTTGTTCTTTGGAATTAAGAATTTATTTAAGTATCATAACCTTAAATATCGGAAACAAGTGACTCTGTGAGTTGAAGAACTAGCGAATCTGATTTTTTTGTAAAAATAATAATGGTATTGTGGCATGGTATGGTTAAAACTATAAGTTTTTATAAAGGAATTTATGTATGATTTATGTGTGTATGTTTATTATTGTTGTAATTGTGTATGTTGTAATTTAGTGTACTTCCTATTTAGCCATCTTATTATTATATTATTATTAATGTTGTCTATTTGATTCATGTTTTGAGGTGTGCAGTAAAAAGTATTTACGTCACACCTGGCCATAATGCGAGTTTTACTGCACGCTGCGCGTACGGGAAAAGTCGCATCGTGGCCAAGTGAAGACGTAAAATTTTGTACGCAACACGGGCGGTATTTCGTAAAGGCCCAGAGCGCATATTTATGCACAAACACCTGTGATCTGGGGCATTCACGAATTCACCGCCCTAGTTACGTAATGTACTATTATATTGTATTGTATTAAAAATTCAATATAAAAATATTGAACTTATTCACGAAACACGAGAATCGGTTTACTTGCGACCGGTAGGAGAGAACAACCGGACTTACGAAATAATTTTGGGCCGAGCCGAAAACAAGAACATCGTTCACTTTGCTCGCTCGTGCAATAAACTAAAAAGTAAACGACAAAGAAATGGTTACAAAAGACGAAAATTAAAAGTATGCCCGTGTATTGACTGTATTTAATTGGCAAAATATTCTAGAATTGCTCTTTTCAAAGGCATATCCACTTCCATTAACATTCCATTCGCAAAGAATCCCTTTGTGAACAAAACCTGTATCCTATATTTTTGGCAGGGAAACCTTTTGTTAAACCCATAGTAGGCTCAATAAGGCTTGTGTTGCGGGTCCTAGACGATTCATCATATCAGCCGAAAGACGTCCACTGCTGGACATAGGCCTCCCCCAAAGAGTGCCAAAGTGACCGATCCCGCGCCACCCGCATCCAGCGGACTCCCGCAATCTTTACCAGGTCATCAGTCCACCTTGTCGGGGGCCTACCCACGCTGCGCCTTCCGGTACGTGGTCGCCATTCGAGAACCTTTCTGCCCCAATGGCCATCGGTTCTACGTGCTATGTGCCCCGCCCACTGCCACTTAAGTTTAGCGATCCGGAGGGCTATATCGGTTACCTTGGTTCTGCTGCGGATAGCCTCATTTCTGATGCGGTCACGCAGAGAAACTCCCAACATGGCCCTCTCCATTGCCCTTTCAGTGCCATATGTCATCACTGGCAACACACACTGGTCAAAGACTTTCGTCTTGAGACACTGCGGAATATTGGACGAAAAGATTTGCCGTAGCTTCCCGAACGCTGCCCAGCCGAGTCGGATTCGACGATTGACCTCTTTCTCGAAGTTGGACCTACCTAACTGGATCGTCTGTCCTAGGTATACATAATCGTCTACAACTTCGAGCGTAAAGTGTCCGATTGTAATGGGAGTTGGTACTACATGGGCATTTGACATGATCTTCGTCTTATCCATGTTCATTCTTAGACCAACTCGCTCGGATGCTTTACTGAGGTCATCGAGCATCGTATTTAAGTCCTCCATGGTCTCAGCCAAGACTACTATATCGTCAGCAAACCGAAGGTGAGTGATGTACTCGCCGTTGATGCTGATGCCTAGCCTTCTCCAGTCCAGAGTCTTGAAAACGTCCTCCAGTGCAGCGGTGAACAGTTTTGGAGAAATAACATCTCCTTGCCTGACTCCCCGCTGCAGCGGAATAGGTTTCGAGTTCTGATCCTGGAGTCGGACTGACATAGTGGCGCTCTCGTACAAACACTTCAGCACTTCGATATAGCGATAGTCAACTTGGCACCGCTGGAGAGACTGTAGTACAGCCCAGGTTTCAGTCGAATCGAAGGCTTTTTCGTAGTCCACGAACACTAAGCAGAGAGGCAGGTTATACTCCTCGGTCTTCTGTATAACCTGACGAAGCGTGTGGATGTGGTCTACGGTACTGAAGCCTCTTCGGAAACCGGCTTGTTCGGGAGGCTGGAAGTCATCTAGCCTGCGTACGAGACGGTTTGTAATGACCCTCGAAAACAGCTTATAGACATGGCTCAGAAGTGAGATGGGTCTGTAGTTCTTCAGCAGAGTGTTGTCACCCTTTTTGAAGAACAGCACCACCACACCTCTGTTCCATGCCTTTGGAGTTCTCCCTTCCAGTAAGACGGAATCGAACAACTTCTGAAGGGCCGTAAGGATCGGTTTTCCACCCGCCTTCAGAAGTTCGGCTGTTATTCCGTCTTCACCGGGTGCTTTGTTGTTCTTGAGCTGTTTAAGAGCCACTACAATCTCGTACAGGCTGATGTCCGAAATGTCGTCGGTATAGTGTCGGGTTAGTCTAGCTCTAGGGTCTTCCGCCTGACTAACTTCGAGTCTGCGAGTTGATGTGTATAGCTGTCCGTAAAAGCGCTCTATCTCACCCAGAATCTCAGGTTTAGAGGAAACGATTCTACCATCTTCAGTTTTTAACTTCGCGAGCTGGCTCTGCCCTATAGACAGATCTCTCGAGAATACTTTAGAGCCCTTATTACGCTGTATGGCCTCTTCAATACGATTTGTATAGAATTGACGCAGATCACGGGTAAGGGACTTGGAGATCTGTTTATTGAGCTGCCGGTATAAGGTCGCGTCGGCTGAAGACTGTTGAATAATTTCACTCCTTTCCTTCATGAGCTTCTTGGTGGAGCTAGATAGCTTTTTAGTTCCGTTAGTGCCTTGGGCCTTGAAGAACTTAGACCCAGTGACACACACAGCTTCCACAAACCCGTCGTTCAATTCGTCCTCATCGCCGCCTAGGCAATCAAAACGGTTTTTGAGTTCCAGCTGGAAGCTCTCGGGGTTTTGAATTTGAATTGATGCTGGACGGAGCGTAGACTTCATCAATCAAGAGCGCTCTTGCTTGACGCATATATTCAATGTGCTTCTTACCAGACGGTGATCGCTCCCGGTTTTGACCGTATTGATCACAGAGACATCGTTGAATATATGCTTCCTCGTCGACATGATGAAGTCAATCTCGTTTTTAGTTGCACCGTCGGGACTCATCCAGGTCCACTTTCTGTGCTCGCGTTTCTTGAAGAAGGAATTCATCATGTAGAGTCCCTCCTTCTCCAAGAAGCCAGCCAGTAGTTGGCCCCGGTGGTTCCGACTTCCAACTCCAAATTGCCCCACTCTCAGCTCTTCACCATCTTTCTTGCCTAGACGATTATGTGTTTGTTTTATAGATATAAGTATAATACATAGAAGATATAAATATACCTAATACACTCAGAATAGTTATTTACTTCACACCTGGCCATAATGCGAGTTTTACTGCACGCTGCGCGTACGGAAAAAACACGCATTGTGTCCAAGTGAAGACGTAAAATTTTGTACTCAACACGGGCGGTAATTCGTAAAGCCCCACAGCGCATATTTATGTGTGATCTGGGGTATTCCCGAATTCACCGCCCTAGTTACGTAATCGATACAAGTGCCAAAAATAGGAAATTCGCAACGAGTGGTGATAAATTAAAACACTACCGAAGGGAGTGTTTTAAATCGACACGAGTTGCGAATTAACTATTCGCACGTGTATCGTACAACGTTTTACTGTAGGTACATATGGCTCTCTAAGGTTTCGACATATGCACGGAAAGTGCTCTTTTCCGCACTAGTGTGGGAAAGTAGCACCATATGTACTGTAAATAAAATATTCATGCTCATCACATAAATATTTGCCTTTACCGGGATTCGAACTCAGGTCACTTTCGTGGCAGTTACCCACCCACGTACGTACGTGGGTTACGTAATACCCACTAGGCTAACCAGTCGACCGGCCGGTCTGTATGCAAAAATAACCCGGGTGCTTATTTTTTTTTTCTGAAATGGTTTTATCATCTACAGCTTCTTCCAGACAAGACCGTCTATATGAATCATTGACATTTTATTCCCTGTCTCACTTTACAGGATAGGTTCGTTCTGCTCTTGCAGTTCACCAGGCAGGTCCGTCAGAAGGCGTCTCTGTAAACATTTAGTCATCATCATTAGTAATTTTATATTTATATGCTGTAGAACTTCAATAGGTGCGTTTTTAAAGTACGGATATTAAAGTGTTGAGCCCTAACGATACTTATTTGGCAGGTACCTACTAAGGGTGAGTATTCACCAGACTAGTGCAAAACAGTGTCACTACATAAATATAAAACCAAGTCGCTTCCCGCTGTTTGTCCCTACGTTTAGATCTTTAAAACTACGCAACGGAGTTTGATGCAGTTATTTTAATAGATAGAGTGATTCAAGAGATAGGTTTATATTTGTTACTACAAGTGTGCAGTAACACATATAAACCTATCTCTTGAACCTATCTCTCGCGCAGTGGCGCGTACGGGAAAACTCGCATTGTAGCCAGGTGAAGACGTAAAATTTTGTACTCAACACGGGCGGTAATTCTTAAAGCCCCAGAGCGCATAGAATCTGAGCGAAGCCGAGGCGGGTCGCTAGTTTATATATATATTTGACACTTAGATGCATGCGAGGTGTCGAGTAGTCTTTTGGTAGCCATGAATATAACGCATCTTCACAGAAATCTGGGAAATATTAGCCCTAAGGTAAACTAAAATATCTTATATGGTATAGGGTATAAATAAGTACCTACCACTGGACCAAGCCGGGCGTGCGGCGGCAGCTACCTTTCCGTGTCGACCGAGACTGCATTAAGTAAATATCTCAATATACCTACTTACCTAATTAGTTTATACGATTTATAAGGTACATATATATAAACACCTACGTAGTGTAATAATTGAGGGTTCATGTTTTCTGCCAACAAACTGTTATGCAATTTGGCAGATAAGGTTAATTTTATATTAGGTATGTAACCTGTTCTTTTTGTAATAAATAAATTTTAAAAAATAATGTATTTTATACTAAATGTCATTTAATTAAAACAGGATCTATATAGGGCGACATAACACACACAATTATTACAGTTGCACCACCAGTATCTTACAATTAATACGAATCAATCTATACAGGTTGTCATTCCTATAGTAAAAGTAGTCTACACTCTCTAGCAGAATACAATCTCACATCTTGAATCAGCAATCACACACGATATTTAACACGACTAAAACTATTTATCACAGATGTATCTAATTAATACACGTGTGTTTTACGTGTACCGATCCCGCACTCGTGCGTACATTTCCGCGCTGTCTACTTTGTTGGAGCCCTCGTTCTTCCCAAAGAACGTGGTCTTTGTGGTCTTTAGCATCGCCTTGCCGTTCTCAGCTGACTTCCTCCAGTACACCGTCTGGACAGCGTGCCTCCCAGCGATGTAGCGGGTCGCGGTACCGATCAGCTGTGTCTTGTTCATTTCAAAATCCTTCGAATATCTCGAATCAAATTTCGACGATAGCCGATTACGAAAATCGAACGGAAAATTGAACTCGGAACCGATTTCACGGCTCTGAATTGAATAGATATAAATTGAAGTGTGGCAGGACGGCTGTGTTCGTCGGAATGATGTTGTGTGGCGGTGAGCCGGCTTATATAGCGGCTGGCACGTGCGATAACGTATGACTGATAAAGAACCACAACACGCGGCTTGTGACGTCATGGGTGTATTGTGCGCGTGCACTTTGCCCGCTCGTGCCGTAAATGCAGATTAATTATATGCAATTCTGGTCACCTGGATAGGAAACTTGGTACCGGTTTGGACTTTGACCATATTTGCTGTTTTTATTGAGGTTAATTCATCCGCATTGCATACTTAGGTGGTTATCTAGACTTGTCAGGTCATTGAGTTATTGTAATATGCATTTCTTTTGTAACTGATGTATCGCATGCCAGTATTGCATATAAGCATCATTAATCATTATCCTTATGCTACAAATGGAATTTCAATGACTATTTCTCTGACATCCACTAACTACTATTGACACACTTATTTTTAATAAGTAAGATACTTACTCAAATTCTGTTGCCATCATTGCCATGGTTTTATTAAGAAATCCTAGTAATCGCTGACTTTTTTCACAAAATACACAATAGTAGTTTATGCAACTGATACAAAATGGAGGCCTTATACATACACTATTATAAATCTACACACATTATCATAAGTACTCTAAGATGGGTTCAGAAGCCGCAGGGAAATGACCTGCATTGCTACTAATGCTACCTGTAATTACGGCAGATGACGACTTGACTCAAGACCCCGTAAGTAAAGGCCTAGAATAGATACCCCCTTTAGTTTTGACAGGTGTTCGAAATTTTAACTAGTAATCTTACAAAAATCGATAGTGTTCTAACATTAAAGTACTGATTTTACCTACAACCACAGACAAGAAAGTTCTCTTTGTAAAATTGGTTGCAATTATGCTGGCCATATTAAAGCACTCATGATATTATGTTACCACAAAGCAAGATAAAAACAATTTTAAGTATTACAGTAGTATATGCTATTACATAGATTGTGGCGCAGAGCACAGATGCGTGATATTAAATCAAACAAACTGTTATTTTATGGTTTTATTCCGTGGGCTTTGATAACCGGAAAAAATAAACACTGAAAGTATGATACGATTTTATTATTATTTACTATTATTATATATATTATTTACTCGTAGGTATGCAAATAGTATTTAGAGAATGTTGAAAATGTTTTTGTGAGTTTCATATCATAATAATGATCGAAGTTACCAAAGGAGGGTTTAATATGCATTGTGAATAAATAACCTACATTTTCTTAAACGAGAAAAAAATCCTTTCGACTCGGAGATAGCTTGAGTTATAGAAAAGAACATAAGATAACTATAACTAGTTAAAACGTTTCTAGGGGGCAGGGTGGATGCATGTATGAGAATGTTGTTTACGGAGACAAAACGCGGACAAAAGGCTAGTGAGTACATAAAAGTTAAATAAATCGCCAACTGCTCAGCAGATTTACCAAGAAAAATAAATTACATCCCAACTTTATGTGTAGGAGAGATACGCTAAACATTTTTTTTCAAAGTCGTAGTCTTCTGTTTTGTCCACGTAGTTCATTTTATACGTGTTAATAAAATAATGCAAAACCTGAAAACAGTTGTGTTTTTTCGTAATACAGAAAAATGTAAAAAAATTTTTGAAGCAATTTATTTTTTACATTTGTATCGTCCCAGTCGACCAACTCTGAAAAAAAAAATTACTTATTTTTTTCACATTCTGCTGTCGATTCTGAACAAAATATTTTCAGGTTTTGTGTTATTTTATTAACACGTATACTCAGGCCGAATTACTGATTTCTAATAGTAAGGGTCACTCATAGAGCTAAGCCGCAGACGGACGGACAGACAATAGCAGTATTTATTTATTGTCGCTGTGATTTTGAAAAACATTAACATGAAAGTAAGGGTATCCCTTCTGTTAAATATCGTAAATGATATGGATGATGGCTGAATGATTTAAGGACGCAATTTATCTTAATTCTTCAGATCGATAATCAAACACATGTCATTTAGCTGCTTGTTTAACGCTCGCCAATCAGAAGTCCTCAATAATATTGACACTCGTCAGCTGACGTATAGGTATACGATTGACAGTCGATGTTCCAATAATAGATCACTAATCATATCGTCAATTGATGTTAATTGGGTCTTCCACACTTGACTTCTCGAGTGGGAAAATATCGTCATGAATGTCATGGAAATACATGAGTTATTTTCTAATACCTGTTCAAGTTATCTTTAGCACGTTGCGCAATGAGTAATTTCTTTGGAATAGCAAAAAGGAATATTATTTCCCTGCAATAATTAAATATAATGCAACTGCTAGTTTCATAGGTCTTTAGGTAGAGCTACAAAAACGAATTATGTTTTTAGATTTGTCCAAACGCTCGTTCGAAAAGTTACGCAAATATTATTTCGAACTGTATCATCCTCATTCTCCTAGCGATATTCCCGGTTAAAGACGGTCTATTTTTCACAATAAACAAACTTTTGTTAATAATGGTTAGGAACTTTTTCTTGGATTTGCTTAAATATTATCTTAGTGTGATAATGAAAAGTAAATATTAAAATGGTGAAGGCACACAAAATCTTAGCAATATCTCTCAAATATCGTAAAAGACGTAAGTATCTTTAAATACTTAGCAACACTTTAACACAGTATTTACTCGTGCGATTATAAAGAACACTATTTGAGCGGTCGTTTAAATCCTGAATTCTTTAGATTATATTATGACTGGTTGTACTATGACCAAAAACGAGACATGGATTAGGCACTAATAAATATTGTTATGTAGTACATATAGTCGTTATATTACAAATGCAACGTTACGTAGTACACTACGTAACGTTGTACATACTACCAGTATAGAGTAGATATTTTCAGCCAACTTACAGTGATGCAGTTTGGGTTTCCAAGGAGGTTATCCCTCAGCATATTTGCAACTGGCCGAGCTGCAGGCCAAACAAGGCAAGAAAAAAACACATATCACTTTTTGTTTCACCAGAATAATAATAATTTATTCACTGACACAAAATTTTACAGTATAACACCAAATCACTTAAGTGGTATTATTATAATACTAATAACATAGAAACAGTGACATACTTTATACGAAATAAATACACATATAATATAATAAAATAACGCTTTAAATATACAAAAAACAATTAAAAGTAGGTAAATTAACTAAAATAAACTCATAAATAACGAGTACAGGGCCACAGTTTATTAATTTATTATAAATTAAGTTAATTAATTTAGAATGCGTGCTAATTATAATATGTACATTTTGCCAGCATCAAAATACAAGGGTCAATATAATTGATTTCGTTGGCGAATCAATTAACCACTCGGGAACTATTAAAAACCTCTGACATTTCATTTCAAAATTCAATATCTCAAAAGCAACTGGGCCGATTCTGTTGAAACGTGGCTAAGAACCATCTCGATCACGGCATCGTTTGAACAAAAAAATTGCATTAAAATTGGTCCATTAATTTAGGAGCTACGATGCCTCATATACTCAGACACTTAGGTATAAGTTATAACACCCCTCTTTTGCGTGGGGGTTTAAATAATGATATGCATAGATTTTGGTTTGGCGGAGGAAATAGGGTCTACGGCTCGAAAAAGTTTTTGTATGGGCGGCCGCCAGGCTAGCCGCATGTGGTCTCCGGCGCAATGACCCTGTATCATAAACCAAACAGACCTTTAGTTGTATATTGTGCTACAACATTGGCTGGTTCTTTCCTAGACATGGGCTCTTTGTTACACCATTGTGTATAAGCTTTCATGTCGAGTTGTCTCGACCCTAACCCTACTGGGGTTGAGAGATAAGAGTGATAACCTTAAGCCTCATAAAATATTGTATAGGTACTCCATTCTTGACAAACCTTGCTTCATTCACTTTCATTAATCATTAAATATGCTCGTCGGTTTAGGGTACCTACTCTTGACCTGACCTTTGTTCAGGATTTCTCCGATTTGGTCGGAAAAAGTGTGTGTGAGGAAAAATTTGATGGTATCAAATTTTTCCTCACACACTTTCTTTGAACATGATCAATCTGTGATCTATGCCAACCCCTCCGGGAAATAGGCGTGATTATATATATGTATGTATATATATATATATGTATGTATGTATGTAGTAGTCAATTATTTAATGGCCTTAGAAATACAAACGTTTTATAACCGGTTTCTTTCCAGTAACTAATATGAAAAGGCAAGTTCCGTGCTAACGGCAAAATATAAATGTTATACATACTTGGCTACTATCCTTTTTTTATGATGCGTTTCGAACGAGTGTTTTGACAGGATCATATGACTGTATGCGAGCAACTACAATCAGATCACAAATAAAAGGAAAAAGTAAGAGTTGAATACAGTGCTAGAATACACAGCATTATAACATCACAACGTTGTATGAATTCGTACTAAGTTACTGCCGCTGTATGAAAGATCAACTAGTGGTAGGGAAATACTGCGTTTAGATACATATATCTTTACTGCAACTGTAACCTTTATTTTCTAAAGTATATACAAGATGGTAACTATAACATTAACTAAATTAAATTAAAGCTAATTATCAAACAATTTCACAAAGAGTAAGCTGAAAATCTTCAGTTTGTCTGTAGAAGTACGATAAGGAAAAATGTAGCTGGAGAATCCAAGTATAGGTATACACATATTATTTTATCATAGCCATGGAAATGGCGGACTGTACTCAGGTGTTATCCAAGACAAGTGCAGCTATTTCATAATTTTCCCACACACAAGCCTTTCCACTTGAGAACTATCATGAAGGAAAATCAAGGATATCCAAGACAGATCTTGTAAAGTCGTCGATGCGTTTTATGATAGAAACTAGCCTAAAGTTTATAGATACGAGTAGGAAAAGGTATAATACAGGCCATACAATTGGATCAGCTTAGCTCATTTGAGTTTAAAATATGTAGAAATAAGTTAGCAGTAAAACTAATTGTATGGATAATTGTTTCAAACCTTGGCAGGCGATGGCTGTCCTGGGATTGTGTTATTTGAATATGTAAAGAAACTGTGGTAAAAATGTAATCTTAATAAAAGTAGAAGTCTACCTACTTCATGAAGTTTAGGTCAGACAACAGAGTTTATTTTCGAAATTTATTTCAGCTAGGAATACATCTCCGTACCTCTGTTATATGCGGTTGGTAATCAATGATTGAACGAGCGAGCAAAGCGACGGAAGTTCTCTACATTATTTCGTATGTCCGGCATCAGTCAGGCGGCCTCAACACGTCGTATGTCTCAACCAAATCTTGTGAGAAGGTTCAAAAATTATGAAGATTTTTTTATCGATCCCTTTTGTTAAGTGCGCCAAGTGCGAGTCGGAGTCGCGCACGAAGGGTTCCGTACCATTATCTTTAAAAATGGCAAAAAATCACGTTTGTTGTATGGGAGCCCCCTTAAATGGGTGTGTTATGATTGGTATAACACCTTTTTATATATTTTCACTGGATATACCATTTAATATAATTTCATTGGATATAATCACTCAAGGGACATAATCAACTTTTGGTACAACAATACGTATACGTATCGTATATATCTGGTATCGTCGGTTTGGTGCCACTCACCCTTAGAGATTATTTGTTTGAAATTCGAACATAGGAAACCATCATTATACGATGTCTTAGTTCACACTCGTACTAATTACAATTTATTGCCGTTGATATTTCAACCTCAGATTTTATGCACTTAGGTACTAATTGCAACGACTTTTTCCGAAAAGTTAGTACGACTGGGCTCTAAAGCATCGAAATCGGAGTTCAAGATACAGTGGACGGAACATAAAATTTGTACCAAGTCAGTAGTCAACACTGATCCCTTTCCTGTAATTTTTTACGTTTACTCAAAAAATTTCATGAGAATCGGTTGAGAAATGTGAGCTCTAGGCGAGAACAGCCGCAAATCCAAACATCCGGACATGAGGAAAAATGCTCTTCCGTCCAAGCTGAAGCATAGACGCTTCGCTCGCTCGGTCGATAATGAATTTAAAAGGAAAATATAATATATGTAGTTGCCGAGTTATAGTCGACCAACTTAATGTGTACTTGGAAAGGCCAATTTTCGTACAAATTCGGCCAACGCAACCGCACCGCACGTCGATATAACTAAGACAGACGCCTGTCTGATGTATTTTTGTTGGCTAACTATGGAACCCTCGCACTGCGCGTGGCCCGACACGCACTTGGCCGGGTTTTAGTATTTATTATTATAGCGGCTACAAAATCATCTGTGAAAATTTCAACTGTCTAACTATCACGGTTCATGAGGTAAATACAGGCTGGTGACAGACAGGCGGAGCCTTAGTAATAGGACGTTCTACCCTTTGGGTACGAAACCCTAAAAAATAGTTATACACATTCATAGAGCCAACTGTGTGTTAATAACAAAAAGTATGTAGTTGAAATAAGTATGTAGGTATAATTTACTGCTACTGCTACTCTTTGTATGGAAATTGAAAAATGTAGGTACATATAGTATTATTATTCACAAGCGGAAATTAGATGATGTGATGGACAAAACTAAATAAACATTTTTAAATAATGTTTTTTAATAAACCAGGTATGGAATGGAATATTTGTATGGAAAATTCACGGACACGTTTAACTTAAGGAAATGTTCCTAGTATATTATCTTATATCAGTCCTCTATGTATAGGTATATATCGAGATGTAGAGATATATAGGTCTATATCGAGCAAACACTAATCGGTTCGTTAAATGTGTTTGGCGCCAGCTACCTCGGTCAACAACATGCAAATTCGGTGCATCTAGATTCAATATTCAGTCAACAGACTAAAGAATTCATGGCACACCGTGCCGAACCCAAAACGATTTCCTAAAATTTAAACCTGGAAACGGATTGAAACGTTTGATCATTTAAAGTGATTTCCAAGACTCTAGCTCATATAGCTTTCAGCGTTAAAAAGATATCGGATCTACCAGCGGGCTAACTCTACCAGCCACGTAAATTCTACATCTTGTCAAAAAAGTAAGTTAAGTTAGTGTACTTTTTAGCCAAGATATAAAATTTGCAGAGCGTTGCTAATAATACATTTAGGCCGTGTGGCGTAGGCTAGGCGCTCCGTGTGAATGCATTTACGATGTGACAAAACATTGTATCGAACCCCTTATACCATAAGTTGTCAACTATGTAACTATGTAAATGTAAAGTTAGTATTATATCCCGAAAAAACAAAGGAGCCGCCAGCGGGACATGGTTTTCGTAATTATAAAATTCGGATAAATATGCAAATTACTCTTCTAAATTATATTGTGTACCCCCGGAACGGGTATGAAGCAATTTTTTTTATCATTACTTGCAAAATGCAGTGTGCCTATCATTCTCGTGTACGAACTCCGAAGCCGTTATTTCCGCAAAATTAAGCAAGTAGGATACGAGGGTCTTTACCCTTCCGGGTTGGACAATGTTGAATGATGTGGTCAGCCCCTGGAGGGCCATGGTCGCAAGAATGACGGGAAGGATGCTCGAGAATAACTCTTAATCTCCTCTGAGAATATCTCTAATTTAATAGACGGCGCAAGTGTTTAGACACCTCGTGTCATCGCCAATATTGTAATATTCACCTATCGCAAAATTGACAACGTTTCTTCATGATCTGTTTTAAATATTTCAAAATGAAAAATGTAACGATTCACCGGCATCATCGCTAGAGTATAACAAATCTTAAAATGAACGCCCTTCCAGTAATAAACCTTGAATAGTTAGGGAAAATAATTATGTACTATCGGCTGCATTAATGCATGGACACCTTACGGTCTAGTTTCGCTTGCACCGTTTGACATCTACAGCTGATATGATTGCATGCGTTGCGCACAATTTAAACTAGATGGCGCTGCTGGCCAAAAATATTGATATATAGACGAATATAACTTAATTCACTGATAATAATTGACTCCTGTAATCACCATAAAATTTTCTTGCGATGCGAGTACAATTATTGACAAGTTTAGCAAGGTTTAATCTACTGTAACCGTATTTGAGTGTGACTGAACTGTCATCCTACCTACTCGTTTATCAAAGGTATATATTTCACAGATGAAATATGTATACCCGTGATAAACCACTGACCAGTGTCAACAACAAGATTGGATGGGCTTGTGGATTAGCCTATTAAGTGCAAATGACACGGTGCTGACTGCCTTTTTAGTGTTTTTATGATTTCTGTTTTTTACACTATTTTGCACAGCCAAAAGTAGATTTTTTTAATATAAATAACAGTAATTAAATACAATTAAATAACTCAAAGAACTTTTCATTTTAAAATTATATTTATTCAGTAGTAGTATTAGTGAATTAGCCACTTTTTAACATGTTATCGAGGTTATAGCTTAAGTTTCATTTCCGAAAATCGGAAAAAGATTGAAGCTTTAACTCAATAAAAATAATACCTATTGTCAATTTTATTAATAATTTCAGACCGGGTTATGATAACATATATATCAGGCGAACGCATTCTGGTGTTTATTGGCATTTTCTATTTAAGTGAGATTTGAAATAAGTAATTAAACCCGCCATTTAAAATAAAAAAAAAATACGAAACAATCTCACATGTATACACACATTGATACTAGTATTTCATAGATTATAATGGTAGGCTTCTACGGTTATTTATCTCACTCGATCTCGTTAATTAACAAAATGATTATATTCTATTATGATAATTTTCCTTAACGTAACACATCTATTACTAATAGTGTCTACAGGGATAAAAAAGCACGATGAAAACAATATTCTACTCATATTTTACTTTTGCCATTTGTTTATATATAACCCGGTCTGTCTTTCTTCAAACCCTACATGTTCACAGTTAGATATACCACCAGATTCCACGTTAGGCACTACGTGATCACTGAACGTGAACTTATATGTCCTTATGAAATAGATTTAAACACTTCTCACTTCTCATCACTAAACATGACAAAAATCCAGTTGTCCAGTGTCCAAATTGCGACAATTTGCTGTTTTATGTGCTTCTCTGTAAGTATGGGTTTAACAGCATGCCCATGATAATTATAAACCCTTCTCGTTATGGAGACACGACGAACTCCACACTTGTGCAATAAATCGACGTAATGACTTGTCGATTCAAAATCATTTTCTTTATAGTCCATTGTCAATGGCTGGTGGCCGTTCTTTGTCGGTGTAGCAGAGACGTTTCCTTTTGCTCAACCTTTTTTTAGCTGTAACGATATTATTTGAAAATAAATCATCAGAAAAATGTATGATAGTTCAGTAGTAGTTACTAAATAATTATATCACAAACGTGTAAAATAACTACTTACGTTTAGATCAGTTTCTGTAGCTTGTAGCTTCGTTACATATCGCAAATATTTGCGACCTTTTAACTAGATCAATATTACGTCGAAAACTAGTTTTATTATTCATGTTATCCAGAAAAAAATATGAATAACAAAGCTGAGTAGTCCTACGAACGAACACGTAACATCTTTGTGATAAAAACGAATAAGTATGGTAGTTTTGATTCATTCGTCTACCCTCATCGATTATTATATTAATCGTAGTAGTAATGGATTAATATCTGAGCAGCAAATTAAACTTATGATAAATTTCAACTGCCTAGTCAATTGAACCGATGGTCGAGTGGCCAACAAGGCAAGCAACTAGGTCGACACCTAGCTTGAGAGTCGTGGGTTCAAATCCCGCACCCAACCAAAAATATGTTGGGAAAGATGTGTTTTTGGAATTGTTTGGATATTCACTGGTAGTGAATCGGAAACATCGCAAGAAAAATAAATGCACAAAGGTAGCACATAAATAGAATACACATTCCAAATTGCGTCATAATACCGCCATTATCGATCGATAATGCGTTGGCAAGATTACTTGGCAATATAATATAGGAAAAATAATAACCCAAGAAAATAATTATAATTATATCCAAGACGAAGAATTACTTTTTATTTCCATTTTTGTTAACAATGCCATCTAGTGAAACCTTGCTGATCCTCTGTGGTTTACATTTACATCTATAATGATATTACACGTCGTGCACATAGATGGCGTTAGCGAGCGCGTCAAAGGAAACAGTTTGTCAGTTGACCATGCACTTATGCTGTCTAGTGTACATCTCCTACCATTCAAAAAAATTTCAAAACTTTATAAATAATTATAAGGGTATATAATTGCAGTGTTGCAAAAAAAAAATTTTCTAAATAAAAATTGCTGATTAGTGGAAGTAGGTCGGGCGTTCATTTTAAGATTGGTTTTTCTTTTCTACTTCTCCCTGATAATGGCATTGTGAAAATTTCGATTTGATTATATATCGTCACACCATAGCGTTGGATTACTTACTCTAGGCACAGCTCAAAGAATCTCTAGGTCTGTCACAGTTGTGTTCGAAAGGATGTATTCCATAATTTCACATTTTGCGTTTTGGTAATGTGTGAAATGGATAAAACATTACCATTAGCAATCCACTGTACCTTCTAAGCAAGTCATTCACATCCAAATTATGGAGATGACGGCCTTCTACCCGTCGGACCGACCTGCTGAAATCACTGACCAAATCAGCAATGTTAGAGTGTTCTCAAAACGCGTGCAACCGGAAAGTAATTAATCGTTGTCATATACTTTCACGAGGTCAGGCAATTTGTACTAGGTAAGACCCTACTAGGGTTGGTATGGGTAGTTTAAAAAAAACAATTGAATTTATTTACCTCACTCACACCCGGTGCGTCGTATATTTGTACCTTGATCTTATCTAAAGACCATCCACAGCATATCCGTGTTGCATATCTATGGAAACTTTGTTTGTTTGTTGGTTTATCTTAATCTCTCGGTAATCTGACAAATTGTGTAATAATGCGGAAATAAAACTAAAATTAATACCTTTGTAAATACTTAGTTATCTCTCCTAGATGTATCAATATTGTTACCATACTTACCTAGACATATTTTGTTTAGATTAAGAATTTTAAAGGTTTACTTTTCATATTTATTTTATTTAGTGCGGTGTGTGATGAGTGCAGGGGTTTTTGTATTCATTTTCAATTCAAGTACCCAAAGTGAATGCCCCAGTGCTCGACACTGGCACATTACAAGGCACCTTCAAACTAAAGTCAACACTTATAATGTTGAATAAGTAAGACGTCAAAGACTGGGACGTCTGGGACGTTTACCTTCATTATGGAGATACGAGGAGGATACACAAAAGCAAAGAAATTTTAAACCTCAACCAAATATATTGAACCTTGCGTATTCCTGATAAAATGTTAGCGCGTATCTACGCTCTTCACGGCTAATGGAATGATTCATTAGAACCTAGTGTGACCTAGTCATATCAGTTGCACTAATATCAATCCTACAGCCAACTGACTATTTAGGTTCAAATTTTATTAACATCTTGTTGACCTTATTATGCAGGACTAACGGAATGTTTATAAATGCAGCATTGCATCTCATTTCCAGTATGGCATTTTCATATAAGGATAACTAAGAGTTGAGCACTACGTAAGTAATAAAATATCTTTGAGTGTTGTAAACAATAATACCTATAGTTGTTTACGAGAGCAGGCAATTTGCGGTTCTCTTTAGTATGCCATGGTATTGTTTGGAATAGAAAACGACGTTATGGAATTGTTTGTGCAGGATTTTCGCTATGTTATGTTCAATCGTAAACACCACACGCGCCATGGTTTATTAAACACTAGCTTTTCTGCCCGGGACTTCATCTGCGTGACAACCGTGAACTCCTTCCTCCCCCCATTTTGCGCCCTTTGACAATGATTCCCTGGATAAAAAGTATTATTACTATTAATACAGGCTAAACACTATATGTATGCCAAAAAACATCTTAATCCGTTAAGCTATTTTTGCGTGAATGGATAATAATTGAAGTAGAATTTGCAAAACTTCCAAGCACACGACTTGCTTGACAGACTCTTCATTCATTATATTTAAGATTCAAAATCTTGTCGGTGGAGCAATTTCCATTCCTCTCTGTTCTCAGCTATTGTTTTAACCTCTTGATACGACGCGCCGTTTACTTTTTCTTTTATTTGGTCCATAAAAGATCTTCTTGGTCTCCCTCTCTTCCTCTTTCCCTCTATCTTCCCTTCTACTATGGTTTTCATAAAATCATCGTGTCGTAACAAGTGGCCCAACATCCTGCCTCTCCTGTTCTCAATGGTCTTCAACAACGTTCTTTTCTCTTTCACTCTCTCAAGCACCTCCTCATTCGTCTTCTTATCCTTCCAACTAATCCTCTCCATTCGCCTCCAGCACCACATTTCGAAGGCCTCCAATCGTTCTCTGTCACGCTGTGTCATTGTCCACGTTTCGCTTCCATACAACGCTATGCTCCAGATGTACACTTTTATAAGCCTCTTCCGAATATGGCCTGCTATTCTGGCTTTGAGCAGACTCTAGCACATACATTTTAAGTTTTATGATTATATAATTGGCATGTTTGGTAGCATTGGGGTGAACAAAGAGCTATGCAATCTTAGTTATATATTCTTGATTGAATAAATAAATGATAATAGGCAATTTGCTCCGAATATTCCGTTGCCACCAGAACCAGTGATCCCTAGATGGGGCTGGATAGAAGCTAGTTTTTACTATGCTACCTTGAAGCTTAGAAGATATAAAAAACATTGTAATGTGGTTAAAAAGTAAAGATGTTATAGCTAAGTATTAGAGAGGTTCCAGCTTTATTTGGCAATAGAAATTTGAGAAACAAGTTGACTTTTGTAAAAGATTGCTATAGCATTATCCCAGAATTAATAAATTAACATACACATATTCCAATCCATGAATCATTCCTAATAACTGACATTGTAAGGAGTACCTACACTGGCCTCGCGTGGAACTGAAATCGTACGAAATAAGTTAGAATTTGTATTAAATAGAAGTACGGCCTTTGACGTACTGAGAGACTTGATTGATTTTGGCAACCATGCTCAAATTCTGAAGCATGCTACGTTAAAATCGGTGGATGTAAAAAGATTGTTCTCGACACATAAATGGATTTTTCACAAGTTGAGAAACCCTATATGGACGACTGACGGAGTATAGAAGCAGACAAAAACCTGGAGAACTATATCCACTACGGCTAAAATATGCGTGTAAATCTGTGATATTCTGCATCGCGCTAATGAAGTTTTTTAATACCCGCTGTATAAAAAATACAATTTTTTTCCAACTTTTGTTATTATATCTCTTTCTGACCAAATATACGAACTTTTACATTTATAGTATCAGTGTGATGTGACTAACTTCGCCCGCGGTTCGCCCGTTGTTTTAGTTTTACCGACATCTATTGTTTAATTGTAATCTTCAAGTAGGGTTATAAAACAATTAAGCAGGTGTACATACTGTGAATAAATAATTACATACACAACAGGAGCTACTCCAGTACACGTGCCATACTTCGGTCAGTTTTGCGTGTCATTGTTATCGTATCCTTTAATATTTAGCAAAGAAGTCGTCAAATCCCACCGTATCCCTTCAGCTGTGTTCATCCCTCTGTGGGCTTAATATTTTTTCCTGCAGGTGGGTGGAGCGGCCCTCGGAGGGGCGCAATGGCTTTACTTACTTTCTTAGAAATAAAACCGGCATTCGTGTATCGATCTCGCTTTAATCCATTGAAACGTATAGCCAATTCAGTGAGACAGCTAGCAAGCGAAAACTTCAATGGCCAATGGAGGAAAAAATCAATTTAGTCGTTAGTCTAAAATAGTCAGTGGCACGTTTGACACGGTCGGTGTTCGCGAGTGAAAATTAGTGGGTTTAGTGCTGAATTGTAGTATCAGAAGGAAAGTTTTTGTAGACATGTAAGTAATCTTTAGAATTACATAGAAACAAGTGTTATTTCAACGGGTTAACTGTAATAAAACCGTGACTTACATGACATACCTACTCATGGTCAAAATTTGGTAACACGTTTTTTAGCGCTTTTCTAATAATTTAATATTACTATTAGCTATTAAAATTACCGTTAGTTATCATAAATTTGTTTAAAATGAACTTAAATGGATTATCAATGGCCCGAAAGTAAATAAATCGATTGAAGTTGGTAACGATCACAACAAACCCCTCAGAGGGGGACCTAACCGACCGGGAATTTCCCTCCGAGGGATGCCCACATGATACCTCGTGACGTCACTACGATCCGCACTCTATACTAATTATGACCTTGATTTATACCGTTTTCAAATCATGTTTTGATGTGATTTTTGTTTAAGTGATGGTTATATTATAGTTTTAACTAAAAGTATACTTAATGGGAATTTTAAGAAACCTAATTTGTTTGGTTCAAAACATATAGTTGCTGTGATAATTGCACTCGTTTGGAAGATGTTATTTTGTTTGAAAGTAGACATACTTTTTTCATTTTACTCTCAGATAAAACCTGCTGCACTTACAATAAAAAAAGCTACGGTTACACCTAGTTGATGACCCATATTTATTGTTCAGGCATGAATTTGATTACATACAGTATAAAACACTTCAGATATAAGCATGTAAATCGAAGCCTACACGAGCAAATTCTGAGTGTAGGCATTATTTTGGTAGAATATTTCAAATGGTCTAGTGTAAAAAAAATACTCACGAGCATGCCATTTTATGTTTTTCGAATAAGTATAACACAATTTTTTTCAAATTAAGCTCATTTGACACCCCAAAAAACTAATTGATTATATTTAAAATAACCAAAATACGGCGTAAACTTCGGTGAGCTGGTGACGAGGTCAGGTAGATAATAGCCTTGATACGACTTTAATGTAACGATGATATATCGTTGCAGTTAGATAATTTAATAAATATTGAGTTTCATCCAAAATCCTGGCTGTGATTATGTAAAAAACTAAAGAAAATTTAATTTTACCAAATCACTTCACTCCACAAACCTTGTTAGTGGAGCGCCCCTCAGAGGGTGCCACAGACGTGGGTAAGCGGCCATGTTTTTTCGCCACAGCTGAAGGGATAAGTGCATTTTCGTCATTTTTACGTAAACAAACTATACCTAAACGGAACGGAAGCGTAGCCACGGGATTCAATATAGCCTCGATGTTTATCTCAATGGTCTTATGTAGTTTATGATGTTTCGGAGGTATACAAATTAATTGTACCTAGGGGTACATAACATACAAACTTAACCTCGCACACCTCACCTTTTCATAATACCTATTAACCCTTAACATGGCAAGACATGAAGGAATGTAGCCAGCTATCACTCGGAATGTTTTTTGTGATAGTTATTGGATGAAAAGAACTATAGTTAAGAAAAAAAATGAAAACCATTCTGAAAGTTAGTTTTTCAGGACGTCCGTTAAAACGGACATTGCCACGAATCGTATAAAATGATTGCCTTTGATGTTGTCCTAAAAAACGGACAATACTGTCATGCAGGTCACGAAAATAAAATAAAAAAATTGTCGTCAACCAAAAATGAATAAAATCATCCTGAGCATCATCATCATAACAGCCGAAAGACTTACACTGCTGGATATATGCCTCCCACGAAGAGTGCCAAAGTGACCGGTCCTGCGCCACCCGCATCAAGAGGACTCCCGCATTCTTTACCAAATCATCAAGTCCATCTTGTCGAGGGTCTACCCACACTGCATCTTCCGGTACGTGGTTTCCACCAAAGTATCTTTCCACCCCAACGGCCATCGGTTCTACGTGCAATGTGCGCTGCCCACTGCCACTTAAGTTTAGCGATCCGGAGGGCTATATCGGTTACCTTGGTCCTGCTGAGGACAGCCTCATTTCTGATGCGATCACGCAGAGAAACTAACAGCATAGCCCTCTCCATTGCTCTTTGGGTGACTTTGAGCCTTCTTATGAGGCCCATAGTAAGCGACCACGTTTCAGTGCCATTAGTCAGCACTAGCAACACACACTGGTCAAATACTCTCATCTTGAGACACTGCGGAATATTGGACGAAAAGTGAGATTGGTCGGTAGTTCGTCAGCAGGGTGGTGTTACCTTTTTAAGGAATAGCACCACCACACCTCTATTCCGTGCTTTTGGCATTTTCCCTTCCAGTAAGACGGAATTGAACAAATGCTGAAGAGCCGTAGGGACCGGGTTTCCACCCGCCATCAGCAGTTCGGCTGTTATTCCGTCCTGGTGCCTTGTTGTTCTGGAGCTGTTGAAGAACCTTTACAAGCTCGTACAGGCTGATTTCCGGGATGTCGTTGGAATAGAGTTGGGTTAGTCGAGCTAGAGGGTCCTCCACGAGACTAACCTCGGGTCCGCGAGTTGATGTGTATAGCTGTCCGTAAAAGCGCTCTACCTCAACCAAAAGCTCAGGTTTAGAAGAAACGATTCTACCATCTTCAGTTTCCAACTTGGCGAGCTGGCTCAGTCCAGTAGTCAAATCTCTCCAACACACTTTAGCGTCCTCGTTACATGGGATAGCCTCTTCAATAGCTTGTATTAAATTGGCGCAGATGGCGGGTAAAGCAATTGCAGATCTCTTTATCAGAGCTACTGGTGTAAAGTGACATCGGATGAAGACCTAGGCAACGTTTCGCTCCCTTCCTTTGTGAGCTTCTAACAACTCGGAGGCTTATGCGGGAGGGGAGTGAGGTGTTGCTGAGTGAACATAACATGTGAACACAACTGGAGGGCTCTCTAGCTCTCTAGCGTTGAAGAAATTAGACCCAAAGGCACGACGAGCTTCCACAAACCCGTAATTGAATTCATTTAAATCGCCGTCTAGGAAACGGAAACAGTTTTGGAGTTCCACATGAAAGCTCTCGGAATTTTGAATTTTGATTGGTGCTGTATGGAACAACTTCATCAATCGAAAGCGTTCTTGCTTGACACATATATTAAATGTGCCTCTTCCCAGACGGTGATCGCTCCCAGTTTTAACTGTATTGATGATCACAAAGACAACATTTAATGTATCCCTCCTCGTCGACAGGATGAAGTCAGTCTCGTTTTTAGTTGGTCCACTTTCTGTGCTCGCGTTTCGTTTAATGGCAAGGTCCGTTTTCTGTCACAATGTGAAACAAACTATGTATCCATAAAAGTCGGCACTGTCCGTTTATTATGACATGCTCAATGGTACCTAGCCACCTATACAATCGATAATGTCACAAAAACAGGACCAGCTTTAAATCATCCTTTTAGATTTAGAATTAATTGAATATTTAATGACATTTATATCAAAAACGAAAGTTTAACTCACCTGAAGGTTAATCAACAAAAAGAAAACCATGTTTTTTATACGTTATTGTTTTATGGGGCCAGAAATAAACGCGAACGCAAATTTCGAAAATCATTGATTTCAAGTGACGCTCGCGCACAAATTGAACGTTGTACACTATTGGAGTATTCAAGAAATATATAGTAATATTCTTGCCATTTCGTTTGGCGTATTTACTTTTCTAGCCAGAATGCGCGTTCAAACTTTGCGCGGCATTTACTAACTGTACTAAAAAAGTGACAGGAAAGCGTTAAGGGTTAACTAGCTGTCTGTATATTTGTATTGCATAGAACGCTAGAACCTGCGGGATAAAACACAGCGTATTCAGAAAGTCTAAAGTACATGCAGGTAAAAGTTTTTTAAAATCCAATTAGTAGTTTAGGAGGGTGCTGGTTAATGTACGGCCTGACGATGCGCGTCCATCTATTTTACTCTCCCTCTTTTTGAGTTAAAAAGAAACAGAGATATATAGTGGACGCCCATTATAGGGCAATACATTAACTGGCACCGTTTATAGACCAAGCCCGTTTTAATAACATATCCATGATCACAGAAAAATGCGGTATTGCATTGTTTTAGTTACGGAAAGGGAGCTCCTCGTACTAAACACATAGGGTTCCAAAGCAACAATTGTCTGGAACTCTTCAAATAAGGCGGAGTACCGAATACCGTAGACACTAAATAAAATAGTCCATAATGTCATATTTTCTCGAAAAATGATTAAAACTATAGTAAAAAATCAACGCAAAAGGTTAAATAATCGCGAAGTTATAAGTGTCCAAAGTTTTAAGACGTTCCTTTTTCGCAAAACGCAACTTCATATGAAACGACGCTTAAGATTGTGACGTCACTAATAGACGGCCGGCGACGTGCCGTGGCCGGGCGATTCTCCGAGCGTTTGAACCGCTAGGTTACGTCATTGTCGTCTCAAGATTATTTCATCAGAGGTAAAACATACCGCAGAACTTTTAATCAAAAAAGATCCAGTACTGGTATTGGCTAACATCTTCATCAAAAGTAGACTCTGATACTCGTACCTTTTAATAGTATTTGCTGTCTCCGACAATGACGAAAAAAAACGCCTTAAAAACGCTGAATATTCGCCCGGCCCAACGTGTTCGGCGCCGCCGTCGACGCGGTCCCCCGGCAGCCTCGCGTAACGTGGGGTCACACACTGTTTGCGTTTTCTCTCTCTAACAAGCAATATTAAAACGGTTGTAGCTTTGTAGTTCTTTGAGATATCTGAATGGGATTTTCGTCAGTAGGCATATTGTTTTGCCTTCTTTCTTTTGGAGTAATAATAATTTTCGAGTGTACACCCCTATTGTGGAGTCGATAAAACCTTTGTTTTTAGGGTTCCGTACCCAAAGGGTAAAAACGGGACCCTATTTGTAAGACTTCGCTGTCTGTTTGTCCGTCTGTCTGTCACCAGGCTGTATCTCAAGAACCGCGATAGCTAGACAGTTGAAATGGGCTACCGTCCCTACAACAAACGTGTTTTTTTTTGACGTTTTTTATAGATAATGGTACGAACGCGAGTCCGACTCGCACTTGGCCGGTTTTTTTTTAAAATTAAGTTGGGATAACAGCAGCTGGTGCCATATTTAACGTTTAGCGGCCAGTAAACCGTGGTAGACGATGGCAACCCACCCATTATTTATTTTTGTGCCTGAAGGGTAAATGCGTAACTTTTTTGACGAGTGTCAAAACATCTTAACTGTCATCTGCCCACACAGAAAAGGACATTTCTAGATCTACCTGACATACTCGTACGTATGGAAGACAGTCGACCAGCTGGATACTAGAGTGATGAGGCTTTAAAGTTTTCGCATACATTCAGTTTTAAGTCAACAAATCAGTTAAGTAAACAATCACACTGTGTTTACTAAGCTGACGTTAAACCTAAATAAAACACGGTATACAGAGCTCTCCATACTCAGAAGGCCCTAACTGACCTAGATTTTGAAGAGAGCACCGTCATTTCAATACGTAATAGATTGTTTGGTGATAAATGCTAATAATGAGAGTAAACAATGACATAAGTGTTTTAATTCATTATTTTCAGCATCATTTTGTTCCCAATTCAGCATTCAGGTAATTAATGTTGTGTAAAGTTTGCACTCGTTGTAAAACAATATAATGTATAAAATGTATAATGTTTGTATTCAAGGATAGAGTAGATAGAGAGTAGTTGTTTATTTCGAAAAAATAATCTACAACAAATGCTATATCGTCATTGATTCAGCCCACAAAATATGACGGGAATCCGTTGAGAAATGCGACCTGTAGAGGAAAGCAGCCGGACGGTTGGACACCGGACATACGAAAGTATTTTGACGCTCGTTCAGTTGCTCAATAGATTCAGTAAATTTTGAATAAATTAGGGAGTAATCTCCGAAACCACTTACAAGTATCCTATAATCGTATTAATAGGATTTTAAAAAATACTGCACACAGGTATAGAGTGTAGCTTTAATATGAACAAAGGCTATATTTTAATCCACGGGTACACCTGGGTCTCTGTAATTCGTGGTGGGACTCGTGTGGGCCGCTGATATACAGAGATCGTAAAACTTTTGGAGCATTTTTGGTGCAGCGTAGTGTTGTTAACGGAATTGGTATGAAGAATTTCAACCCTAAAGGTACCTCCCCAGTTGGGCTGCTCCACATTCGAGCGGGATGACATTTCGCTGTGCCCTACCTCATCAAATTCGAGCGGGATGACATTTCGCTGTGATATATATAAGTAGGTATAAACACGTGAACTGTGTGTGTTCATCATGTCACTAGCTCGTGGCAGGACTTCTAGTAATCAGTATTTCCCTGGCCACTTGCAAGTGAATGACATCATTTGCCACAACGTGAATCATATCCTGCTAATAAAAAGCAATTAATCCAGTGCTATAAAATGAAATATTTAAACAAAACACAGCATAAAATTGCATTATAATTATCAGGCATTGCGATTGTTTGCGTTTTGTGATTTTCATTTGTTGACAAAGTGATTTATGTAAAAGCCTTAGCTACTAAACTTGTAATGTTGTATTGTTATCAGATGACAATATGTCTATTTCTGTGTTGTTATTTTACAGTATTAATTAAATTTTGCAGATTTATTGGCATTCAATTCCCAAAAAAATTCCATACAATGGGCAAAGAAATACGCCGTTCCGCTCGAGTACTTAGTAATTTATAATGTATACAAGCGATGTCTTGCAGAAGAAAATCAAGCCGGAATCATTTTGTCGGAATTGGACAATGTTTATAAATGAACCGATGAGAAAAAAAGATTGTTTGAAATCTCCGAATTTGTTATAGTAGCTACTTAATTGTGTTTTTAATAACTTTAAATAACATGTTGGGACAATGATCGCTGTTGATAATTTGAATATTTAACTGATAATACGGTCATTCACTTCATCACAAGTATTTCAATATTTATACGTACCTACCTGAAATCAAAGAAAGATTCTCGAGTGGCGACCACGTACCGGAAGGCACGGCGTGGGTAGAAAACAAGGTGGACTGTTGACCTGGTTAAGGTTGCGGGAGTCCGCTGGATGCGGGCGGCGCAGGACCGGTCACTTTGGCACTCTTTGGGGGAGGCCTATGTC
The DNA here is from genome assembly GCA_945867215.1 of Epinotia demarniana. Lineage (NCBI taxonomy): Eukaryota > Metazoa > Arthropoda > Insecta > Lepidoptera > Tortricidae > Epinotia > Epinotia demarniana. The sequence goes on from OX244272.1 coordinate 6,695,383, forward strand.
CAACAGTGTACGTCTTTCGGCTGATATGATGATGATGATGACCTAAAATCATATCCGACACCGCCTTAGTCGCCCGACTAAGCTTTATGCCCCCATAAAGGGGAAATTTCAGTGTCTGCCTGTTTGTTACACTGTCTTAACTTTTGACCTATCCTTTAACATAGTCAAATATCACCTTAGGCAATATTTGACTATGTTTTTGACAGCTCTTGATATCACAAAACACAAGTAACATGATCGGGATACCAGTTTACCCTAATCACCTTTATTTTTTGATAACTTTACAGCAAAATACGAATAGTTAACTATAATTTGGCAGACGGCCGAAGACATTTGGCGTTGAGCCCAGAGTTTTGCTTTTTAGTCGCTATCATGGCAGGAACCGTATTTTTTTGGACAATCTATGTGACACAGAGTTGATACCTTTTATGGTACTCCAAAGAAATGAATTTCAAAGGTATAGGCATCATTGGCATACACAACAGTAAATTTATTTGCGTAATATATAACTTGAATGAAACAAAACATAAGTAAATAAACAACCGTTATCATTATCACAACGTTCCGCTATATAATCAACATGGATAATAGACTGTCAAGGTGCCGTAGGCACGTATACCTAACATAAACAAAACAATATCGCGTACCTACAATTCCGCGGGTCTCGCGTATCATACATACATATACGCCACGCTGCCTATCGATGTGTGCGTACGCAGTCGATTATACACTAACATGTTGCATTAAAAATGTGGTACCAATTAAATTCTCGCGCTTCTTTGGCATGCTGGCATGACGTGCGTGGAAGCAATGGCGAGGCACATTGACATGGAATTGGAATGCTGACCGTGAGTGTTGGATGGATCTCTACTATCTCTAGTTTGAAAACGTGCCCATTTTATGAGTCGACAGTAAAACGTCGCGTGCGCTTAATACTTCACAAACACAGAAGATACGTTATTCGTAGTAGTACTAGGATTTTCATGCGTGTCTGTTTTCCCATATGCAACAACAAAAGGGCCCATATGCGCAAGCTTTCAATACTCATTCATCTTTCTACATTTGATGGCCAATTATTGTAATGTTGTATTATGAACACGTTGTATGCAACGTGCTCACCGTTGTGTATCTTAAAAGACGGACACTCGTCTGATAACTTGGTAAATGCAATCTAATATTATTCCCGCAGCAGGTCGACCACGTAACGCAATGTACGTTAGGTAGATCTAAATGTCAACTTTCATAAATAGAAAAATTTCATTTGAATTGTCCTGACACGCGTTCGAAACGTTACGTTGCGTGATTACATACCCCTAAGATACCTCGCAGAGTAACGAACAAGGCTCTAGTAGACTAAGGCGATGGTGCTTTCATAAATCCTTCTAGCTGGATATTCGTGAGGGCAACCGACGGGGAGAAGTGGAGAGCTGATAATAACGAATTTAGGCAGCTGGGTGATCCTCAGCAGTGGGGAGGAATTTATTCCAGATAGTTCCGAGATGAATAGGGTCGCGGACGAGGACAACAATCCTAAGACAAGGACAAACTTTTTAGAGAAGCTGGGATTGTAAGAGTAGATTTGAATCACTTTTGTGAATAAATAACTAACATAAAAATAAATATGGGTACATACCTACTTACTGCAATGCAACGGTTATATTTATGGATTCTAATTTCAGAATCATAATGATAATCATCATTTGTTGCACCATAGTAAAAAACAAGTTTTTACAGTATTTGGAAGTCACTCATGGACCCTGGCGGGTGTAGCATTTTTTTTAAACATACAATATATTATATAGGTACTACAATAACTGTAATGCAATTATACAATTGACCCACTATAATGTTATACTTTGACAGTAGCTAAAACATAATACATTTATTTTCTTACATTCTATACTAGCAACTAAATGTCATCGTTAAAAATAACTGCCGCGTTTAATGATAAAAGAGACAACTGTCGTGAGACATCCGGTTGTTGAATGTAAAAATTCTATGCTTTATAATAATTAATAATAGTATATTACGTAACTAGAGCGGCGAATTCGTGAACGCCCCAGATCGCAGGTGTTTGTGGCCTGAACCGAAGGTGAGAGCCATAAATATGTGCCATGAGCCCTTTTGTTTTGCTGCAACGCACACAGCAATCGTATGTTGTTCTTTTTTTTGGTATGTAATTGTATACTCTGTTTCATATTGTATATCGAATATTTGTTATAATTTTGTTTTTGTACGATGTTGTTTCTGTTTCTGTGTGATTGTAGCAAACAAATAAACGTTTTATCTATCTATCTATCTATCTATGGGGCTTTACGAATTACCGCCCGTGTTGAGTACAAAATTTTACGTCTTCACCTGGCTACAATGCGAGTTTACCCGTACGCGCCGCGTGCAGTAAAACTCGCATTATGGCCAGGTGTGACGTAAATATCTATTCATCCACATCTGGTTTCCAGTACGTATTCGATATTGAAGTAATTTCTAGAGTGTGACTCCGAAGACTGACTCTGATGTGTCGCTTTCAAGACCGCCGACCTCAATTATAAAATGTTCGGTCTGGGATTCGACTACAGGATCCGATCAGGACCATTTGCATATCTGTAAAGAAATTCAAAAGTGTCTGTGAAGACCCCAACCAGTAATGGGCCAGCGTGGGGCCTTTTAAGTTTTTTTAAAGATAACATTAATACAATAATTCCAAAAATCAAAACATTGATATAAAAGTATGGCACTCTTCGGAGGAAGCTTGTGTCCTGCAGTGGACGTCTTTCGGCTGTTATGATACTGATAGGAAGTTTCACGTTGTTCTGGAATGTTTTAAAATGAGAACCAAACTACGATTGTATGGAGAGTTATGTGTCCTGGCGACCCATTAATTTCAACGCGTGTCAAAATAGGTAAGAAATAAAGATTTAGTTTTCATTCGACCTCGTAAGCAAATGAGACCATTGTTATAATGACTTTTACGTCACACCTGGCCATAATGCGAGTTTTATCGCACGCTGTGCGTACGGTAAAACTCGCATTGTGGCCAGGCGAAGACGTAAAATTGTGTACTTACGGGCAGTAATTTGTAAAGCCCCAGAGCGCATATTTATGGCCCTCACCTTCGGTTCGGGTCACAAACACCTGCGATCTGGGCCATATATGAATTCACCGCCCTAGGTACGTAATTTACTATTTTAACCACGCCCGTGGGAAATTTAAATTCGTGACTTTATTTATTACCACGGCTCTGTTGTAGTCGGATATATTTCTTTTCCGTCGAATACAACGGACTTTCATTTGAATCCCGGAGGTATAAAGGAAACAAATAGTATGTAATTTGGTTCCTTAATTTGATTTGGGAATGAGCGGGCGGGTGCTCTCAAAATAAATAATAATAATAATAAATAATAATAAATAAATAAATATAAAGTCCTTACACAAATCGACCTAATCCCATAGTAAGCTCAGTAAGGCTTGTGTTATGGGTACTAGACGACGATATATATAATAGATATAAATACTTAAATACTTATAAAATATCCATGACTCAGAAACAAATATTCATGCTCATCACATAAATTTTTGCCCTTACCGGGATTCGAACCCAGGACCTCTTGCTTCGTAGGCAGGGTCACTACCAACTAGGCTAAAGCGGTCGTCTGGTGTTCAGTTTCTACAACAATACGTGTGTGTGTGTGCATGTGTATGTGTTTGTATATATACCGGTAAGACGAATCTCAAGAGAAACGCAAAAATGTTCGTGTTAAGGTGGTTCGACCGCCATACAAAACGTCTTTCGCAGGCGAACGGCGTGATAATTTAAGAAACTTATGTTACGTAACACACTCATAATAAATTGGCGGTTCATTTGCGCAAAATTTCCCCTTTTCATACAATTGTTTTAAACTAGAATAATTGGAGAAATTAGTTTGTTACATGATACTTTGGGAAAACGATTATTCTCAAATTATTCTAGTTTAAACAAGTTAAATGCGCAAATGGGGAATTTCGCGCAAATGGACAGCCAATTTATGATCACATGTTTCTTAAAATATCACGGCGTTAGCCTGCGAATGTCGGGTGCGTCCCACGAGATATAACAACAATAAACATAAAAACAATAATAATTTCATTTAACGTTCACAATATATAATGAACGTTAGCTTTAACAACAAAACCAATACTTTTACAAGGAATAACGGTCAATTGACATATCCATATTACATATTCATATTATATAACGATTTTTTTTTATAATACTCAAATTGATTAATTTAATTTCGTATAACATACATAACGTATAACGATCATAAGTTCATAACACAAAGTATATTTTATAATACAGAAAATTCGGTTAGGGCAGCTAGAAAAAGGAGGGAAGGGGGGGCGGATCCACTCACAATAGGGGCTCGGGAGGCGAAGCCCCCCGCAGTAAAAAACAAAAAAATAAACTCAAACTCAAACTCAAAATTATATTTATTCAAGTAGGCCCAGTAACAAGCACTTTCAAATCGTCAGGTAGAAACATAATCTTAAGCTAATTACTTCGAGTAATTTATTAAACATAAAAAGTAACATTTAAATGAAATATTTAAAATTTTATATAAAAAAATACTAGTCTAGAATGTTTCTAGAAAGACAATCTAATGTCAAAAAATAAATAAAACGAGAATAATTAATTAAAAACACAATGTCAAATTTTTCCAAACGGAATAAATAAATTATAAATCCAGTCAAAATTAGTCCCAAGAAGTTTTATCATTCATGTAGTCTTGTGCGCTATAATAAGCTTTAGAAATAAGTTTACGTTTCACATAGCTTTTGAATTTATTAATAGATAACTCAGCTACGTTTCCAGGAAGTTTGTTATAAAACCTTACACAATTACCCATGAATGATTTTTTTATTTTTTGGAGCCGAGTGGTGGGCACCGCGAGCTTATGCTTATTTCTAGTATTAATATTATGTATGTCACAGTTTCTCCTAAAATTGACAATGTTTTTATGTACATACACAATATTTTCATAGATATATTGACAATGCAATGTCATGATATTAATATTTTTAAACTTATCCCTAAGTGAGTCTCTCTGTTTCAATCTATATATCGCCCGAATAGCCCGTTTCTGCAGAACAAAAATCGAATGAATGTCCGAGGCACTGCCCCACAATAAAATACCATATGACATAATGCTATGGAAGTAGCTAAAATATACTAATCGAGCTGTTTTCACGTCTGTTAATTGACGGATCTTACTCACTGCAAATGCTGCAGAACTCAGTCTATTCGAGAGATTAGCAATATGGGGACCCCATTGAAGCTTAGAATCTAACGTTAAACCAAGAAAAACTGTGCTATCAACTAGTTCCAATTCCTCATCTTTCACAAAGACACTCCCTTGCTCGTGTTCAACGTGATTCGTGACAAACTTAATACATTTAGTCTTCTTCTCATTTAACAATAAATTATTAATATTAAACCAATTTACTACTGTAGAAATAGCATTGTTTACGTCATTGCAAGCTTTTTGCTGTCTTATAAGTTTGAAAATAAGTGAGGTGTCATCAGCAAATAATACTATATCATGGTGGGTCTTTACGAGATATGGCAAGTCATTTATGTAGATAAGGAACAGGAAAGGTCCCAATATTGATCCCTGCGGTACACCCATCGAGACCAATGACCCCGGTGATCGCTGTCCATTCACTTCGACCCTTTGTATTCTACCATGAAAGTATGACTTTAGTAAATTCAGTGCTGATCCTCTGACTCCATAGTAGTCGAGTTTCCTGATCAATGTTTCATGACAAACGCAGTCGAAGGCCTTGGATAAATCACAGAAGATACCTAAAGCATCTTGTGATTCCTCCCAGGCATCGAAAATGTGTTTAAATACTTTTAACAATGCACAAAGGTCAGCTGGAAGAAATCCCTGTCAGGGATAAGCTCGCCTTTGTACATGTATCTTTTGTTCCTGTAATAATTGTATTGTTGTTGTGGTCTGTTCCATGTACAATAAAGAATTTACATACATACATACATAAATACAATGGTATATTATTTGTAGGTTAGGTTAGGGTTATCTCGTGTCTTTTAGAGCGGAAATGCGCGGGGTGACGTCGTCACGCTGGCGGTTAAGTCAGGTTAAAGTAATTGGCGTTTATGATTTAATTTAGAAAAATATATTTAATTTCAATCTTTCAATTCCTTAGGTGTTATGAATATTATACCTACGCTTTAATCAAAATATCAATTGTTATTATATATAAAGTTCGTTATACTTTACGAAAATATATATTTTGATATTATACCTTTCGTCCATTATGTGCAATGAACGTTATACTAAACAAGCTTATGCACAGTGAGCGTATATATTATAACCGTTATATGATAAATTGGTATACCTCGTATTACTTACCCGCGAATGTTAAAGGATGTTTTGTAAGGTCGTCGAACCACCTTAAGCCCACATCACGCTGGCGCACCTGACCGCGGCAGATCATAGTAAAATTTGCATTCCAGTCTGTGAGAGGCCTTAAGGAGGTTTCATCTTAAAGAGGTTTCTTCTATAGGGTCAAGTTCGACTTACAGAAGTTCTGAAACTGCAAAATTATTTCGTGTAACAGAAGTATTTTCTTGCAATTACCATTATGTACCACACGAGTACTATAATGTGATTAAGCTGCTGTTGCATAAATCGATAGCAAACCTTATACTTCAATAGTCACTATCTGCAGAGGGTAATAATACGAGCAAATATTATGTCTGTGCCCTACTTTGTCGATTTTAATGTAGCAATTAATAATGAACAAGTAGAGTATTTCAATAGTTACCTACTCTATACAGTAAGTAAAAAAGTCTTGTTATAATTTCCTGCCTAATTTGCTTTTTCACTAAGTCTTGCCAACATTAAATAGAACGATTTATAATATTTACGCTATAAAATCCGTTAATAGTATATTATGCAACTGTTATGTGTATATGTAGGTTCTTAAAACGCTTGAACACCGTTGCATACAATACTTTTTCTACGACTAAAATTTAAATAAATAGCATTTAACTTTTCAGGCAGTAAGTTTTCCGTTAGTTCTATTACTACTCACGCAATTTATTCAGCGGTGTAGTTATTTCTTCTTCGTTCAATTTAAACGGAACGCACACATTTTTCTTCACTTCACAAACACGAATAAAATCTTAATAAGTTTTAATAACGAATAGTTATCATATTTCGTCTTTTAATTTTGAACTGCAACTTAGGTGGGAAATTAGAAATATGATACTGACAACACTTGTTTATGGTGTGTTTTGTTTTTAATTTCCTTGCACTTGCCATCCGAACCAAACTGAATCCGAATCCGAACCGAATCGGATCGGGTTATATTTATAAATAATACCAATCATTGGTAAAATACGTATATTAACACACAATACATGATCATTTATTTTTATTTTAGTAAATAATTTATGTTCTCCAAATGTTTCATAGTAAATAAAAAAAAAAATATCGAAAAATTTGCTTTTGAAGTTGGTACCACTGTAATATAGCGGCTGATTAAAAAAAAGTTTGATGATTTGACATCGTGGTAAACAGTGCTTTTATGAAAAATGTATGAACCATAAAAGCACACTAAACAGTGCGTTTATGGCCCATAGTGCATAGAGTTTTACGACTACTTATTATCGGTATCATAGTATTTGAGCTAAAGCCTATATAAATGACAGATAACGGTACAGGAGTAGAAAAAATAGTTTTATTTAGTGATTGGTAATCGCAGAAACCAAAGATAAAACAAAAACTTTGGAGTCGGAGTTCATCTCTCATACTTTTTATACCCAGAAATTAATTTTATTAAAGAAGTTTTAAGACAATACCCACGTTTAATAAGGCGTACTTAATATAATTTGATGAATATTCTCTTGAAATATGTGCCAAATTCCATATACCACTAATACCTAGCGAAAACTTTTGTAATGAAAGTACTGTTATGGAAAAGATATATTTTATACAACGACGGTGACAAACAAGCGTACGACCCTTAATATGATTGAGGACACGCCGTGTTGACAGCTGAAGGAACAAATTCCCTCGCTCTCAACACAACGCATCCTCGGGAGCTCTGGCGACCTTGCTCACCTCCAGAAACACAATACTACACCAGAGCAAGTAGTAGTGTCATGGCTGTGGTCTTCTGCAAGGCGGAGGTACTTCCACAGTTGGGCTGCTCCACATTCGAGCGGGATGACATTTCGCTGTGCCCTACCTCACGAAGATAATTTAACAAAGTCGTCTCCTTCACGATTTTCGTGGACATCTCTTCTATATACCTAAAACTGGTATGGATGTGTTCCTTGTTGTCTCCAGGGTACGAAACTGCCGGTTTTAGTTAAGGGAGAGGGGGACGGACATAGCTGTGACATCACAAATATGGCCGCCTACGGTCAACGAATTTTGTTCAAATCTCGGGTTCTATTTTACTGATTGCTTCGTGTGAGGTGTCATTTGAAAGCTTATTAAACATACTTTAATTAATTTTGAACGCTATGACGTACAATCAACAGTTTTTTAATTATTAGAAAAAACATGTTTTTTTTACCCCGCGCGTTTGAACGAGTACTGATAAAACATGCTTGTAACTCAATAAATAATAACTTTAGCGTATTAAACGTTTTATAAAAAAGGTAGGTAATTTTATAAGCTTTCCAAAAAATATAGATTTTCTTGGTGTACACTAATAAATATCCAAGTAATAATAAATTTTGTGAATTACGCACCAATTAACTATCACCACGCTCGTCTCTGCTAGCGATCGCTGGCGTAACATCGCGCCTTTAAAAATTCTTTTTTTGTTTTCTGAGTAATTATACGACTCAGACGGTCATGATACGCACCTAAAGCAGTAAAATAAAGGCCACCTCAGGAACCTTGTAGCCCGAGCCGAAGGCGAGGCGAGTGCACTGAAGCGTACTTTTTCACCCCACACACACAATTTTACGTCTTCTTTTGGCTGACAAGTGAGATTGTTATTACCAATTTACGCCCGGTTGATGTAAAATTAGTCTAGTTCCTAGTATTAAGTTGAAAACAATTAATAAATCAATGAACGCAAGCAGCTTTATTAGACAACTAGCTTCCGCCCGCGACTTGGTCTGCGTGGACCCGGAATAAACTGATCACCTAACTGACCTATATTTTAATCCTGGCTATAAACTATCTTCGTACAAAATTACATCCAAATCAGTTGAGCCTTTTAAGCTGGTTGAGTAACAAACATCTAAACATCTAACATCCAAACTTTCGCATTTATAATATTAGTAGGACTAGTTTTTGCCCGAGGTTACCTGTGTTGTACTTTGACTTGTACTTTCCAAATCTGACTTGTTTTGGTTATGTATTTCCTCGCAAAAGAGAAGTCAAAAACAGGTATAGGAAAAGCAGCAGAGAGATTTGTAACTGAAACGTTGCACGCACCGAGTGTGCGTCCGCTTGGTGAGTGTTTGAGTCTTTTATGTGATAGAGTAAGGGGAGTGTGTGGCCGCGTTGGCTTGCCGTACAGGCCTTTGGCCCTCAGGTTCACTTGTAAAACACTCGGCGGGTATGGTGTCCAAGAGCGCTCCCTGAAGGGACGCTACAGACCTTCGTCCCTATACGGAGAGCTCGGCCTTCCGCCACGCTTACCATGCCGCTCTCTTTCGGGTCTTCGGCCCTCAAGTTGTCCGCGCAGGCTCGCGTGGAGAGCGCGCTTTGAAGGGACGCTTCAGACCTGCTGCCCTACGGAGCCCAGCCCAGGAGTAAAGTATCCGAGAGCGCACGCACTCTGGAGGGTCGCTTCCGGCCTTTGGCCCTCTGACTCACGTAGAGAGCGCGCTCTGAAAGGACGGTTCGGGCCTTCCTCTTAGATTTGCTGGTAAGACACTTAAGAGTAACAAATTGTCCGCGTGGGCCCGCCTTTCAGGCCTTTGGCCATCTGGCTTGCGTGGAGAGCCCGCTCTGAAGGAACGATTCGGGCTTTCGGTCCTACGCAGAGCCTGGCCTGCCGCCTTGCGTGCCATACTGCTCTCCTTCGGGCCTTCGGCCCTCAGGTTTGCTTGTAGGTCACTTACCAGTAGTAAAATGTCTGCGTGAGCTCGCCCTTCGGAGTCTTTGGCCTTAGTACTCGCGTGAAGAGCACGCTCTTGAGGGATGCTCCGGGCTTTTGGCCCCGCGAGCCTCACCGCTCGCCTTCGGGCCGTGTTGGTCTGTTCGAACTTGTTGCCTGCGAAACTGCTACTGCTTGCAGCTGATGAAATATGGAGCTCCATAGTTCGCAACACATATTAGTCGACAAGCTATATATAAAAATATCTATACGCATCTCCAGAGAAAAAATATATTTACATATAGCTGTTGCTACAAAGCTGATGCCTTCCGCTCACGAGAAAAAGAGATGTAACACTTTTCGGGAATCGCTGTTGTGGACTCAATAAATATCTAAGTTGGTGAAGTTTTCCTAAATTTCATAAAGTGAGATTTCAGATGAGATAAAATACTATAGTAATAACTTGATTGCGTCGAAAAATAATGCATTGTTTGAGTAGGCTGAATAAAAAAAGGGAAAATACAGACCAAACTTTGGTTTTTTTCCTATCGACGAAATTTTAAGCAATCGTGCATTGATAAAATCAGATAAACAATCATATAGTCAAGAATCATTTATCTGAAAACCTCTTATTGTTTCTAAATCTAGTCAGAACGGCGTTTCAAAGCACGCGATAATTTCTAATGCACCGCCTTAAGCACCACGGGGATGCCCTAGGGCAACAACAACAACAGCAACACCAATAGAAATAACAGTACCTTTCATTTGGGAACACCAAAATTGAACTCTCATAGTATTTCAATCATACGCATCGTGCCGGTTCCCGCGGACTTGCGTTACGGAATTGGCCATAAATGACAGGTTTATTATGTAACGACAACAAATTGCATTATTTTGGAAAGCTAATAAAATGTTTGATTTTTTTTATAATTACATTTATCACGCTATAGTACCTCTTTCTCGAATTATGATGGTAAGAAAGCAGTACGTCTAAAGTAAAAAAAACTATTTTTTTAATTATTTTCCAAACGGTTGAATGTACGTTACAGATTTCAAAGAATGAATTATAGAACATTTAATACGCATTCAAATGACACCTCACATGAACCGATCAGAAAAATAGAACCCGAGATTTGAACAAAAATCGATGACCGTCGGCCGCCATCTTTATGACGTCACAGCTATGTCCGTCCCCCTCTCCCTTAACTAAAACCGGTAGATTCGTACTTTGGAGACAACAAGGAACACATCTATACCAGTTTTAGGTATATAGAAGACGTGTCCACGACTTTTATCAATATTGGCCAATTTCCGCCGTACTAAAGACAATACCCACGTTTAATAAGGCGTACTTAATATAATTTGATGAATATTCTCTTGAAATATGTGCCAAATTCCATATACCACTAAAACCTAGCGAAAACTTTTGTAATGAAAGTACTGTTATGGAAAAGATATATTTTATACAACGACGGTGGCAAACAAGCGTACGACCCTTGATATGATTGAGGATACGCCGTGTTGACAGCTGAAGGAACAAATTCCCTCGCTCTCAACACAACGCATCCTCGGGAGCTCTGGCGACCTTGCTCACCTCCAGAAACACAATACTACACCAGAGCAAGTAGTAGTGTCATGGCTGTGGTCTTCTGGAAGGCGGAGGTACTTCCACAGTTGGGCTGCTCCACATTCGAGCGGGATGACATTTCGCTGTGCCCTACCTCACGAAGATAATTTAACTAATTCCTAATTCAAAGAAGAAAGGGGTTGGATCTCATGTGGTATTTTAAACATAAACTTGACTTTCGTGTTTGTCGTACAAATAAAACTGGCGGGCGTTGATAAAAGGCTTAAGCGGAGATTAAACCTCAACGGATCGTATCGGCTTTCCTAAATTTCCATTTATAACGCGTTAAAGTTGGCTTATATCCAACTGAATACAGTAATTATAATGCCTGGGAAACTTGCTCGGAATCAACAACCCTTGTTAGGAGATTGATGAAAGTGTGTCTGTCTGTTATGTGTTCACGCTTAAACCGCTGCCCGATTCAGATGAAATTTGGTATAGACATAGTTTTAGTCCCGGGAAAGGACATAGTATAGTTTTTCCCCTAAAGGATTGAATTGGGGGGTGAAAGTTGGAATGGAGCAAAAATTTAAATGAGTTCCACGCGGACGGAGATGCGTGCAGAATCTAGTGACATATATTGTCAGTCTATCGACTCCTGTGTGACTGCTTTAAACGGATTAACCGTCAGATATTTTTACATAACGTCGTTTAGAATAGGAATGGAGGCTACAGCTTTGCTATATATGCACTTGTACCGGAATTCGACAGCCACAGGGGAGATCATACAAAACAGTTAGCGTAACAGCGTATATTGACAACTAAAAAAGAAGGAACATTCATAAAGCCTGAATCACTGGCGCGGCCTGCGGTGGCGGTCAATAGGCGCTGTCTGTAAGGGGCCTAACATATCCGGTAGAAACTAAAAACTAAATAAGCCCATTCTATTCTACAACATATTTAATCCCGTTATCCGCCTATGTTCTATTTATACTCATCGACAGCTTGTTTATATCCTATTGCCTGAAATAAAAAAACTAATATTTGAAAAATGATACTTACTCTGACACATTTATAGGCATTCATTTACCAAGAGGCGCAATCTTATTTCCAATTCAGAAAAGTAATTCCTACTAAAGCTACCTTATTCATGAATACCCTTCAATGAAATCTCGTAAATTACTGAGAGTTGAGAAACTAGACGACCTAATTATGTTTCATTGCAAATAACGAGAAATACTAAGTTGGTAATGGGTCCCGTGGGCGACACATAAATGAATTTTCTGAATGAGTAAATGGACAATTATGTGCCTAAACTGGTTGGTGGGGTAAGGCTGTGCCTATTCGTAAACGATAAAAGCTACAGGGGAGAAGAGGCTAAAAATTATTACCTATTTTGTTTTTATGACATACAGGGTGACATTTTAATCAGTGTCCAAATTTAAGTATAAGATTCTTCAGCAAAATTATAAAATACGTTTTTATTTGTTTCATATCATTCAGTACAAAAAAAAATTGTAAATACTGCTTAAAGTTATCCCAAAAAAACCTTACCGCGCGGGCACCTCAGCGTGTAGTAAGGTTTGCGCACGGCACGCCTCCCCTCCCTCGGCCCCGCCCTGCTCCGCGCGGTACTGAATGCCCAGTAACCACGCTGTACGGATAATTCTTTTGGATTAGACAATATATAATTTAAAAAATACCTACCAGTTTTTTTTCAAAAATAGAGTCTATGTGATACCAAATGCCTACAAAAAATTTGGACATTCATTAAAATGTCGCTCTGTATAGTTCAAATTATTATTTCATCATCATGCTCCTAACTTTAGTCCCGGTCGGTTCTCTAAGGAGCTCGGGGTCCGCTTTGACACCTAATCCCATGATTTGGCATAGACACGACTTTATTTATAGGGCCGTTAGGACTGTGATATATGTGAATAGTCTTAAGTTTGTGTTTATATGTTTTAGGGTGCAATATAATTCCTTTGTCTCAGATTAAACCCGCTCGCTGCTCGACGTTGTTTTATTGAGCTCATACATTAGTATGGTCGGTATTAACCGAAGATACCTAAGTCCTAGATTATTTAAGGACGTGTCAGATATTTTTGACAATTTGTTATGACACATATTAATGCAGCTAACTGTAGAGTTACTTCGCAACCTTACTGTTACTTCGTTAATTTGAAGGAACGTTAGGATATCTTAATTGTCATTTTCCCATACAACAAGCGACAGTATTTAGATCTACCTGACGTACGTACAATGTTACGTATACGACCGGCTGGGGACAATATTACAACAATCAATGCAAACCCCACCGGCTAGGTTGATTATTAACATGCCTCTAGGTCTAGAATATTACAAATGTTCTGAACGATGTATGCAGGCAAATAAAAGATACATAGTTTGAGTTGCATCGCATGCAATGCACCATATTATGCCAAATTTGATACCGCGTGACAAAAACACGAATAACGTGTTAGTTACATTCAGATAAAACACATTATTTTAACATGTCAGGCAGGATATAAAGTAAAGTAGGCACATACGTTTTAATACATGTCAATATAATTTTCATTATAATAAACACAATATGTCAATTAATTCGTTGACATTGTAAAAGTCACTAATTTTACGACAAGTTTGGGATACCTACATTATTTATTATTGGCTTTTTAACGACAATTGTGGTTTTTAATACGCCTTCAGAGCTTAACCTTCTTGCATACGAGTATTAGTTAGTTAGTTAGTTAGTTATACTGGGCGTTCCCGCAAGTCGACATCCAGTGTGCCTATTTTGCGTGAAATCGGTGGGGTAGCGCTACTCTAACCACCCCAGCTCCTCCAGAAAGTTTGTGAGTGCCTTGGTGTTGATGACTGCGTCCTTTAGTGTGTCCGGAGACCCTAGGTGCATACGAGTATTTCCATCTTACATAATAGTTTTCAAATAAGTACGCGAAGTATGTGTTACGCCATCGGTATGGCGTGCCCTATTCAATTTCACGCTGATATATAATTTGTTGTTAAGTGCCCCGTTTTAATTTGGCTAGCAACCACTTAGTCAAGAGAGCTAAATAGTTCCATTTGTCTCTGTAGTAAATTTCCAGAAGTTTAATTATGACTTGTGAATAAATAAGTAGATATGTGAACATACTCGTACTACGACCTGCTAAAATGAATTTTTAATGATGAAATTGAACCTGGTTAAACGTATTATGAAAAGTGATTATTATTTATTGCTTAATGTAAACTCTCCGTTATCAATTAACGTAAGTCTACTTCACTACGGTCACTTAAAAACATCTAAACGAATAAATAAATAGCACTGACGTAACACGTACGCAATTTGTTTTTCTTGATAAGATAGTTGGTTAGATAAAACGTGTTTGTTGCCTTTGTTTTTATTGCCTCCATTGTTTAGGGTTCCGTATTCAACAAGGAACCCTTATAATTAAGACATGTCGGTCTGGCCGTCCGTCCGTCCGTCCGTATTCGGCATAGCTCAGTTACCATTTCTACTATATATTAAAACTAGCTTTTGCCCGCGGCTTCGCCCGCGTAGTAAAAGTAATTTTCCAATAATTGTTGAATTGCTACGCCGCCAACTAACCTACTACTACTAACTTCCCCTACTAAAAACCCTTCGTCATAACCCATTATAGTAAATTAATTTTTATTTACTATTATATTTATGCCCGTGTGGTGGCGGGTTAGAATTTCACCACCCTCTTTCTTCCCGTGTGTGTCGTAAAAGTCGATTAAGAGAGCAGGGTTGAAGTGTGTTGTGGGTGATGGGCTAACAACCTAAGCAATATCACTTTTTGTCGATCTTTTATACCCACATTCATGCTAAAAACGGCGCTGGAACATAAAGTTCATGTGCTCTGCCTGCCCCTTTTGGGAATAAAGGCGTCAATGTATGTATGTACGTATTTCTGTTATTAAATTTACAATCATGATTAATGAGAATCTGTCCTCTGGAATAAAAGCTACTTTATGTTCATGAACACCAATGTTGAAATACCAAAATATCTCCACGAATTTCAAGTCAAATTTGTGGCCTGGACATTGCTATATAGGCTTGTTTCCTAAGATTTTTTTTCCATGCTTTTCGAACCAGTATTTAACATATATACCCAAAAATTTGTTTTAATTTAACGGCGGCCAAAATGCTTAACTTATTAAAAGTAAGCAGATCTTCGTGCAGCACCTTGAATGTACTTATTACGGATGCAGGCACTTTCCCAATGTCTCCTACCCTCCCGTCCCGCCGCGCCGCCCGCACTCGCCTAGGTACCGATTGCTGACGATCGAGATGGCACCAAATACAAACTTTAAAACCTATAACCCTATATAATGCGGGTCTCGTTCCATACCTCAAAAGCAAAAATAGAACCCTTATTTATAGGATCACGTGTGGCTGTCTGTCAGTCCGTCTGTTACAACCGATTTGCTACGAAAAAAACTGGACCGATTGATTTGCTATTTGGCACAAATATTTTCATGAATTTTCATGTCCACAACATTACATTTCAACATCTATGTGATTTTCGTTATTAACGTCCTAAAAAACCGTAATAACAACGCCCATATTGATATTTAGACGCCACGTTGGAATGTAAAACAATAGATGCCGATGTTGATTTTCAGATTTTGTCACCACATGTCTCCTTTTAGGGGTTGAATTCTCAAAAAACCGGAAACACTTGTTTACTCATTTATCGTTAGGAATTATCCTGTGAATTCTCGAATAAAATTGTCTAACTAATCTTTTTTCTCCATATAAACTTTGGACCTCCTTTTTAACCCCTTTAGGTGTAATTATTTCAAAAACGCTGAAAGCACTTTATTTGTATATGAATAAGTAATCTGTCCACAAAGTTTTAAGTACGTAGTAGCTAAAAATAAGTTTCCCATATATAAAATTTGGACCCTCATTCAACCCTCTTAGCAGTGAAATTTTATAAAACGCTGAAATTACTTTTTTTGTATCCTAATAAGTTATCTTCCTAAAAAGTCTTAAGTCTCTAGTTCAATAAATAATGTTTCCCCTCCATAAACATTGCATCCCTATTTAACCCCCAAAGGGGAAGAATTTTATAAAACGCTGAAAGTACTTTTTTGTAGCTTAGTAATAATATTCCTACAAAGTTTCAAGTCTCTAGTACAAAAAAATATGTTTCTCCCATACAAACTTTGCACCCCTTTTTAACCCCCTTTGGGATAGGATTTCCAAAAGTCCCGTCTTATCCCTTACCTACGTCATAAAAGGAAGTTCTGGTGTAAATATCAAGTTTGTAGTCCCAGTAGTTTTGAATACAAACTTTGCACCCCTATTAAATCTCCTTAGGCGTGAAATTTTAAAAACGCTAAGGATATTTTTATTTGTATTCTAATAAATAATCTTCCTACAAAGTTTCAAGTCTCTAGTTCAATAAATAATGTTTACCTCATACAAACATTGCACCCCTATTTGACCCCCTTAGGGTTAGAATTTTCTAAAACGCTGAAAGAACTTTCTTTGTATCTTAATAAGTAATATCCCTACAAAGTAACAAGTCTCTAGTACAAAAAATAATGTTTCTCCCATACAAACTTTGCACCCCTATTTAACACCCTTAGGGACAGAATTTTCAAAAATCCCGTCTTGTCCCTTGCCTATGTCATAAAAGGAAAATCTGGTGTAAATTTCAAGTTTCTAGACAAAGTAGTTTTTAATTCAAACTTTGCACCCCTATTTAACCCCCTTAGGGGTAGAATTTTATACAACGCCGAAAGTACCTTTTTGGTATCAATAAGTAATCCTCCTACAAAGTTTTAAGTCTCCAGTTCAATAAATAATGTTCCCACATACAAACTTTGGACCCCCATTTCACCCCCTTAGGGATAGCATTTCCAAAAATCCTGTTCTATCCCCTGCCTACGTCATAAAAAGAAGTTCTGGTGTAATTTTCAAGTTCCTAGTCCCAGTAGTTTTGAATACAAAATTTGCACCCCTATTTAATCCCCTTAGGGGTGGAATTTTCTAAAACGCTGAAAGAGCTTTTTTTGTATCTTAATAAGTAATATCCCTACAAAGTTTCAAGTCTCTAGTACAAAAAATAATGTTTCACCCATACCAACTTTGCACCCCTATTTAACACCCTTAGGGATATAATTTCCAAAAATCCCGTCTTATCCCTTGCCTACGTCATAAAAGGAAGGTCTGGTGTAAATTTCAAGTTCCTAGTCCCAGTAGCTTTGAATACAAAATTTGCACCCCTATTTAATCCCCTTAGGGGTGGAATCTTCTAAAACGCTGAAAGAACTTTTTTGCATCTTAATAAGTAATATCCCTACAAAGTTTCAAGTCTCTAGTACAAAAAATAATGTTTCACCCATACAAACTTTGCACCCCTATTTAACACCCTTAGGGATAGAATTTCCAAAAATTCTTTCTTATCCCTTGCCTACGTCATAAAAGGAAGGTCTGGTGTAAATTTCAAGTTTGTAGTCCCAGTAGTTTTGAATACAAACTTTGCACCCCTATTTAACCCCCTTAGGGGTGGAATTTTGTAAAACGCTGAAAGTGCTTTTTTTGTATCTTAATAAGTAATCTTCCTAGAAAGGTTTAAGTCTGTAGTTCAAAAAATAGTGCTTCCCCCATACAAACTTTGGACCCCCGTTTTACCCCGTTAGGGGGTGAGTTTTGAAAAATCCTTTCTTAGTGCTCCCCTACACCTTATAAGGAACCTACGTGCCAAATTTGGAATCCGTAGACCCAGCGGTTTGGGCTGTGCGTTGATATGTCAGTCAGTCAGTCAGTCAGTCAGTCAGTCAGTCAGTCAGCTTCTTCTTTTATATATTTAGACTGTAATTAGGCATGGTTGTATAAATCAATCACGTCTACAAAACAGAAAAAAAAAACATTTTTGGGGTCTCTCACCTCTTCTACACCGGATGTAAAAAAAAGTGGGGTATCCTTGGATGCCGATCGCCGGCTAAATGGCTGCTACTGGGAATGTGGAGAAAATCGTGGCAGTAGTAAATGTATCATGGTATCATGAAACCAACTTTGTGAAAAGTGGCATTCCCACGCGCAATTGGACAAATCGCCAAAATAAAATATATCATAAACATAATGCCGCCCGTGGTGTCTGTTTTTGGGTTTGTTTCCTGCGTTATTCGCAATATTTTTTTAGAAGGAGACACATTCCCATCTTGATGTCATTATAATTCTGATTTGAAGACACCAAGACATGGATGTATCGTCTGTCAATATGTGCCTTACCTTAGGGTAGGTACCCTATGGTTTACGAATTTTATAAGTAGTTAAAAAATCAACGTCTTGAAGAAACTCGACAACATCTGATCCAAAAACGTAATGAATGACATTAATATTTTCACATAACTAGGCGGCGCATCAAAAAGCAAAAACAAACATTTTCCTGGCTCCTCGAGACAAAGTGAAGTAATCTATCAAAGAAAAGGGTGGAAATAACGTTGGCCGAGATTTACGGGTGCCCATAGACTTACGAGGACTTATTGTTGGCTGGAAGCGTCACCGGTGCCACGTGTTTGAGAATACTTGACCTAGAACTGAAGTCATCGGTTCTTGACATTATGCGGCGAACACCCTTGACCGACGCTTCACCGCGCCGATGAGCGGTATCTTTGATTATAATATTATAAATTAATTACGCGTCTGTATACAAATTTGCATGCCATTTGGAAGAAAGGTAAGTACTTAAATAATAAGTCCTCGAGCCATAGAGAGCTACGCGCTACTATTTCGATTAAAAATTGCTGTCTCTGTATCAAAAAATAACAATACTGAATCGCTGTAAATATAGCCCCAATAAGGATATGACTAAGTAATGTTACCTTCTATAGCATTTTGTATATGATCTCGCTGAGTATGTTAGACTTTAACCATAGAAATTAATTCCGCTGTGGCCTTGGATAATTTCGCTTATCACGCCTATCGCGCACGAACATATAAATCTACTTGTTAAATAGACGTACAAGCACAAATGAGCTTCTACTAAATGAATATTTATAAATAAGTGGCAGTGGGCGGGGCACATTGCACGTGGCACCGGTGGCCGTTGGGGCCGAAAACCCCAATAAAATTAGATTAAAGATGACTGTAACATTTGTAGGTAGGAGTTACGATAGTAATGGGGGGGCTAGAGAAAAGTACTAAAAACTAACAATGAATGTAGTAGCATAACTTTATACTCAGAATAAATAAAATTTAAAAATATATATATCTTCAAGCAGGGTTGTAAAACAATTGCGCATAAAAAATCGAACAAACAGTAGCTATTGAAATATGTATACGTTACGTTCCACATCGGTCAGTGTCATGACGTGCAAGTTGTCCCGTCCAAATTTGCAATCAATTTTGCAGTCACTTGTTTATTAGCAACCAAAGGACTTGAAAAATCACACGTTAAGTACATTTTGTTTTAACTAATATTTACGTCGAAAAATAAAACACTAGAGAGACGTTTACTGAAACACAAACGCGGCAGTAAATTCTAAATCCGCTATGTCACTTTGCAGTGCAACATCGATCTCTGTGAACAAATAGCTCGCGTGTGCCACAATGCAGTTAGTGAGACAAGGTCTTATCTTATTACGAGTATCACAGTTAGTTCGTGCTTTGTTACACCAAGAGCACAAATTCACGCATCGCTGCGGGGGAATGTACTTCAGACGTGCTTCAGACGAGAATTATATATTAGTTTAACGTGACTGCATTCGCTGGATTTCATGAAATTATGGAACACGTTGAAATTGTATTCCTCGTAGATTTTGTAGTATAAATAATATCTATCAGGGTCCATATCGGGTTGCATAATATTTGTAGCCATAAGGCTGATAGGCATAACTACTTGTGTCATAATCATCATTACGCATAAACGACAATAGTCATAAATTACTTCGCATACATTTTTTGGCCATAATATTTGAGCGCATAAATAGCAAATGTCATAAATTTATTGTGAATAATAGCTTTAAGCATAGATGTCAATCGCCATAATAGGTTTGCGCACAACGTTTTGAAGTCATAGGTATAAGACAAACATTGTTAATTTTGTATATTTGTTAAAACTCTGTGTCTCAGTAACCTAACCTTTAGTTTATTTAAACATACAACCGGCAATTATTTAAACCTAACCTAAATCTAACCGCGAGCGTGTCGACATCTATTCCCGCTCTAAGGGACGCAAGATAACCATAACCTAACCTACCGAAAATACTACTGTTACGACTGTTTATTTTTTACAGGCCCGCCTTGCCCCCCGAGCCCCCCTATTCTAGCTCCCTAACCTAATTATATGCTGGTCAACTAATATAATATAATAATAGCCTATTGCCATACGTTATCAATTCTTATGACTAAAAATAATAATGAACTTCAATATAATGACTAAAACTTGTATGCTGATCAACATTATGGTTAAACAAAATATGACAATGAAAGTATTATGCGCAGAATTACTAATGACAAAAGACTTTTATACGCAACAACTTTATGCGTAAAGTTGTATGGCTTTCGAAAATATGACGAGAGTCATTATGCGACTAGATGGACACCCTATCTATCATCGTTGTGCCCTTAAGAAGCCCGTGGTTTCCTTTTTGGCCCAGCCAGGCTAGCCGGCGGGTAAGAAATAAAACGAATACTCTATATACAATCACATCATCAGCCTATATACGTCCCACTGCTGGGCACAGACCTCTCATGTATGAGAGGGAATGGGCAATAGTCCCCACGCAATAAACCATAATAATAAAATTAAGTAAAAGTATATACAGAACACAGAACTTAATACAAACCTGCATACCTGCATAACTGGCAGCCCTTGTATGCATGAAGTTACATAATATAACTTATTAAGTTGTATGTTACAAAAAGGTTTCCGCAAACGAATGCGTTACTAAACCCCTTAAACTTTCCTAAATTTAGTCATCCTAATTAGAATTCTTAGGATAGAAAGGAGGCTCCTGATATCATTACACTGTTCTAAATTTAGTCACTGATTCAGTCAGCATTTCAATCGTGTCGGTGACGAACGCCTCGATTGGTCTTGCAGTAAGCCTTGGCCGTAGCATCATTGGAAGTTATAGAAAAGAAAACTTGGGTCAAGGAATATTTATTGCTGAGGAACAAATTGTCGACAGTAAATATAACGAATATTTTAGAACCTGAAGATTTCAGATGTTTTTTACGAGTGGATATGAAAGCTACGGTAGCCCAGTGGTTCAGGCATGCGGCTGTCAAACGGCGGTCGTGGGTTCGAATTCCGGCTCGTACCAATGAGTTTTTCGGAACTTATGTACGGAATATGATTTCATATTTACCGTTAGCTTTTCGGTGAAGGGAAAACATCGTGAGGAAACTTGCATACATCTGCGAAGAAATTCAAAGGTGTATGTGAAGTCCCCAATCCGCACTGGGCCAGCGTGGGGACTACTGCCCGTTCCCTCTCATACATGAGAGGAGGCCTGTGCCCAGCAGTGGGACGTATATAGGCTGATGATGTGTGTGATATGATGAAAGCTGACGATTTACTAAACAAGTACAAAACGAGACACGTCCGCCCGCCGTCAGATGTGCGAGGCGACTTACTGCACTAAATGTTATTACACCTATCCTAACTAGGATGCTAAATCATTCAGCTCGTCAGAAACCATGCTTGCTCCTAATTAGGACGTCCTAACTTGCAAAACGCGATTACACTTTACTAATATAGGATTCTAAATCATTTAGCATCCTAAATTTAGGAAAGTGTAATAAGGGCTCAAGCTAGTGAAAAATTCTGACAGGAGCAGACAGGAGAAAACAAAAACCGGCCGTAAAAATTGTAATTTTTTTTTATCGCTAGCCAGTGCGCTAGTGGCCGCACGGCGCAGGTTTTGCCGTGTTACACCTTTTGACACCTAATCCCAAGATTTGGCATAGGCACTAGTTTTACGAAAGCGACTGCCGTTTGGCCTTGCAACCCAGAGGGACAACGACTAGTAGACTAATGTAAACTCTGCGTTTTATTATATATTAAATATGTAGTTTAGCAACAAGAAGCAGTAGAAATGGTGAAATAAATAAATAAATAAACATAAGGGGACAATCTTACACAAATCGACCTAGTCCCATAGTAAGCTCAGTAAGGCTTGTGTTATGGGTACTAGACGACGATATATATAATAGATATAAATACTTAAATACATAGAAAATATCCATGACTCAGAAACAAATATTCATGCTCATCAGATAAATGTTTGCCCTTACCGGGATTCGAACCCAGGACCTCTTGCTTCGAAGGCAGGGTCACTACCAACTAGGCTAAAGCGGTCGTCAAATGTTGTTAATATTTCGGCCAAAGAGTGTTTTGCGCTTGAGGATTTTAAGCGTACTCGAAAAACTACGATTTAATATGCTTTGATTTACGTCAACGTATGGACATGTAGAATCAGTTAAAATAGGGGTGATCAAAGAACGTCGAAATAGCAAAATCAGTGTTTGAGCGTCGAAAGGTCAAGATTTACACATTCGATGACGGCGGAGAAGCCAAAGGACGCCTGGAATGCACTGAAACGTGATTATAATGATAAAGGACTCTGTTTAAGAGCGAGAACTGAGAACTCTCCTGTACTTGAGCGCTGTCAAAGTAAACATTTTGGGAAACATACATATTGACATAAGCTATATAGCGAATGACATAACGTCGGACATCCACAGGTGACCAATTTCTTTTACGTTGTTGCTATACAGAGAACCTTCTAAGTACCATTGATTATTATGTGCTAATACTTTTGCTCGAAACGTTGGAGTGAGTGAGCGAGATAACAAAATACTAAAAAATGTATGCGTCTGACTGACCTAATCGTCAGAAATCAAAAACATTAAATTGCTCACGCCATTTTCACTAATTTTCGTTCTGCGGCTGTGTTAAATGGAATGTGTAAAGTAGTCGACCGGAGTGATCAAACTTAGCCCGTATATCATTCTAGTCGCGTTAAGGTGTTATATTATGCTTCTGTTTGGAGTCCGGGAGGAGTATTTTAATTCGTTGCTTTCTCTCTTAATTGCATTTCAGTATATTTTTTTCGCTCGCTTCCACGGGCGCTGTGTCTAAAAGAGCACAGCAGAGTTACTTACTTAAAGCGCACTGGTGCTATTAAAATGTTTTGTTTTTTGTTTGCAGTTTTTGTATTCATTGCTATTCACTCAATTCATACATACATACATACATACATTCACGCCTTTATTCCCAAAAGGGGTAGGCAGAGCACATGACATCACTCAATTCATTCATTCAATTATACCCTTACGATAATGTTTTCCTAAAGGTTCATGGTAAACATCCAGCCT
This sequence comes from Epinotia demarniana, assembly GCA_945867215.1. NCBI lineage: Eukaryota > Metazoa > Arthropoda > Insecta > Lepidoptera > Tortricidae > Epinotia > Epinotia demarniana. The sequence continues at coordinate 6,719,382 of OX244272.1, forward strand.
GTATAAAATCTATCTGTTTTATAAGTAATCTTGCATGAACGTTTCTTTAACTCTTCGTTGCAAGAGAAGCTGGTTATTTTTTCCAGATATTACCATTTTGCTGTGTTAATTCAGGCAGGCACTAGCAGAATAATTATGTTTCCTATTGTCTGTGGTTGTCTATTAAAACGGTTAAAGCTAGAGGGATAAAGTCCATGTTTGCTAAACCTGTATCTTGAGTTCCAGATTTGTCTTATTTTAGGCCGTGGTATTCAGTAAGCAAATGCCTTGGTTTTCTTCAGAGTATCGTGCGAATTGAATAATGGCCGATATTGTTGTAACCGTACCTAAGAGACAACAGTGTCGGTATTGTTTACAAACTAGTGAATGTAAGTCTAAAAGTGACACATTTTAAAACTGCGGGATGGCACAACTTTTTGAACAAGCGTAAGGTCTTAATAACTGCCAAATTCAGTTTTTAAAGATGACAGTAGAAAGGTTTTAATGCGCGTTGAAAAATTAGCGCGATTACTCATTTTCTGGAGCTTAATCCCAACGGCGCTATTGACGTTCTAATTAAACTTAGATAGGGATCGATTTATTTGATGCGTTTTCGCAGGATCAAATGCATAAACAAATATATAACAGACCGCGAATGTAGGTGAATATTATCAAGTAAAAGCTCCGACAGTGACGCGTTTCAGGACGAACTCTGAGGGAAAGGAAATTAATAAAAAATGCATGTTTGTTACTGAAATAAACTTATGGTAATATTATACAATGAACGAGTGCTAATATTTATTATATTGTATGTATAGATAACAGACGACTGACGCATTTTGGAATCAATTATGATAAGGATACGACTGTTTACGTCTGACAGTCATATAACACAATGCTTGTAAACTATATCGTCGTAAATCAAAACAATGATTTGCTGGTTCGGTCGAGCGCAAAAGCAAGCAACGTAAGATATTTCCACGTAAATGTTCCAGATAAGTAAATAATAAATCAACATCAGTCTCAATATATACTTAGGAAGATCTTGCTAGTGACTTGCGTATGAGAATTATGACTGGTAAACAGCCGCAAAATCTACGATAACACCTAATTTAAGGGTCTTGTCCATTGTATACGGATGCTGTTGAAAACGTATTTCGAGATGAATAAGGGATAGTATGAAGAATAATGATGTTTTGTGGTTACGGCAACTAGGTCGCAAAACGCTTGTATCAAAAGTAACACCCACTTCACAACACCGTACCATACCTATACTTAACTACTACTATTTATAACGTCCTTTTCATTACGTATACCTAATATTCTTAAGAATAAACTACCAGATACTACTGTAGATATACTGATATAAACTATGGGCCTATTTTGAAAACAAATAGATATCACAACCAAAATGTTGTTTGAATCAGATTGAACCTATTTTAAAACAAGTGTGTGTTTGTGTATGTCAGTACTGTTGTACAGTAGGTACATAAAAGATAAATGCATAATTTGCTTTATCAGCAGCTTCTTGGCCTCAATGACGGAGTGTTTTTGAAATAAATAAGCGTGTAATACATGATTCCCTTTTACTTTAGTCACAAAAGGAAGCTCTTGTTTAATATAATCACTTTAAATTCATGAACTAAAATTAGGCAGCTGTTTTCAACAATCAATTCAAACATTACCGTTGACGCGTATGAAACAAATCCCCTTGTCGATTACCGTTCACTGCCGGAGCGGACGAGGGATCTATCAGAGACTTAAGTTTCTCATTTAATTTTACAATGTGATTTAAGAGAATGCTTGTTCTTACGCGTAAGCTGTAGCTTGGCGAGCTTGGCGCACGAGGGATCAAGCGATTAAAACTATTTATTGATTTTCATACAATGTTTTTCCTTGATACAAACCTCGGTTTCCTAGCCTGATACAAAGAGTTCGTTTCTCAATACATAATAATTCTATTACAAAACAATGCAACAATCTTTCGCAGCGCATTTCACCCCATTAGAGGACGATTTTCGAGATAAAAACTTACCCATGTCCTTCTCCGCGATTTATACTATCTTCATACCAAATTTCATGTCAATCGGTTCAGCGGTTTAAGCGTGAAGAGGTAACAGACAGACAGACAGGTAGACACACTTTCGCATCTGCAAATATTAGTAAGGACGAGGATGTGAAACTCAAGTTTGTGATAGACCTGTTCCGCCGAGCTAATTCATTTCATTAGTAACAGTTTTCGCAGGACCGAGTTTAATCCCGAGCGATCCAGCGCGGGAATACGGTTGAGTCAGTTGTTGTGGTGTCGAGCATTAAGAACAGTCCAAAAACTGCTAAGTTTCTTTGGAGTATTTCCGATTCGGCCAACGCAATCGCACCATTTACTAGGCGCATGTAGATGAATACAGACAAATACAGACAGGCAACTACGGAACCCTAGAATGCGCGTAGCCCGACACGCACTTGAACAGTTTTTTATTTTTTTGTGACTTAGAAGTAGGCATTATTCTTTCTTCTTTTTATCAAGTCTGGTCATAATCCCGAAATCACCCAATATATATTATATGTCATATACTAAAATAAATTAATCTACTCTATACCTGGATCCATACTACGTCCCAACATAATAACTAACAAATTCATGAAAACCGCTATTATTGGTCAATAACTGTGATTGACAATATTCGTCAAACCTGAAAAGTAACTTCGTGAAATTTGAACGAAGTTTCCAGTCGATACACTACGAAAATAAAGTTAAATAAATCGGCTTCCATTCCCACGCAAAACGGCTGGACAGCAATAACGTGGTTTGGGTACTGCTAACTGAAATAACAACCATTTTCCAAATACTTGTAGGATAACGGACAAAGGAAAAAACACATTTTTTCACTATTCACAACAAAAAACATGGAATACTTAGTTTAAAGCGGTTTTAGGGATGTGAAGGAAATACATTAAAAAAACACCGCTATTTTCCTTTGCGTATGATTCAATGCACATCTGGCTTGCAATTCGGATATTGTCTCTAACGTATCGAAAACATGTGAATCGTTTTAATTCGTGTGCTCTCTCATAGTTATGTAGGTGTGAACGGGACCCAGTTACAGTGCAGTGGGATTATTAAATTGAAATGGTTATTATTGGTATCAAAATTGAGACTTCGAAACGGAAATTGGTACGGCACGTTTGAGCCGAATAGGGCACTTATTTGACTTGATGCGGTCGTATTACGTGAGCAATACGGCGGCGAAGCGGCTGTTAGAGTGCGTTCACGTCGTATTTGTGTTGACCAAGGACTTCTACGTAAATGGTAGGAAAAGCGGAGTTTTATTTATTATTTGTGAAATAGTTGAGTTGCTGGCTGAAAATCAGCGCCGTAGGTGTCTGAAACGGGTACTCTTTGCATGGCCTAACATTGATTGTCCCGTTTTGGCCGAAACACTTTTGGCATAACTTTAAATGACACACTTTACAAAAGGGGCCCGATTTTAGGACATGGAAAAACGATGAAAAAAATTAACCAGTATAATCTAAATTTTTTATTATTGAATCATATCTTTTATTGATTGAAGTTTTTTCATTAACTTGACTGATAACAAACTAGAACGCTTCAAAGGTCATAGAAATAAGCGAACTCTGTCTTAGATTGGTTAGGTTAGGGTTCACTTGTGTCCCTCAGACCAGAGAGGAAGACGACTCGCTGGAAATATATACGTACAGGGCCGCGATTCAATCTGTTCTATCTCTGAGATGTCTTGATTTAGTATGATTGTATTAAATTACAGTTGATATAAAGCATTCTACGAGTTTCTACGTGCGATAATCTCGTATCATTCAAGAGAGATAGCATTTACCTTGTTTTCTCTCTCTTTCTTGCCATGTTTAGTCAAGTGTAAACATATGAGTGCATGCTAATTACTCAAAAATATGTCCTATTGCTCTAATGTTAGCGGATTAAGGTTTCGGTACATATTTATGAAAGGATTAAATCGATGCATATTTTTGCATTTGACTGTTCATCGGAGAGAGTAAAAATTGCTCCAGAAATAAATTCATTTCAACGCTTGGATAGTTCAGTGTTTGACCTCACAAAGTCGGCTAGACCGTCTTGTACATACCACGTCGTCTTAAGTACGACGATAAATCTTTCACATAAACACATTTCCAAGTGCCAAAATGGAAAAGAAGGAAGTGGCTTTCTATCGCCTTTCGTTTCATCCCTTCCTTCAATAAGACCCTCAATTTTAAGACTTTCAGCGTGTTTACGTTTTCAATAACATTGAAGCTATTTTCGTCATAATAACAGCTTAACATTTGTTTCGGTCTTGGTATTATTTGAAAATGTTCTATTGTTGTCTTAAAAGGTTCTTTACTTTAAGATTTTCTCCAAGTAAGTATATGTAAAATGATATTCTTACAGTGTCCAAAAAGTCAACTGCTAGGTTTGTGATTTTGATAACTGTGTAATATGGTAAAGGACCGATTTAGAGTTTAACAGTAACTATAAAGTTTATTGTAATATAGACGCACATTGCTTGTATCAACTACGTGTATATTTATACACGTAGTTGATGGGTATTTTATTAAATAATGGATTTCTATAAGACACTCTTCACCTTGCCTAGTCATTGACCAAGCGCCATTCCCCTCGCATATTTGTACAAATTGTACAATGGTACATGGTGACCCTCGCCTGAAGATGTAAACTGTACAATAGTACAACTGTTTTCGGCTTGACGTTGATTTTTGGGACACGTATAACAAACTGCTCTGGCACCACAATGAGCTCAATAAGGCTTGTATTTTCGATACTAGATGGACCGTTACCTGGCACGTTCATGTATTTTTGCATGAATTAAATCGCGTCTGCTGTTACCCACAAGTAATTATAAGCATTGTATATAGCATGTATTTTTAAAATACGATGGCATACGATCAAGCGGCTTCCTTCATGATAAATATACCGAAGTATTGAATTGAATGCTTGATCAAATAGACAGTTTTCAGCAGTCAGTTTTGTTAGTCATATCTATTACTAGAAAGGCACTCCATACCCAAAAGTTCTTAACTTTTATCAAGAAAAACAACAATTTTTAACTTTATCGGCGTTTGACCCTTCAAAACCGTTTGCGAGTTACCTTTGGCAAGCTCACCTTTAAACTTTAATTTTGTTATTTAATAACACCGTAAAAGAATAAAAGCGAATATTGGATTTCTCGCTGTTGTCTAAGGAAATTGAATGAAAATATAATAAAAAATAAGGACTTTACTTCCTTTGAGAGTGATTAGACTGTTTTTGCAACATGGTACGTTTTAACGAGACCGGTGCTTATCTTACGATTAAATTAATCACACGTCCTCTTTGATATTCATGAATGAAATGTGGGCGTAGCTATGTATGGTGAACATACACGGTACAAGACCATTAGTACAAGTTAACGCGCGCAATTTGACTTCCAAATAGTTTTTTGAAGTGAAAACTTCTTTAGCGGCGCTGTGCACTTTTTGGGATGGGGAAAAATTGTTAAACTCGCCACAGGTGTAGAAGCGTAGGAGGTCACGTGACCGTAAGTTTTTCTATAGCGAGATTCGAGACAGGCCGACCGTAAGATGCACGGGGCTTGGGGCGGGGGAGTAGGGGGTTGGGGTTATTATTATTTTTATACTGATAATTAAAGCATTTCGCAAGTTTTCACGTCTGCCGGCGCTCCCGGAGTGCAACCCGGACTTTTTTTATATTTCGCGGTCTCGTGAAGTTACTTTATATGATTATAAGATTACAAGGCGCGAAAAAAAATTAACCTCAAAATTGCACATGACAGATAAACAGCCGGGACGTATTGCTGACACTTTCTCATTCTCACACGAGTTACTGCACATTGCTGAGCGCTATACTTCCCCAATCCGCGTCAAGAAATAAATCCTAATCCTATAATAATGGCATAAACGTGAAAGTATGTAGTACTTCCTATTTTTGATCACAAAAACTGCCTAATGGATTATCACGTAATTTCCGGGTAGTATTTGCCCAGCGAACTAAAAACCATAGACGTCTAAGTAGCGGCGCAAAATGGCTCCACAGAATAGACCCGTGCCATTGCCATTATGCGGGGATGGGGGCGAGGTTACAAAACGATGCCAGGCAGCCGTTTAGTTTGAACATGCGTAATGCATTTGTAAGGAGCTCACATCCAATGGTTTTTCGTTCGCTATATTTGCCCTATTCTGATATACAGTTTAGCACATTCAGTACCAACGTTTTCGAAGAGCTTAGCTTACAGCAGATTACATGTGGATAACCATTTGTGGAAGAAAGCGCCTACAATCAGAACACCCGTCTATTAGGTTCCTGGGAGTGAAAGTGTTTTAAAAAATCTTGGCCAACAACCAGTATTCAGTTTCTAACAACGCCAGTTATATAGTTGCATTAAGGTATTCTTATATTTTCGGTATGGAACCACTTAATGTGAATTTAATTATTAATGAATTTAAATAAAATCCCAATATGTTACAAATTTAATTAGTACAATGAAATTAAGGTTACGACGGTATTGAGTAAATCTTAAAGGTGTTAACAAGCGCACGTCCGTTGGCCAAATAGGCCGCAGTTCGGTCCTGGCCGCCCGAAGAAGATGGAAGGGGCGTCGCGTCGTAGGCGAGGTGATGACGTCACGCATGCATCAGCAGTTTGCTGCTAACAGTATATTAATGGTCAGTGAGCAGTGTTTTCGATGGTAGTCTCTATTAACCAAACATCGTTTACTGTAAGAATATTCAAACAGCTCTTCCATTTGCTTGCTCAAACAAATTACGGGAATGTTTGCACTGCCGCGGATCAGACGGGACATGTGCCAGGCAAATAATCAAAAGCGTTTTTTCACGCAAAATTTATGAATGCTACGTGTTTTGGCATTAAAATTATGCGCGTTTCAATTAGTACAGCGCAGCAGGGTTTTGTTACGAAATTGAGATTTGCATAAAAATCTGCACGATGTCCCTATTCTAAAAAAAATTGTTTGATTCAATTATCTACGCTACTTCTGGCACCCAAAATTTTAGCTAATTGTAAGACTTAATTACGTTCACATAGCAAAGAAGGTTTATAAATTATAAAGAAGAAAATTCAATTTATTACAGGCAAACAAGTAGAAAACAAAATTAACGTTCGTCGAAACATAATTTACGCGTCATTTCTGTGCAAACTTACCTTTTAAATGAGATAATTAAAGACAAGAACAAGTGTAGCAAATTATTCAAAGCTATTCTAATTTATGTTTGCTTAGAGAAAATATTCGACGCAAGTCCTAGACTCGCCTAAGCTGATGAAGAACAAATATAGGTGCTTCCAGGTGCTTCAATAAACGTCTGCTTGATTTCTTGATTGCAAAGTCATAAATTTACATGTTGCTATCGCCGTCTTTTGGTGTTTAAAATGTTGAACTATGATAAAAACTTCATATAGTCAATTAAATGAACATCTGAGTACTACATTTTTACCAGCTTTATATTAACTTGCCCTGTTAGTGTATGTATGGGACAAATCTTGCAAGTTAAATTTGACCCACTTCCCGGTGACCGATTGAGCTGAACTTTTTGGTATAGGTATAGTTTGAATGACAAATTAATATTATGGTACCATCGAGCTGATCTGACGTTGGAGACAGAAGGTGGCCATGGGCCCTGTTAGTATGCATGGGACTAATCTTGCAAGTTAAATTTGACCCACTCCTCGGTGACCGATTGTGCTGAAAAAGGTATAAGTATAGTTTGGATGACAATTCAATATTATGGTACCATGGACAGTCGCCCATCTCCATCATGCATCATGCATCGTGCCGTGAATGTCTAAGTTATTTTGAGTCGATGGATGATAGATAGGCTGTCCAGTATTTTCGTTTGATGTAACCTATGTAGATGATGTCCATACTGAATGTGTTTTTGTGTACTGTTATTTTACAATGTTTAATTTCTCTGTGTATTGGCTTGTCTGTAATGCCGTGTAAATATATTGTTAGTAGTAAATAAATAAATAAATGATGATGGAGACAGAAGGTGGCCATGGGAATTCAGTACTTAACCGACGTAACCCCGTTGAGTTTGGGTTCGTTAGAATCGTCTCAATGAGTAATTGATGACAGAAAAGAACAGTCCGCAACAAAAGCTTGTACCAAAAATTAAATTTTTGACATAAACTTATAAAATACCAGATTCTGTAACCGAGCGGTGAGGCACGTAACTTTCAATCTAGAGGTTTTGGGTTCGAACTTATCGGCTCGTACCACTGAGTTTTATCAAAAACTGGTGTACGAAATATCATTTCATAATTAACAGTGGGTTTTCGGTGACGGAAAATCGTAACGTCTAGTTTTCCTTGTGGGTTGGAAGGTCAGTCGGCAGTCGCCTCCTATGCCAAATCTTGGGATTAGGTGCCAAAGCAAACTGGGCCCATTAAGGAACTGCCAGGAATAACGGGTTAATTATTTAATCATATGGTATAAGTACATTATTTTGGACTTTAAAGTTTGTCACTAGTACCACCCAGGGGATACGTGCAGGATTGTGGTAGGGAGCTCCTGTGGACGCGAGTAACAGCTGTCCCACCTTTGTCAAGTGAGTGGGCACCTCGACTGTTCGAAGTTCTTAAGCCGCCCGAAGGCCTCTAACTGGGCTTAACGACTACTGTCATAGACAGCAACCAGGCTCAACTGCTTAACGTGCCTTCCAAAGCACGGAACCGCTCATTTATATTAACCACTCAAACATCAGGCGGTCATCCATCCAAAGACTGACCGCTGCCATCTCTGCTTAACTTGCGTTATCGTTTCCGACTCGCAGGTGCCGCTAAGCTTCGGAGGAATAACGGTAGGAGAAGATAGACCATCATCTTCTCAACTTACACTTACAACAATTTTAAATACGCTGTAGGCAATGCAGACGAAAGAACAACGTATTTAATCCACTTAGTTTAAGCCTACTCAGAGATGTCTCTGAGTTCAAATTAATTCTACATTCTAGCAAAACTTCATTCTAGTGCTAGGAAATCTAATGGCTTTTCAAACCGGCAGGTGTTTATCACAAATGAATTACTTCAAGCCTACTTTGACGTGGATATAGACCGGCACTGCACCACTAAATATTCCAGTCTGTTGAGTTGTGGAATACAAATTATTAAAGAGATACCAGGTTGATACCAGGTTGAAACGACTGTGTGAAGAGATTCCTACGCAGCTAGCTCGATAGGTTTTATAGTCACGTTTTACGGCGAAAATGTACTGAAACGTGATGTAAATTATAACGTTAAACCTATCGTTTTAAACTTTTACGATTCTCACACATTATTTTTGTTAAAATGGATGTTGCGGCTCAGTCGTAAATATACATACGTACATAGATTCACGCCTTTATTCCCAAAAGGCGTAGGCATAGAACATGAAACTTATGTACATTTAGCACATGTGGATATAAAAAGTCGACAAAATGTGATATTGCAGTGATGGGTTGCTAGCATATCGCCCACAACACACTTCAACCCTTTATTTTTTTTACGATGGGGGAATGCAGAATCTCTTTCCTGTTTCCGCAAATACTGCCCTAAAGCGCAAAAGTGTATTCTGCTTAGCTAGTAAGATTTACAATAAATTGCCTGTCGACTTTAGAATGTTACCCATACGTCAATTTAAACATAAGCTCTTGACTTTTTTGATTGAAAATTGTTTTTATTCTATTTCTGACTTTTTGCTGTATAATTCGATATGAAATATAAACTCTTGACATTTTTATTCTATTTGCTGTAACAATTCAATATGACATGATTTCTGACATTAACAATTTGCAATTTGCTATTTAAATTTATTTTGCATGTTACCATTTAGAAACATATTGCTATAATCGAGAATCGTGCTACGTATAATTAATTATTTACCACCACTGTAATCAGATTGACATATACTCACAAATAAAAAAACTTTGAACTTTGAACTTTGAACTTTATGCTTTGACGCACCGTCCGCCCAGTCAGGGGGGACCAGACACGACTGCTTTTACGACACCCACGGGAAAAAAGGTAAACATTTCTTTTTCATTCTCATATTGTTACGTTGCTAATCAGGGCTCATGAACATAATACAACTGTGATAAATACATTCATATAATTCATTCACGCGGGTGAAGCCGCGGGCACGTCTCGTTATAGGTAACGATTAAATAAATATAATCATATCAAGCAAATATTATGTTTTTATAGTGTTCCTATCACTCGCTATCCACAGCATGACCCTGTTTTCACAATCAAAGGGTGCATTATAATTCTTACTCAGTTTATATTTGTTTATTTATTAATCTTTATAGCACAATACAAGATAAAGTACAAATGGCGGACTTAATTGAATGAGAGTACCAACTGACAAGCTATCGACCTTCATGAAGGAGGAGATCTGGCCGAAGGGTGTAGTTTTCCGGCGATTTCGAGGCCGGTTATTTGACACCCAGAACTTGCGTCGCGCGTCGCCGTCTTAACGTGTATTTGTCTTATGTTATAAGTTTTGTATATTGATATGTATGTTAGTCTGTAAGGTATTTGTAAATATGGGCCTTGTTGCCTGACAAATTATGCCATTAGGCCTTCTCTATTAGCCAACCATTGACAAAACAGAAAAAATTAGAGCAGAAATTTAAATTTTAAGATAAAAGATATCAAATACATACTGGAATAAACATACACCATATACAAAGTAATACACATACATATATGCATAATACTACTTTTAATATTCTTTGTATAATTTCCTACCAAAAACTTTTTTGCCATTGATAATCAAACGAAATGTTGGGAGCCGGGCATAAAAAATATATTTAGTTATATTTCATTTTCTTTCTTGTTTTTCTATGATTTTATCTTATTTTCTAGTTTTAGTTTTAATTTACTTTTCTTATTATTCTCTTAGTGTTTAATTTTAGTTTATAATTTGTATTTATTTTGCATTGTGTTTTTAAACTGTATTCTTATTACGAAATATTTTGAATGAATAAATACTATAACCTATATGTGCATCTAGTAGGAAAATGCCATTAACAAAATTTTTATTAAATTGTTATTGAATTTTCAGGTGTGATATTTCATATTGGAATCATAAATCTCCTATCTTTATAGCAGTAAAAGGGCCTGATATGATTAACGACTTTGATGAGACCTGGAATGGCACGGCATCCGACATACGATCGTTTAATTTCCTCTAGAACATGAATGCTCATTATTTTGCCAGCTCCACAGAAACATCGATTAAAAGCAAGATCGAGAATCGTTCTTTGATCCAGCACGCAGTAGTAACGCCCAACGTAAACGAGGGTGTTATAAGTATGTATATGTAGCTTTGTAGCTCCCAAACGGAATCGAGGGAGGTTATGATGTGCGGGGTAAGTCACACACACATATCCCTCTGCCTGAAGGGCGTGCGAGGGTTTCCTAGCTAACTCAGACGGGAAGGAGCCTGGCAGGAGCAGGGGTAAATGAGAACAGCGGTGGATCAATATTAGGAAATGGGTCATGTAGCCCTTTTAATCAACTAATATCACCTTAACTCTAGGCTATCGCTATCACTCGCGAGTTAGGGCACGGTTGCCCCGGGATTTCGATACGGGGTTGGTGAGAGGCGGGAACGGCGGGATTGCGATACTCCGGCTGTAACACTCGGGGCAGCCAAGCGGCCAGGCAGAACGCAGGTTTCGGTAAGGATTCGTTATCCCGGCAGTGCACTCGGGGCAGCCAAGCGCCCGGGGATAACGGGGCGACCCTATTCACTCACTCCCCAGGCTGGTAGCACTCGGGGTAGCCGAGCGGCCTGAAGGGGGTGAGGGGAAGCGGAAGACTCCGGCAAACTCGGGAGGGAGCCAAGCTGCCAGGGGTCAGTATGCCACAGCTGAACACTCGGGGTAGCCAAGCGGCCAGTGGCGGAGAGGAGAGGAGGGCGAGGGGAGAGAGCTGGGCGCACGGCGAGCCGCTAGCCAAACTGATGTGGTGGGGCGCGCTTGTGCCGCTCTACCCCGCTCGTCTGTCCCCCGCGGGGGCGCCGGTCTGTCGCGGCTGCGGTTGTGGCGTTTTCCATGACGTCTTAAGGTTTTTTCAACAGAAAGTGTTGTAGTCGAGGTGGTTTTAGCTACTTTTGTTGTGTGTGAGGGGGAAAGGTGGGTTATTCAAAAAATCACGCATTGTGATCTCATTCAAAGTGGTTATTATTATATGAATTATCAAAATTTACGATTACCGACTCCACATCAGTAAAATCTAGCTTAAAAAAGTCACCATCAAAGTTGGGTTTTATTATAGTTGAACAATTATTTAACCATATTTAATATTCCTAAGGCGATTTAACAAAGACTGTGCCTTCAGGGAAAAAAGACGTAGCTAACTGAACACCACCAAATACAGCGAATAGGTAAATAAATAGTATAAAACGTTGCTTCTATCCTCTATTAAATAAGTCTCTTTTGTTCACTGCTAAAACAAACAATATATTCAGAAGCAATCCTTTCTGAAATAAACTGCACATATTCCAGAATCCAAAAACAAAGACATATCGTCTATTGTAAATTGTTATTTATTATCCGTTACGGGAAGTGTGAGTGATATTTCAAACATATATTCAAAGACGTAAAATAAAGCATTGCACTGAAAAATATTCCTTCATCCTTTAATATTTATATGAATCGGTTGGGAGTTCCTATGCATTTAGATAGCTTTACAACGCACATAGTTTTTTTCAGATTTTTTATTTTACCTACCTATTTTACTACCTATGACTTGACTAGTAGGAACCTATTGAACTAGAACAACTTGTACAAGATTATTCGAGTGACTCACATATTTATTACATTTACTTTTATGCGTCTTGTTTAGGCACTTTCTTCACGTGTCGATTTCCCATCTGTGGAATGACTTTTAATGCAAGTAAAAATCAATGATTCAAGAGCGCGCGTCAGGTGCGTTCGACTGACCAAGTCAAAACTACACTCAATGGTGTTCTCCACGAATGTACTTAACAGAAGAGCAACAGCATAAGAATAATGGCGATGGTTCGTAACGCTGACCATCCCTGACGTGGCGATCGCGAACACTCTTCCAAGAGTGTGACGATGAAGAAGTGTAGCCACATACGCTAATGTGCTATTCCCATGCGTTTTATTTATTATTTATTAAATGATTTATTTAATAATTTATTCATATAAACAATTACAAAACACAGTACAATAAATGCGCCAAACTGGAGTGGCCAGTTTGTTGGCGCGTCGCGCTCAAATTACATCACTGAGATAAAATTGTTTACAGTGTGAGTTATGTTATTATTATTACTATAGTGAACTTATTTAACTAGGGCATGCATATTATTATTAGGATGCGGATATGTTTACAAGTTGCCAAAGGAATTTGAGGCTTGAATACGACGTTACATTTCATAATTAAATGGATTTGTAACCGGGCGGCTCCTCGCGGACGTGAACGGCTGTGCTCGGCTGCCGTCGCATCTGACCGACTCCGACCAGCTTGTGCCAATTGCACTTTAATTAAACGCGGTCGGCTACCGCTGATTTGGGCTCGTTTTATACTCGGTGGGAAGCGGACATTACAATTACAAACACGAAGGAACGATCATACATAAAATCAAAACCTCGGTAGTCTAAAAATAAGTACCTAAGTAATAAAACAAGATGTTTCTACCCTTAGCGACAAGAGCACTTAAGCTGCTCGCCTGATATTTGTCGATACCTCACGCTGTGCAGACCGGAATTTGCTCTAGAGAGATAAAACGTTTGGCGTGTAGGGCTTTCAGACGGCGAGGTTGGCAACCAACGTAGGTATAGGTACTGACCTAATTATTCTTTTTAGGGTTCCGTAGTCGACTAGGAAACCTTATAGTTTCTCCATGTCTGTCCGTTCCGTCCGCGGATAATCTCAGTAACCGTTAGCACTAGAAATCACGCCGACAAAGTGGTAAAATAAAAAGTGGAAAAAAATGTTTTATTAGGGTTTATGATTTTTTTTTTCATTTCAACCAACGTGTGATACATTGTTGGATAGGTATTTGAAAATGAGTAGGGGTAAGTATAATATTTTTTTTATAACGTTAATATTTTCGGAGATAATCGCTCCAGTTAAAAAAAAATTGTCCCCCTAAGAAATTACAAAATAATTTCTGAACTAAGTTTGTAATTAAACCGTATAAGCAGGTGTTTACTGTACCTGTAATTTCTACAAAATCACAATGAAATTATAGGAGGACCTTTAGGCGGAGAAGAATTAAACAATTATATTGGCAGGTCTGCTATAATTAAACGAATTGGCAGAAGATATAATTATGACAATCAAAAATACATCAAACATTTTCACATGACATTTCTCTTTCGTCAAAGACCATAGACAGGTGGCTGGCCGCCACACTACTCCCACACCAAGACCGTTGCTTGCTACGGGCGATAGCCAATAAGGTGAGCCGGGAAATGGACGGAACGACCACTGCGCGTTCTTATGGTTCCGACAGGCTCAGGTTGTAACGGCGTATTGGTGGGAGCAACTACCTGGAGCTCCGACTCCAATGGAAATCTCGATGTAGCGGAGTCGGAATCGGTCTCGTCCTCGATGGCTATATATGCAGGCTTGAGTCTGTCGATTGTAACAGTATTTGTCTTCCCTGCGATGTCAATTTTGAACGTTTTGCTTGTTCTGCCTACCACCTTATACGGCCCAGAGTATGGCGATCTTTGCAGGTCCTTGCCGCAGGAACACATAATCTGCAGAACTGAGGCTTTTAGGGATGCAGAATGCTCTCCGAGTATGACGTGAGCCTGGTACTGGCTTCATTTTGGCTATATGATTACGCAACCTGGCTACAAAGCTTGAGTAGTCCACTGGGGTGTTCTCTGGAGCATTGAAGAAATCACCCGGTAAACGTAACGGCTCGCCATAGACTAGCTCCGCCGCCAAAGATCTGACGTCTTCTTTCCACGCGCTGTGGACCCCGAGCAGCACCAGTGGCAACGCCTCCACCCGGTTACTATTCGTGTGGCATATTATGGTTGCTTTTAACTGACGATGAAGACGCTCAACCATTCCATTATAAGCCGGATGGTATGAAGTGGTTGGCCGGTGTTCAGAGCCGAGGATGATGGACAGACTCCGGAAAAGTTCACACTCAAATTGTCTGCCTCTGTCTGTGGTGATTTTGGTGGGACAACCAAAGCGAGCTATCCAACCGGTCACGAAGGCTAACGCGCAGGTTTCTGCTGTGTTGTCTGGCAATGGATATGCCTCAGGCCAACGCGTGAAACGGTCGATGATCGTGAGGCAGTATCTGAAACCACAAGAAAAGGGTAATGGCCCCACTATGTCCATATGGACATGAGCAAATCGATGAGATGGAGTTAAAAATGATGAGATGGGAGAGGAAGTGTGGCGTGTGATTTTATTCCGTTGGCAATCTGCGCATTCTCTCGCCTACAAGTGGCAATCCTTTTTAATACCTGGCCAAACGAATCTTTGAGATGCCAGCTGGGCTGTTCCTCTCACGCTCGGGTGACTAAGTCTGTGCACCGCGTCAAATGCTTTTTGCCTAAAAAATAGTAAACCTGTCAAAAATCAAAAATACATCAAACATTTTCACATGTCATTTCTCTTTCGTCAAATACCATAGACAGGTGGCTGGCCGCCACAAAATGACGTGCTTTCAAATAAAGTGAAAACGGTGAAAATCGGTTTACGCAATAAAGAAGTATCCCATAAAAATCATCTTCCATAGGTACTTTAAGCGCGCGCGCAATAGTTTACTTTATTTGCCGATAGATGTCGCTGTACGCGGAACGCTCATATCGTAGTACTTAATATGTCAACTCAATATAACAAATAGGCCATTTTTTAACGCTTAAGTGGGGACACTTACTGTGACGGAAAACTACGGAACTCTACACTGAGCGTGGGCCGTCACGCTCTTGGCCGGTTTTTTTTATTTAACATGGATGAGACCGAATATAAATAAAAATATTTAAATAGTGCTACAAAAATAGTATTTATTTGTATGCCTAAGTAGGCAACAAACGAACATTTATAGTTTCGCCATCTCACTCTCTGTAGTCTCTTTATATGTATAACAACCTCAGAGATACTTGGACCTACAAAAAATGTATTTACAACCGGCTTGAAGGATTTAAATCGATCGACACCATTCTAGAAAACTTAGCGCTTTCAGAGAAACTAATCGGACGTATTCGGTTAATACTCTCGTTTCCTAGCAAAATACTTTCAGGATGAATTGATTCGTTTCCAGTTAATTTGTATAGTCCGTCCAGCCCTTAAACAGTTTCAAAATAGAAATGTAGATATTTCAGATAATTATCAATATTTCACGATGACAGGGTCAAGGGTACGGGAGACGGTGCGCTGATTGGAGATGGTCTCAAAGTCTCACAGGCCTAATGATAAGACAGAGTAATTTCTTCCCAATAAGCCTGGATTTCCATGGTATGCGCAATAATATTTAATTGTTAAAATTTACCTGGCACATCGCGTCAGGTATCGCCATCCAACGCGACAATGCTGCTTGCCTTTTGGGCACCCTGCCTTCGGGTTGCGAGCTTGATGCAATGTTTTGTTTATTCTTAATTTATTACGTATGCATGTTTGTTTTTCGTTTGTATTACTGTAAAGAAATATATTCTCCCCATTGTTAAATATATACTCATGCTTGTACTTGTCTCTCGATGCGCGAGTTTATACCTCAATAGACCACACATTGAATTCACATTGTAGGCGCATTAACCGCGTGCAAAATACGCAAATAGGTGCATCTCATCGATCAGTCATCCGGGACGAATCATCCCTTACATAGATTGTGCACGTGACGGTCAATTGTACACTGTTCATACGTTAGGTCTTAATGACGTGTGGGACAATGGGCACTTGAATTGTCCTAACTAACGGTCTCTAGTTGGCGACGAATTTGCGAAGAATCTGACATCCAGGTGTTTTTATTTATTTAGTTCAAGAAACAAAAAGTCGTTTACAAAAAAGATTTAAAACATAATACCTTAAAATTAGACCTAGAGTTTCATTAATGTATTTTAAGAAGTGAAAAAGCAGAGCTTAACTAGCCAAAATACGAAAGAACAGTGTAGACATAATACAATCGAGGTATATCTAACGCTATACAATCATCATTGTTCAGTTACCTGAAAACAAGTTTTAGGGACGTAATAGAACAGTTAAATAAATCTAAATCTTTAAGTTTTTGGCTGTCGTTAAATAGTTTGCATGCACGCCCTATAAAAACATCTCGCGCGTAAACCGTTCTCTCTTTTAGATATGGAAAACAATAGTTATTTGTGCAACAAGAGAGCAAAGTTTGTTTTTGCTGCGAGTGCTTATTTTTAGTCCTGAGGAAGCGAAAGATTCTAAAATTGAATCACGAGCGTAGCGAGTGATACAAAGTTTGAATCTTGAGCGCAGCGAAGGACTCAAAAGCACGAGATGCAAATACTTTGCTCTCGAGTAACACATACAACTTTTCACCTCAGCAGAGAGAACATATTCACATCAAAAAATATATCATAGTATTACGTACCTATTCGTCTCAAGATTATTCAGGATAAAAACTTAATTAGGCGTTAGTTACTGATTGTTTTAACTCCTCAGCGCCGGCCGCGCCGTTAGTCAATACTAGAAAGGCGAGACAAGGCGCGACAAACCAAAGGATATTTCAGTATCTAAGTACCTATACGAGTGTCGCGTGACACTTTAACACATCACTAAAAACTAACCGTGTTATTGTTAACATTCGCAGATTTTACTCATATCTTCGAGATATTTTTGAATTATTTATCATTATCACAAGGGCACACATTTATAGCATATTACGTGTATCACACCAAAAACTAGCCGTACTGTTAATTGTTAAAATATTGCCTTCGTCACGTTACTGACTTATTACTCGTTATTTCCTAGTTAGATAGAGAATTGATTTATCCTAGTAGTTTTTATATTTAAACGCAGTTATCAATAACGCAAGAATGACGAAGGATATACATAATAAAATCTCAAACAAATTAATAGCGCGCAACTTTTTAAAAGGGGCGGGGCCCCATGCTTTCGTTCGGAAACTGCATCTATGGTATACGTTCATATGAGAATTTAAGATTGTTTAAACTAGAATTATTAATTAGCTAGCATAATACAATTCATGTTTACCTATTCGTTATGAAAAACGGAGTTTATTCTGAGATCTTTTATTTAAATGTTCTTCAATTTAAAATTCCTTTGTATAATTATTTTGGCGCTGATTGGTACGAGGGCTGATTTGATGCAATAGCGAGGGGACATCCATTTTTCTATGTAGAATTTTAAAAAACATGACAGAGTCTATACAATCTCGATGGTCACTGAGCATTTGGAGTTTATGATAATTCAGTGAATCCTTATAGTTACTATATGTATGACCAGTTCTGTCATTATTTTATCCACAGGAGCATCTACTCGTAATTTAGGTGTAGAGTGACTATGTGGTGTCGAAGTACTTAAGCGCTAATCACTGATTGGCAACTTAATTCACTAAACGTAGTTGTTGAACGAGTGAGCGGAGCGAACAAAGTTCTTCGTTTCAGGTGGAGCAAAAATATATTTTGAGTGTCCAGCGTTTGTCCAGCTGTTGGGCACTACAGATCGCATTTCTCAACCGATTACCGTGAAATTATTTGAGCCGCTTCAATAATTATCTAGAAAGACTAGCTTGCGCCCGGGACTTCGTCTGCGTGGACCCGGAACAAAAAGTATCCCATATCAATCCAGGCTATAAATTTCATCAAATCAGTTGAGCCGTGACTGAGTAACAAACATCCAAACATCTAAACATCCAAACATACAAACTTTCGCATTTATGATATTAGTAGGAAGATTATTGGAATAAAAATACAGGCTCGCGTGCTCTACAGCTCATAGAGCCACTAGCTATAGATTTATTGACTCTTGGCTATGAGCGTTTTCCTTACTCAACTGGGGTGTTTAAAAAGGAAATGCCAAATCCATCATGTTTTATTCAATCAAAATCAACTGAATGGAACGTTAATTAACTAGATTAAAAAGCTGCAAAAGCTGAACGAGGGCTGTGCAAACAGCCGAATCAGATAAAAACTTTCAGACAGATCACTTTTAAAGCGAAATTGGCAAAGGATTAGAAAGGATTTTTGGCAAAGTCGCCGCCGCCGGACTTGAATATCAAATTCAGAAATTTAGGAAGCCCCTTCGCGTTGCTTTGGCGTTATTGGCAGTCATGGATGTTATAAGAAACAGATATGGCAAAACGACATCACGTCAATATCTGATCTGTATTCCATATTTTATATTGTGTAACAGATATTCTTCCTTTTGATATATTAGAAAAGGCTTTTTTTAGGGTTCCGTACCCAAATGGTAAAAACGGGACCCTATTACTAAGACCTCGCTGTCTGTCCATCTGTGTGTCACCAGGCTGTATCTCAAGAACCGCGATTGTTGACATTTTCACAGATGATGTATTTCTGTTGCCGATATAACAAGAAATACTAAAAACAAAATAAAATTAATATTTGAGGGGGGCGCCCATACAATAAACAAGTTTTTTTTTGCCGTTTTTATAGATAACGGTACAGAATCCTCTGTGCGGGAGTCTGACTCGCCCTTGGCCGGTTTTTGTAAAGATACCCAAGCCTTTTGTTGTGTCAGAAGTGTTTAAACAAAGACCTTCAAGTTTTTACGTAATTTTTATTATTAAATTTTAGATTGATACTAATAATTACACGGTTAAACTCATGTATTAAATGTAACTCATGTATTAATCGGTGCAGTATGCGTGAAACTCAGCAAGACATGTTTTGCAATTTCAAGCCTAAACCAAACCCGAGAGCGTCAGGCAGTGCGCTTTTGTTACTTTGCAAGTGAACAGGCAATTACGCAATACGCTCTGGAGCCAAGCTGCCGAATGGGAACGCGTTTTCCGCTTGCAATAGCGAGCCGTGCGCGCGCTGGCCCAAGGCAGCCCAGGGGCCGTAGACAAGGTTACAATCGACAAGCGCTAACACCAATAGAAAATAACAGAAAGTATGGGAATGACAGATGCCGACGAAACACTTTTCGTTGACATCTGTCATTCCCATATACATTTTATTAGTTTTCTATTGGCGTTAGCGCTCGTCGATTGTAACCTTGTCTAGGCCCCCAGATCATTACGATAGCGCCAGACCGGATTTTGTCGGGCTCGGTATTCTGACACTATCGTCATTACTAGTATTCCAAGTAGCCACATATACAACAAACAATATGTCACATGATACATCTGCATGGGTCACTCGAAACGCGCACAAATTAATAACGATTCCCCATAAGCTCACTAAGACAGCAAAAACAATCCATGTCGTGGGTCTTCTTTTATAACAACTTACAAGACAGCATCACGCAAGCTAGCAAAGCAGTCTTCTGTCCTTAAAGCTAAATAAGAAAAAGGCTTATTGAGCATCGTTTTTATAGAATTAAGGAATATTTGTAAAAAAAATATATTTTATTTACTGTAATGCAATCTCATAGTCTTATTAGTGTAATCTACAAATGAATGTACAATTGTAAAACAATGACCTACAGGTCGAACACATAACGAATTGTACGTATGTTGGGTAGATCTAAATGTCTTTTATATGGAACAATTACAGTTAAACTGTTTTAACACACTGTGTTGTCTCTCTCAAAGTGCAGTAAGCAAAAGAAGCACGTATCACAAATAAGGTATGTCGTCGTCTGTCTTTTTTATATCTGTGAATCGAGCCCCTGATGGTTGTAATTTGGCCTCCTCGATTTACATCGGTCACGTTTCTATTTGTGTATACTTTGAGGAAAATTATTATAGGTGCCTTTTGCTTTTATTTTTGGACTATAAAACGTCAATAATCCCCGTTGTGGTGTCGGGTTAGAATTTCACTACCCCTTTTCTTCCCGTGAGTGTCGTGAAAGTCGACAAAGGGAGCAGGACTGAAGTGTGTTGTGGGCGATGGGCCAGCAACCTATCACTGCGATATCACATTTTGTCGATCTTTTATACCATTATTTATAAGTTTTATATACTCTGCCTTTCCCTTTTCGGAATAAAAGCGTCAATCTATGAACGAATTAATGAAAACTTCAATGGAATGGGCGGTAAACGGATGCTCTTTTACGTAAAGGCAACGACACATTTATAAATAAATAAATAATTATTTGGGGACATACACAAATCGACCTAGTCCCAAACTAAGCAAGGCTTGTACTATGGGTACTAGACGACGTTTAACATACTTACTTATAGATGAATAAGTACTTAAATACACAGAACACATCTCAGGAACAAATATTGGTGCTCATCACACAAATAAATGCCCTTACGGGGATTCGAACCCGGGACCTCCGGCCTCACTACCAACTAGGATACGGAGGTCGTCACTAACTATTTTGTTATATGCCAGCCGTTTAACTGAGTCGATTCGCTTGGTAGCTGCCCGGCGCGAGAGGGCACATCGTTAGCGAAATGGGCACTAAATTGACCTTTAGCACAAACACTCCGGTCCTGCACCGCACAGTTTTGTTTTCCTTTTTTTTCATATCAAAATCTTGCGTTTAGCCCAGTTAATAAGCAGACGTGATGAAGGTGGTTTCCAACGCAAGTGCTACCCCTAGAAGGATACCTACCTACATCCTATTTATTCTTGTAATCTATGTGCTGCCATCCTGGTAAAATCCGCCTCTTTTTAAAACGACGAATACTTTCTTTGATTGTTAGTTGCCCCGCAACGTTTTTTAATTGTTTTATTTAGCATGCATAATAGATTATTTTCATTGAAATATTTGTTCGCCTGCTTGCAGGCTGAATACATGAACTATGTGCACTATAGCTTAAGACCATCTATGTATACTGTATTCTTACAAATATGTTTTTTTTTATTTGAATTTGAACTTGGTTTGGATGCTTTGGTACTCTTGATTTGTCACCATTAGAAGCATTTTTTTTTCATGTTAGCGCAGTTAACACGTTCACTGCGGCAAGCCAAAACCTGTACCTGAAATGTAGCGCGTTACGAGGCCTAATCCGCCCCGTAGTAGTTTACACCGTGATGCGTTACGGGTATAAAAGTGCCCCGTAAAACTAGCTCTGTTAAAACTGCTATAAAGTCCTGAAATATTATATTTTCTATTATTATTTTTTGACAAATGCAAAGAGTATGAAATTTCCTACATCTTAGTCCCTTCGCACGTAGACACGATAAAAAGTCATGAAATTATATAGAAAAGAAAGGACGGGGTTTTCTTATCCCCGTATCGCACTAAAATTGAAATACTACGGGGCTCAGCAAACCCCGTAACGCACACACCGTATTTATGTCGATAAATGAATAGTGATGGGAAAGAAAACAAACGATATTTTAGTACATACTTTATTACACCTTAATGTTTTAATTAATTATTTTTACACTTAACGTACCTTATTACACCACAATTTTATAACTATTTATTTTTTACACTTAATAAAAAAATCTTGCGAAACAAAGGTGAGGATGTCGACTATCTCGGTAATCTTGACGTTGATGGAGTAACTTCATCCTTGTTTTTGCTATAGGCCAACTCTTACTTGCGTCGCGAGAGCTTCATTTTTAATTTACCGATAGCAAGTCCTGATAAGGTGACTGCACTAGCCATACTGTGGTCATAACCCCGTCCGGGGCCGCTAAAATCTATACGGGGTTCACAGGACCCCGTATCGCACTAAAGAGCAATTTTTGTTCCCTGGTCGGTACGGGGTTCCTGGGACCCCGTATATGTTTAATATAGCACTTGATAATACTTTTAATGAGAAATGCAAATGTATATTTGTTTTTATCGTACGTATAAAAATAACAAAGATACAGCTTCCGCACCAGCGAGTAAACGCCATTTTTGTCCCACGCACTGAGTGATGACATCTTACGGGGTTCGTAAGCCCCCATAATGCAGTGAACGTGTTAAAGCAGTAATGACAGTAGTAAAAGCAGCAAAACATTTTCTTTGAACTCATTCGCTTCGTTTGATATTAGGTCAAACTATATGGACCAAGTACGGTGTCGAATGAAAAAAGTCAAAACTTTATTACATAATGAGCTAGATAAGAGGATCGTGAGGAAACCTGCATACATCTGCGGAGAAATTCAAAGGTGGATGTGAAGTCCCCAATCTGCACTGGGCCAGCGTGGGGACTACTGCCCGTTCCCTCTCATACATGAGAGGAGGCCTGTGCCCAGCAGTGGGACATATATAGGCTGATGATGTGATGATGTGATGCAACAGACTGGCACTGGCTCAGCGACAAGGGCAACTCATTCCACAGCTTCACAGCGCCAACGACTATATCTGCGCATGCAATACCTCCCTTTTGCTCGTATGCAGTTTTCCTAGGCGTTTTCTTGCAATATTAATCAAGATGTGGTCCCTTGGTTCTTCTTTAACGCCAAAGATTGAACAATAAATTTAATGCTAACGGGCGATAAGTCTATATTGTCAACCGCGCCGCCATGTAGTTGTATAAGTACTTTTATTCAAAGTTTGCAGGAATTTCATGTAAATATGTAGTGCAGGTACCTTATAAATTTAAAATTGTGAACTTAGAATCTGAAATTCTGCAATTCGGTTCCCCAGGGGTGTATAACCCTCGGTTTCACGTGGACTTCCGAAATAAGAGGTTTTCTAAATTAATTCGGGGTCACAGCTGGTCCCGCAATTCAAGAAGGATCCCCTCTACTATTTTATCGGCTCTCCTTCCTTCCTGCATAGCTGCGCGCTTACTTGCCACGCATCCCAGCTGCACGCCTATCTGCCGCGCAATCTAACCGTGCCCGGAGCAACGCACCTGCGTGCCTGCCTACAACGCGCCCCTGGCGCGCCTTCAAACAACGCGCCTCTGAGCTGCGCGCCTTCTAACAACGCGCCCGGAGCGTGCAACTGCACCTTCATACTACACGGCTTATCTACGCGTCCTCGCCCAACTGCCTGTTTCCCTGAGGGATCCCTACAATTCCTTTTTTTATTTTTGTCTTTAACCAATCCCGTACCCTCGTGCCCTAGTAACCTACACATTTGTCAATAATAAGAAAATAAAAACCCTGACCCATATCTCTTCTTTTTAATTCAGTAGTTACCTAACTCTTATCTGTTGTGTGGGCTTTCAAACCTCTGGAAGTACCACGTAACGTGACCAACGTGGCTTTTGTTGAAATAAAATACCGTTTTGTACTATAAAATACCGCAGTTTCAATTCTCTTTCAAACAAACTGATATCAGTTCTACAAAACGGACCAAGCAAACTTCAGTTCCTTACAAACAGCAGTCACATTTGAAACTTTCCAACTAGATCGACCAAGTGCTATGACAGCACAACTGTATCTGTCTTTATTTCCTTCTACAATGACTCAGAACCAGGGACCATTTGGAATAACTTATTGAATTGGAATCGGTTTTGTCTTTTTTGCACGCTCTCATTTGCACGTTTGGCCGGAGATAGTGTAAGGCCTTGTTCATGTACAGCAGGTTTTACATAAGTTAGGTCGATCTAAATAACAGTTGAGTTGTACTAACGTGCGTTCGCAAAGTTACGTGATCACCTTTGCTGCTGACAATGTTCGTGCCGTCAATAATTGCAATAATTTATTAATGCATTCCAATAGTGTCAGCTTGTTTCTCAGAACTACGTCAGTACCTAAAGGGTATTATTGCTGTGGAAGTAATGAGTTACAAAATATAACAGAAATCTTGTCCAAAGTTGTTAATGTCAAATTTAATGAAGTTCCTAAAATAGTATGTACAAGCCCACGACTCCCATCGCGTGGAACTCGTTTATATCGAACTAGCGACCCGCCTCGGCTTCGCACGGGTACTATAGTATACATATGTATGTAAATACTTTATTGTACACAAGACACAGGTAAAAGACATGACATATGATTTGACATTAAATGTATTGTGTCACGTATTATCTGGTGCACTAAATATTGTAAAGAATGACGATACCTAGATGTTGATATATTTGTGTTCTTTTGCTTTTGATTTGTTTTTCTATTTCCTTGTTATTGTGTTCTGACATTTGTTGACATTGTCTTAACATTATATTTTATTTTTCTCTGTTTTTGACGATCGTGATAAAAATTCTTATTTTTTTGACATATGTATGCAAATCTGTAATGTAATTTTTTATCATGAAATAAATAATCTAATCTAATCTAATCTAAAGATACAGACCAAAAAAAGTTGAATCGGTACAAAGGCGAACTTATCCCTGTAAGGGATCTCTTCCAGTTAACCTTTGAGCAATTGAGACACATAAACAATCAGCAAATAAACAATTTGTATTTGTATTTGTAAACCTTCCTCTTGAATCACTATCTATTTTAAAAAACCGCATCAAAATCCGTTGCGTAGTTTTAAAGATCTAAGCATACATAGGGACAGAGAGCGGGAAGCGACTTTGTTATATACTATTATTATTATTATTCTTATACTATGTAGTGATTAGCTCTATTAAAACTTTAACCTCCCATTTCACCGACTTTCATGATTCCCGGGATAAAACTAACCTATAAGGACATCGAGATTCAATAGGTAACAAACAGGCAGACAGTGTTACTTTTGCATTTAAAATATAAAGTATGGATGGCTGTAAGTAATGAGTTGGTAACTTCAATAAGTTACGCCAATGCTTTAATATACTTCAACGACAAGTTTCTTTGCACTGTCGTGTTTGTCTCCGCCTCAATATCAATATTGTGGAATTTCATTGATAGTACTAAAATGTTCCAGCTACATTATCAGGTCATATAGATACTTCTATTCGGCCTTTACTCCTTTAATTACTTTTGTTAAGAGCACTACTCACGTTGACTCTCCTTTCACACTGTATACCACACCGTATAACACTCGCACACTTGTACGCACTCACACATACGCACACACCCACACCCACACCCACACATACATACACACACACACAACAACGCACGCACGCTAGCACACACATACACACACACACACGCTCTTATGTAACTTTTGTATTGTTATTATTTTATGTTTTTTGTACGCATTTGAAAGGACGGCGTCCAACTCCGACGCTTAGGTTCTGCCACCGACCAAGCCCTAAATAAGGCCCAGGCTGAATACCAGCGCTGAACTCTTGTTGTTCAGCTCATGCTGAGTCTGGGACCTATTGCTTCAAAACAATTGTACTCCTTATTCTTTTTAGCATATTTCTATTCTGTATTGTCACTGTTCTTTATGTCTGTACTTTGTTTTTTGGTAATAAATTATTATTCTATTCTATTCTATTCTATTCTTCTATTCTACTCAGGCACGTAAGTAAGAATGAGAAGATAAAGAATAATTTATTTACCATAACTTAAAATAATAAAAATATTTAGATACAGTGACTTTCACTCCACACTAGGCAGAGCCATATAAAAGTCCTTGAATTACCCTTTAAATCCACATTAGGTGTGCCCAAAGCAAAGTTTATTGTTATCGACGCCGTTATACCCCGAAGACAATTTGTTGGTAACCGATATGAGAGCGATTAGTCGCAGATTTTACAAGCCGATAGGTAGGTACCTCTTGGAACTTGGGTCGTTAATGCGGACGATATGACGCAGCGAATCGGGTTGAAATAATAATAACATTAACTCACATGTGGCAATAAAGTGGCAATTACGCTACGCGTGCGGAAAATCCTACTTGCCTAGACGGGTGCCTGTCGTATCGCATAATGTTGATCGTCCTAAATTTTTTTGGCCGAGAATGTTTGGCATAATGTTGAGTGGCATACTACTTATTTAGCCTATTCATTTTTGCGCATACACATTTAAGAGTTCTAAAGTATGTTTGTCCTAATATTGATTACTCGAACATCGAATTACCTAAAAAGCAATAGTCCTAATTTTCATTGTCATAGTAATTATTTTGCCTATTATTAAATTAGCTAAACCACCTATACTATTTTTTCCTAAATGTTATACTATTTTTAAACTCTGAGCAGACCCGACCTACATCTAGATAAATAAGATAGGTTCGTTAGTTGCCTTTTGTCCCTCAGAGCAGAAATAGGGGCCCCGTGAAGCGGGTCTCCGTCGATATGAGGGCGGGTTATAGGTTATTCAAGTATTAGGCAATTCTTAGCAGAACCAACCTTCATTTAGATCAATTAGATAGGTTCGTTAGTTGCCTTTTGTCTTTCAGAGCAGAAATAGGGGCCCCGCGAAGCGGGGCTCTGTCGACATGAGGGCGGGTCATAAGTAATTTAAGTTATAGGCAATTCTGACAGATCAAACTTGCATTTAGATTATGCACAACATTTTTAGAACATTAAATATTAGTAATATCAAAGTTATGCACATCAATCATTCTAAAAAAAAACTTCGACATAATAAACATTTGGACAATAAATATTTAGGACAATCGATATTAGGAACAACAATTTCGGCAAATAAAAAATATGCACAACAATGTTTATGCCATATGTTATTCGGCATAAAGTTGGTATGCGACAAAATAGTAGGACCCGATATAGTCTCTGCCTAGACAATAGAGACGTGTTGTGATATTTATGAACACCTTTGCCGCCCCGATATATCTGATGGCGACTGTACAAGTGTTGTGATGCCTTGCCTTTGGCTCTGGCGTCAAATACCTGAGATCTACGATATTCTTCATTTTGCCGCCCTAAATGAATAATTGAACGAGCGAGCGAAGCGAAGGAAGTTCTCCGTTTCAGCTTGGGCCAAAATGGTTGCGTATGTCCGACTGTCCAACTGTTTTCCTCTATCGCATTTCACGACCAATTCTGGTAACATTTAGTGAGCAGTGTCAATGATTATAAAGTTTTTTTTTTGTTGATTAAAATACCTTTTCTTTTTAAACAGGTTCGCTTGTTCCAAATTCCACAGAGCCGCTAGTATCAAAATCACAAGTGACTCCGAGTCTGGAAACGGTCACGTTTAGATCATGACCGCTCAGATACGCTATTACGAGTTTTGTGTGTAGAAATGAGCAAGGTAACAAATGTAAATTGGATTTGATTGTAACATACTAAGTCAAATAGGCTCCTGTAGCGCTATTAGCAGTCTGTGACCTTGGCCAATTACTCTGGTTAAACTGATGCTTACATCAATTCTTATTTTGTAGGTTTTCCAACCATAATGTAACCGAATGTTTTAACTCTTACAGGAGAATATTCAATTATTCACTCTAAAGCTTAATTAACCTAATGATCATTCTTAGTCTTTGTGCCCACCTTTATAATGAAGCAATTTGAATTTTATTGCAAATTATACAATAATTCATCTAATCGATTATTGTACCTACATCTATCATTTTCAATAATGCCTATACTTCGCTTTGGTGATTCATTCTCCGTCTTGAGCAATTCGAATACCATTGACAGGTATCGGAATGGATATTGATATTTCCGACCGACCCTTTTACATGGTAATCTATTGTAATTGACAGCTAGCTATCTTCATTTCCTAATCTACATTTTGTATACACGGTGCTCCGTAGGATTCCAAATAATTTATTTTCATCATCATCATCATCTTATAAGCCGTTAGACGTCCACTGCTGGACACAGGCCTCCCCCAAAGAGTGCCACAATGACAAGTCCTGCGCCACCTGCGTCTAGCAGACTCTCGCGACCTTTACCAGTTCATTAGTCCACCTCGTGCTTTATTGTCATACATTACATCAATTCTGATTATGTTTTTTATTGTTTTCTGGTTTTTAGGTGACAAAGCGGATTCTGGGGTCGTGTAGGATACGACCGGGAATAAGAGCTCGGCTCTCCGCCGGCGACTTTTTCTGCGAGGATCCGGAATAAAAACTATTCTATATTTCCAATTAGGCTATAAAGTAATTTCGCAAAATTTCATCCAAATCGGTTGAGCCGCTTAAGCGTCATTGAGAAAAAAACATCCAAACATCTAAACATCCAAACATCCAAAATTTCGCATTTATAAAACAGACATACACACATTCACGCTTTTATCCCTAAAAGGGGTAGATAGAGCACATGAAACTTGTGTTCCAGTACCACTTTAGCATAAATGTGGGTATAAAAGATCGACAAAATGTGATATCGCAGTGACAGGTTGCTAGCCCATCGCCCATAACACAGTTGAATCCTGTTCCCTTAGTTAACTCTTACGACACCCACAGGAAGAAAGGGGGTGGTGCTATTCGAACTCGACACCACACGGTAAATTATAATATATATTGGCGTATAGGATTGAAAATGGGACTAAGTGGGCGAGCGTTTTCGTCTGGTTTAGACATAGTGGGTAACCTCAAGCAGCAATATAATAGCCAAACTGATTAACTGAACGTCACTATATTAATTCACCACAATATTATTTAAGCAGGCACAATTAATTTGAAGGCAAGACCGAACAGACACGTCCGCTCGTCACGAGCTCTGGCAGTAGAATGCCCGTGCGT
Organism: Epinotia demarniana; assembly: GCA_945867215.1. Classification (NCBI taxonomy): domain Eukaryota; kingdom Metazoa; phylum Arthropoda; class Insecta; order Lepidoptera; family Tortricidae; genus Epinotia; species Epinotia demarniana. Next base: position 6,748,894 of record OX244272.1, read on the forward strand.
TCCGACTTCCGCATGGCCGCATACGCGTTCGATGGCGTGTCTGGAACATTCTCCGACATATAAATAAATAAAATAAATAAATAAATATTAGAGGACAATCTTACACAAATCGACCTAGTCCCAAACTAAGCAAAGCTTGTACTATGGGTACTAGACGACGATAAACATACTTATATAGATAAATAAATACTTACGAGTAAATACATAGAAAACATCCATGACTCAGGAACAATTTTCTCGCTAATCACACAAATAAATGCCTTTAGCGGGATTCGAACCCAGGACCTCTTGCGTCGTAGGCAGGGTCACTACCAACTAGGCTAAAGCGGTCGTCAAATATATGTAAAAAAAATGTTCCCAGCCGCAGTCCAAGTTGGCTCAGTTCGGGTTTCACATTGACCACAACGCTTCAGAAGTACAAATACCACGAGCCATCCGGTTGCCACTCAGGCACTGAAACTATGCGTCGTGTGTGTGTGTGTGTGTGTGTGTGTGTGTGTGTGTGTGTGTATGTGTGTGTGTGTGTGTGTGTGTGTGTGTGTGTGTGTGTGTGTGTGTGTGTGTGTGTGTGTGTGTGTGTGTGTGTGTGTGTGTGTGTGTGTGTGTGTGTGTGTGTGTGTGTGTGTGTTGTGTGTGTGTGTTTGTGTATGTGTTGCTTTATAAATCTAAACGGCGGGGTCAGAATGAAAATGGTTCAGTAAAGTGGGCAGCCCATTAACAAGATAATATCTGACGTTGCAGATATTCCGAAATGTGGCGAATGTCGCTGCGAACCTCTGTCAAAACTGTCAAGTTTTGGAGGGAAAATAATTTATGACGATAAGGGATATTTCGCCACCAAAGTTAAATAGAGTTTTTAAAACATAGGAAGATAAAAACGTTTCTCATTTTCCTTGGATACAAACATGCATGCGGTTACTCAAATGTAGATCAACACACACATAAAATACATAGTCATACATAGCAAACATAAAATATTTGCGTTCATATTTTGATGCACCAAAATAAACATGGTTGTTAATTGCGCGAGGTTCGTGGCGGTATTTATATTTAGATTAATATTTGCGTAATCAGGCTTTGAGCAAATTAATTTTCGTACCTAAGATTATTGTTAATCTTAACTCGTAATTTATTATCTTATATTATAAAGAAGTATTGTTGTACCTTTGTGACTTCATAGGTTTATTTAATACTTTGACAGTGACAAACATGCTAGGCGTCAGCTGTCGCCGTAACACAAACGTTTGACGTTGTGTAGGAGTATGTTTGTACTAGATTGTTATTCTGAAGGACTCACCTCACCCGTCACACCTAATGAACCAGTGTAAACTAGACCTTTGTAAATACGAATCGCGGCCTCAAGATATATTAGGCTACTTCACAAACAATTGATCGTCTCCTGAGACAATGCCTTAAACTTTATCGGTGCAGTACAGGTCACGATATCGTATGTAACAATATAAAATTATAGACCCATACGACATCAAAAGTACAGTTTTGATTTAGATCGATTTATTTTACAATATACAATTACGATGTAAATTAAAATACTGAATTATAAATATAATAAATAATATTAATACATAATAAATATTACTGAAATAATAAGAATACTGATGTAGGGAATCCTCTCCAAGTAAACTCCAAACTTGCATTACTTATTGAATTTAATTTTTATATAAAATCTAGGTACAAGTATATAGGTATCAATTTCGGAGCGAGATGCGTGCGCGCTTGACCGCGGTGTTTTAGAAGTGAGCTGCGTAGCTGTGTGCCCGCCGTGTCGGTGTGTGCGTGCTCCAACAACTGAAAACATGTAAAATTATTGGATTGAAGCTTCTGCAATCCAATAATTCACTAAATTTTCCAATAAAGTCATAAACTGCCTTAAAAATGTAATAACCCGTAATCTACATTTCATAGTCACGTTACATAAATTACATTACCAAGCTATATTTTAAGTTATACTTATTATCGTCTCATAATTGTTTAAAGAACTAAAGTTCGCCCGTATTCCTCGCAGTCTTTGGATCAAGAACCGGGTTATAGGTGGGGTGAAGTTGAAGCAAGTTACAGATACCATAGCAGGCGTGAGTTTTTCCATAGTTGCCCGACAAACCGCGTCTCATCTTGCTACACGAATCGTCTATTCATAAATAAGGTCTCGTGTTGCTCAGGTACGAACTACAGGAAAGATTTTGATGAAGGACACAAATCTGTACAACATGACGTCGATGGAAATACAGCTTTGCAGACACGTTTACTCTACCTAGGTAGTTCCGCAAATTTAATACTAAATTAATTATGCAATCGGAATACTGCGGTATTTTCAAATAGGTGCAGCATGTGAAATTGGAAATTAAACCACAATCGCGCATGTGAGCGTGAATTTGGGCTGGGACCAAGCGTATTGATACACTTACATCGCAGGTCACGAATGAAATGGACAGACCAGATTAAAGCTGCAGTAGATGCAACACTACACGCAAGCACAAAGAAGGCGATTGTCAGATAGGAATAGCGGCGTGATGTGAAACACCTCAAATGATGACCACACGGACGTGGTCATCATTTGAGGTCACTCGGTAGTGACTCTTGACAGAGTTGTGAAGAGTGAAAACGACGAAGAAGAAGAAGAGATTATCTTGAGCATTAACATGTATCAGTTCATCGAGCATTTGCCGTTTTAAAATTTATTGAAATGAACAACGAAAGTCGAACATAGAGCCAAACATCGAACTAACCAGTGACACTCTAGTAAACGCAGTGGGAGGTGTGAGCGGAGAGGGGCACGGCGAAACAATAAATTAATTGATCAGTTCGGCTAAATGCTCGGAGCTACTATCGTTTCGAATGCTCGCTAAAATACTCCTGTTTTTGTAAAAGTTCACCTGTAATGTAACATTCGCTTTAATGCTTATTACTCGTACAAATGAAAACCTACTCAAGTAAATCAGCACCTTAAGATCACTAGTTTGTTTTGAGACATTTATCCCGCAAATGGAATGTATTTAGTTTTATATTTTACTTTGTATACAATTATTGTATAAACGTAGCCTAAGACCAAGTATAAATAAAGAGAATAATAACTAAGTGATTTTAGGTAACTGACCGTATTTTATATATGGTCTCACAACACAAGTCTTCTTTGCATAGTCTGATAATGTTAAAAACTTCTCTCCGTCGGTGCCTCTGTTAAAACTCCCGAAGTAGCGGAGCGTTATTTGCTTATCTCAATTGGACCTAGCTGACTGAACATGCTAGACAGAGTTGCAAGATGCAAGCAATAAAGTTATACAATAATCCTATAAAGGATGATAACAAGTGATCGTTCGGTTCGGTAATATAATAATGCCTACATTACATATCTACCTATCTTGTGAGTTGAAGCGTTACATGCTCTCTTTAACTTTACCAAGAGGGCGTAAGAGCCTATTGCATGCTTAGCTCCGTAATTAAAATGAATGTTGTTCATACATACAGATCTTAGAAATTTAAAATAATTTATTCGTAACAAACAAAGAAGAACAACAAAACATATCTATCACATACATAACACATGATACTATTTAAAGACTGTACGTCGAAACTATGTTGTATTTACCTCAACTTAAAACAAACAAAACTTTATGCAGAGCGTTTTTGACGACAGTAAAATACGGTTTTTTTTTACCCATAACAACTTAAGCAAACAACCAAAATAAGTCCAAGATATATAATTTCAAAGGTGATCTGTCATCAAGGATTAACAAATGATTAATTAATAATTCCAGGAATGGAATTAATGACGCAGTCCTTCACAATGTAATTAAGGGTCCTTTCAAAATGGCCGCTTCCAAGGAACGGGAAACGGAATTTTAATAATCATATCTACTGCCTTTTTTGACGGAAAGTTTTTATACGAGTTGGCATTCTAAATGAATTGAAATTGGAAGGGAGGGTAAATTGTAAATTACGGTGCATAAGTGATGTCAAATTACAACCATCCCATACTTACTGTCAGTGATTAAATGTGTTTTTCACACCTTTCATTCGGAAAAGTAAGTTTTGCTCCACGACGAGAGGGACCAAAACGCCACTTTTCTGTTCAAGCTACTTTTTTAATTTATACATTGGCATTGGAACATTTGTACGCAATGTGCCAAATGAACACAGGTGTTAATAAAATAATCGATTGTAATTTCATCGTAGTCGATTCAAAACGAACATATTTCAAGTTTTAACTATAACGATGTTGTATAAAAATTTATAAATATTTCGTAATATTTAAAAATTAGTAATAAAAATTAAGATAATTTAGATATATTTTAACAATAGTTTTTTTTAGATTTCCTCATAGTCGGTGTGAAAAATAGTATGTGTCACTCGGTAGCAAAATTATTTTCGTCTCGGGCGTAAACACTTGTATCCCTCACTACGCTCAGGCTCCTACGTTAGAATCCCTCGCTACGCTCAGGATTCTATTGTAGGATCCCTCGCTACGTTCAGGATTCAATACACCGCCCTCGCCGTAAATATACTATTTTGCTCCCTTGTGACACAAATAACTATTCCGCATTCATCCTTTTATTTTCCCGGTTGCAATCTAAAGGACTGATACGCGCCTGCCATCTAATGCCTAAGTAGGCACTAATTAGTATTGTAAACTGACATTCTAACCCAGAGAGAAATGATGTCATAGAATTTGCAAACTATTTTTAAGTCACCTCACCTGATAGATGATATTAGTTCGGTGGCAAAGCAATATTATGACACCACCGAACTGATCTGATAATGAAGACAAAAGGTGGCCCACAGCAACTCCAAAATTACACAAAATAAATCCGTCGTTTTTTAGACTTAATGGAGCCCTCTAAACGAGTAAGTTGGTAACTGTGCAAAAGAGTATCGTCGTAGGCAATAAATAGTCTTTTTTTTTATTGATTAGGTAAGACAAAACCAATGGATTATCATTACAATTCCCATCTAGGCAAAACCTTGGAGAGGTTTGTGTGCCGATGGGGAGTTCTTAATGTTCTATTTATATAATTTATAATTAAATTAAAAACTAAGTACTATACGTAGGTTAGTTATACAACTTATTTTACGTCACACCTGGCCATAATGCGAGTTTTACTGCACGCTGCGCGTACGGGAAAACTCGCATTGTGGCCAGATTAAGACGTAAAATTTTGTACGCAACTCGGGCGGTAATGTACTATTACAGAATATAGGTTACATTATTACATTTTAAAAAGTGCATCTTTAATATTTTTCTTATTTTACAGCCTTTGACATATAGGTTTTGTACCTGATCAGGTAATTAATTTATTATTTTAGGCAGTAAGTATGAGTATTTTCGAGCACCGTATATGTTATTATATTTAGGTAAACAAAATTGGTTTTGGCATGATAACTTTCTTAATCTGTATAATACATCTTTTGTTAATTTTGAGTTTTGTAACATTGTGATATTCTTCATTAAGACAGCTAGTTTATTTTTTTGTACAGGAAGTAGATTACAGTATTTAAATAGTTGTGAATAGTTGGTTACATAATGCTCTTCAATATTTTTTAATACAATCGTTTTGAGTATTCTAATTTGTAGGTTGTATATTTTTTCCATATACGAGTATGTCTTAAAGGTTCTACTATACGTACCCAGGGCGTATCCGATCACAGAGTCAGCGAGGGCTAGGTATAGCAGACGTAGGGTTATGTACGGTACTTTATGCTTTAGAATGTATAATCTACTCAAGATAGCTCTTAGCTTATCGCACACGTAACTAACATGCGGTCCCCAGTTGAGCCTGTGATCTATTATAAGTCCAAGGTACATGTGTTCTTTTACCATTTAAATTTTTTCTCAGTTTCACGTAACTGTGCAGCTGTGTTGGTGTAGGCATTTGTTTTGATGGGCAACTACAGAAACTTCGTGTGCAATTTTGTTATGACAAGAACGGACATGAATTATTTTTGTTTGTTGCGCGTTAATAACAAGTCCGACGTCATGCGCCCATTTACAGAGAGTGTTAAAGTTTGTTTGCATGACGCTCTCGTGTATGACAGAAACTTTTACTTCTATCGTCTATCTCTCTATATGGAAAAAAAAAACTAAATATTTAGTTCTTTAAATAGTGTAGGAAAGTATAGCATAGTATCGACCTACTTATAATTTACGATAGTACTTATTGTACATTATATTATGAGATACAATGGCACGTATTTGATGATTCATAGACTAGAATCCAATGTAAGTGCATTCAGCATGACCAGGTTAGTTAGTGCATAAGTAACTAAGTATTTTTTGCAATTTTTGATATGGTATTAATTAATTTCCACGCCACTAGACTGTAATTACAAACGTACCATTCTTAATCAGTAATACCCGTTAAGGTGAACCGCAACCACAAATCCAAGGTGATGTGGTAAAGGTTAGTGGTTCATTTTGTAGTATAATAATATACGGTGGCCATAACAAGTACCTTTCATATTGGACAACGACGTTCCGCTACGTTATCTTTGACTGTGAAATACGAATACTGAAGGGTAATCAACTATAATCACGTAACGTTTCGAACGCGCGCTAGGAAAATGCATCTGTACTTTTTATGTAAAATTTACTTAGTTCTACTCAACGTGTACAATTCGTTACATCGATCTTCTGTAATACTTTGGGCACATTACTCGAAACCAAAACTCTATCGAACGACTCGTTGACCAGGGACGGGTAACGGGAAAGCGTTCACGCGGTCGATTCAATAAAAGCTGCGACGCAATCCAGTGCGACATACGAGTACTCTAGTATTCCCGTGACGCTGAAGATCGTAACACGTGGAGAGGCATCACGAGGCCTGCTTTTTCCATACATCATCATAAAACAACGACTACTCTGTCAAGAGTGAACGACTGAAGAGAGAAATTTTGCTATAAACTTCATGCTAATTGTTGATTTAATGGTCTATTGTAGTCTATTGAATATAATAGACTATTATAGTGTATTGAACACCGACACTAAGCAGAGGGCTTGACTTAATGTTGACAATTTTTTTGCGACCTGTAGATGCTATGCATTTGCTTAGTCAAGTAGCTTTAAATTATTTTGGACGATAATAAGCGTTGGCCTTAGACCTGCGTGGGTTTATGCATGAATACCTTGTTAACGAACCTGGTACCCAACTCTCTCAAAACTCCACGTCTGCCGCAATCTGCGCTAAGTAATTCGGATGACTCTAGGATCTTAGATTGAACGCACCCAGAGCCCTCCTCGTGCGTTGCTCCTGCAAGCTCGTTCTGAGCATCTTCGTCGCTTTCTCCAGGGAACACGGCTAAGTGCTGGGATCCCAGCCGCAAAGTATGAATACCTACCTAAGTTCCTATATGTATAAAACATTAATACAACTTATACAACTCATATTATAACATTATGATTAGGTAAAATACGTTAAAACATTCTATGAAGAAACAGTACGCTAACTAGTGACAACTGCATTATTAATTTCTTATAACTCGTGTACAATAACTAGTCCCAGCGTTCGCATTTATGAATAACAAGTGCAATGAAGTGTGAATGTAGTTTTTTAACAAGTAAAAAGCATACCTACTACAAGTTTCTAGATGCACTTTTAAGGATCTCGTTATGAAGCGAAGTTCACTTCCGCGTCACTTATTCTCCTTGCCTCTCTCTAGAGCATTTCTCGGCTCCTAGTTTTTATTTTAACGTATACGTTATGAGTTAATGGTTATTATAACGCCCACGGTGGGTTTTGTGACAATTGGCGGGAAGTTACACAAGACCAGGATGAGTGTCGGAAAAAACGGGAAGCCGCTGAGGTATTGTGGAAAGCCAGTTTCTATGCAGGATTACTACCAGCTACAGCGCGGTGGACTGATGACCTGATAAAGGTTCGGAACTCCGCTGGACGCGAGTGGCGCAGGGTCGATAACTTTGGAATTCTTTGGGAGATGCCTATGCGACCAGTGGAAGTCTTTCGGCTGATATAATGATGATGATAAAGCTAAAGTAAACGTGGATGTGGGTTGAGTTTAGGTACGTACTTATTTCGATTTTTGGTTTACCAAAGGGTTTCTATGAATGACTGATCACTAACCGCATCACCATCAGCCTATATAAGTTCCTTCGCTGAACACACGCCTCTTCTCATGGATGAGAGGCAATCTGCAGAAGTCCCCACATTGGCGCATAAGGGTTGGGGGTTAATGACGGACGCTGGGACGTAATTTCAGATATAGAATTCCCCTATTTAATCGTATGGTATGCATTATTTGGTCTTTTAAAATTTTGTCACTGTTTAGTACTACCCAGGGGACACGTGCAGGGTTGTGGTAGGAAGCTCCTGCGGACGCGAGTAACAGTTGTCCTCCCTTTGTGAAGTGAGTGGGCAACTCAACTGTTAGAAGTTCTTAAGCCACCCAAAGGCCTCTAACTCGGCTAGACGACTACTGTCATAAACAGCAAGCCGAAATCATCTGCTTAGCGTGCCTTCCAAAGCCCAGAAGCGCTCTTTTATCACACACCCATCCAAAGACTGATCGCTGCCATCTTTGCTTAACCTACGTTATCTTTTCCGACTCGCAGGCGCCGCTAGGCTATGAGCACTTCAAGAATTCTCCCACATAATATAGATACTCCCACAGAAGCCTCCCTAAAGTACTTGTACCAGAATATGAAACATTTGTCGTTTTAAAAATTGTCAAACTGTGCAACGAACAAAGCAAAGCAAACCAAACATCACTGCGAACATTTTGAAGAACATTCTCGAACGCTCTCACTCATGCAGGTGAGGGCGGAGAAGGAGAGCGGCGCAACACTTTACTGTCGTTCCGCTGCAATGCTCACTACCTACTGTTTATTTTGTGAGCCTACCTACTGTTTTTACCTATAAGGATATATATTCGCTAAACTACTCATCTTATTACTAGTGTATCATTCATCAGTCATCATCATAAGACGAAATGTAAGAGATAACTGATTGCAAGATTTGTCGACACAGCTAGATTAGAATAGAATAGAATAGAAAAGCATTTATTCAGGTAACAACACATCACAAGTAATAAAACACATTAACAAATACATCAAGAAGTAGATTAGCTAGAGCGGCGGGCCTAGTTCGCCTGAATGTCGCAGGTTCAAAGTCTACACTTTTAAATTCAAATCGCTAGCAGGCGTTACTGCTGAATACAAAATTAAGCCATAGAAAAATAAGATGTCCATAATCTTATGAAAAACCGTTTGTATTTCGACGAAATAGAAAAGCAAATGCGTAAATCCCGTCAACTGCACAAAACTGAGTCGAACCGTGAATTCGGGTTCAGTGTTTCGAGTGACTTATTTGAGAGCTCCTATCTCCACCAAAGAGAATAGCTGCTCGAAGCTTCTCGATTTTTCTATTTGACACTTCGACGAGCAATTTGAGAGTTAGTCAAGTTAAAACTTTGAAGTTTATTTTACAAATGGAAGAGGAGAATGAACTACCTAATCAGATAATAAAAGAAAAACTTATCGTAATACGATCGTCAAAAGGATTTCATTCCATAAAGCATTTTTGCCAGTCAACCTACGGCCAAGCAGCTAAATGCTTTTTGTTGTGACAGTTTTTCTTTAAATAAACTACTTAGGTATTCATCAATATAAATATCTGTTTACTTTGCGTTATGGGTATATGACCCGAAAAATAATTCGTTTTAAAGTCATCCGTAAACGTAATGCCGTTATTAGTAAGTTTGGTCTAGTTCCGCGAGTGACATTTACTTTTAGGTTAGCCATTGAGGTACCGTTTTATTTAAATTGGCACCGAAGCAATGGCTATATCTAACGTGCAAATAGAAAAACTGTTGGGAAGAGAAAACTACGGCACCTGGCGATTTGCTCTACAGACGTATTTACAACACGAAGAATTGTGGGACTGTGTCGAACCTTCGTAAGTATCTTCAGTAAATCTGGAACTAGATCTCAAAGCTAAGACGAAAATATCTTTGCTTGTGGACCCGGTAATGTTGTACAGGTGCACGACGCAAAAACTTGTATGCCGTATGCCTAAATTATTCACAAAAGGTGTTTGAATACTCAGGTTTGTCGCGTAGAGTTGGGTTACTCAGTGATTTTGTAAACACAACAAGATAATAACCACCGCAAATAAGCTAAGGAAGGGTTCTATGTCGATGACGAATGTTTAGGTACATTAATGTTGGCTGGTTTGCCGGAGCAATACAAACCAATAATTATGGGGCTAGAGAGCTCTGGTGTAAAGATAAGTCAGATTTTATCAAAATGATGATACTCAAAGAAGTCAAGGAGCCAAATATGTCCGTCTTTATCCACCACTATGGCAGCAAACAATATGCAAGTCATGTTTTTTTTTTATTATTTAGTTGTTCTTTAGTTTAATAAGTGTCAATGGACTTTATTGTGTAATGTTATTTTTACTGTATTCTTGACTTGCTTGATGTAAGATAAAGTACGAGTACGTCTCACATACATGTTAATTTCTATGTCGCCTATCCCAATCATATACTAATATGTAGTTTACACATGTATTAAAATGCATACGATTGAGTGGTGACTCGCGGACCGCGGACGCACGCGGTCACGGTGATCTACAGCGCTGATTCTCAGCTAGCACTGTTGGTAAAAGAAATCGGCTTAACTCAATCATAACTCAATCCCTGCATTTACAACAGGAATAAAAAAAATAACACATTGAGCTGTATACGTGGACTATCTTACACATAATAATAATAATAATAATAAATACTCTTTATTGCACCACAACAAGAGAGACAAACAGGTTACAAAAAAATTGCTTACATATTTTAGTCATCTTATATATATATTTCTGTTCTCGTAAATATACGAGAACACAAATATATATAAGATGACGTTAAGGTCCAAAAGTGCTAAACATTCAATTTCCTCGACTACACATTCCTATCAGGACATTATTGGATGCCTGCTTTACCTATCAAAAGGAACGCGCACCGACATTTCCTATGCTGTCAATACTCTCAGCAGACTTAACTCTAGATCTGAAATGCAGCATTGGATGGCGTTAAAACCAGTTTTAAGTTATTTAAAATTAACTAAAACCTACACTCTAACTTATAAACGTGATGACAAACCTGTACAATTGTACATGGTTATTGTGATGACATGGTTACGGCAATGAGCATAGCCGTAGGTCACGTACTGGCTACGTATTTATTCACCAGGGTGGAGCAACTACGTGGAACTGACTCCGACAACAGTCCTTCACGCTCTCCACGACCGAGGCTGAATATATATATATATATATATATATATATATATATATATATATATATATTTAAGGGGACAATCTTACACAAACCGACCTAGTCCCATAGTAAGCTCAATAAGGCTTGTGTTATGGGTACTAGACGACGATATATATAATAGATATATATACTTAAATACATAGAAAACATCCATGACTCAGAAACAAATATTCATGCTCATCACACAAATATTTGTCCTTACCGGGATTGGAACCCAGGACCTTCAGCTTCGTAGGCAGCGTCACTACCCACTAGGCTAACCGGTCGTCGAAATTATATCTCTTTCTAGTTGCACACAGGAAGCCACGTGGCTAAATCAGCTACAAGAAGAATTTTGTCTCTACCTACTTGGTAACTGTATTTATTTATTTTATTTATTTATTTATAAGTGCAACAGCATTCACAAAACATTTTTACTAGCAGTGTTTTATACTATATGCATAGCCAATGACAGAACTCCCTTGAAAATTATACAGTATTAGGTCTGAGTGTGAACTTTACTTGACACTTGTATCAATGACAATTGTGTGCATGAAAATCGAAGTGCGATTAAATTTACAGGTACCGAGAATTATCATTCCAGGTCCAAGCACCATTTTGTAAGTGCTGAAAGAAGATTGTCATCGAGAACATCCAGAAAATGGGTTTATACCCAAAGGAGGATGTGAAAATATAGGCATACCTATACAACCTCATTTTAACGTGTCTATGCTGCTCGTGACATTGTGTCTTTCAAACTAGGTAAAAACATAACTATCGTTACGTGTGTTGTTGTGACAGTTTCTCTTAAAATAAAATAGGATATTTGTTTCCTTTAATAAAGAGCAGTCAAACTTCAATTCAATGGTTTCAAAACACAAACTATCTAAACCTATTTTAGTTAAACTACCGCCAAAATTCATTTGTCTTTGTCACTTTGACATTTTAGTAGCGAGAAAAGAACAATAGATCATAATATTAATACATATGGCATACCACTGCCAGTAACCGCTGGCTAGGCGTAGCCGGGCGCCTACGCCATAGTCACTTTCCGCAAAATACGGGGAAAATCACGAGATCGGCTATGAGCGTAGAGCGTAGGCAGTGTGTTAACACTTTCACCGCAAGGAACCCGCTATGCGGGAACCTACTGCAATATGCGGGAAAAACATGGGATCCACTACGGGCTTGGCAGTGTAATTTGTTAATAGAGCTTTATCAAACTTTTTAAATTAAGGGGTAAGCCTTTTTGAATAAAGGGGTGATTTCATTCATTAAAATTCGAAAAATTGCAAACAGTCAAAACTATTCATAATTTAACGCATTATTTTCATTAGTTTATAATCTGTTAATGTCAAATCGTCAACTTCACCCTGAGCGCTGATTGGTTGAACAAAATTATTCAACTTGCATCATCTTTCACTTACGTCAGAGCATGATAGTTTTTAGGATTTCGTAGCCAACAAGAAATCCTTATAGTTTCGCCATGTCCGTCTGTCCGTCTGTCCGTCCGGCCGTCTTCGGCTTAGCTCAGTAACCATTACTACTAGATAACTGTGATTCGGCATGGATATTTAAATCAATCTCGCCGACAAAACAGTACAATCAAATGTTGAACAAATCTTTTTTTTATGGTATGTACACCTAAAGCGGGGATGTAATTTTTTTTCAAGATAAACCCAGATGGTGGGGTACCTTTGGATAGCTCGTTCAAATATATTATGGGTTTTCTAAACCATTTTTAAAATCAGTGATTTGTTTGCGAGATATTGGACTTTTTAAGCCCTAATTATTGTTCGAGTAATGTGCCCCCCCCCCCCCCTCCCCCTGCCGGCTAAATGCCTACTACTGGGGATGTGAATAAATTCGTGGTAGTAGTTACATATAAGGAATTGTAGTTACCGAGTAATAGACTAATAGTCGACCAACTTAATGTGTACTTGGAAAGGCCAATTTTCGTACAAATTCGGCCCACGCAACCGCACCTACAAATTTTGACATTAATCATTAACTCAACTGATAACGTTTCCTATAGTCGAGACATTCAATTTGCATCTGTTTTCATCTGATACACGTAACCATTCTAATATATTTCATTTAATTTGCAATTTATTAGAGAGAGACGTCTGAATCGCTGTCGACCTCATGTTCTAAGTAGAAAAGGGGTGGCCGACCTCCATTTGAATAATGGAATAATAAAGGGCCTAATGACATGTAATTTTATTTCCATGCTTGCTAACGCAAACGACTGATCGATTGTATCTACGGTAAATTAGAAACGAGGCTTGAAATATTAAGGATCAACCACATGGATACACAACAAAAAGGACGTTGAAATCGTGATAAATAAAGCCGCGTTTAAGGACAGTAAACGCATGCAGCGTTCGTTCAAACATGTATACCTAATTATGTCAGCACCCACCCACCCACACCTCATGGCATTTACTTGGATTATCGTGGAAATGTTCGTAACGATGTTTGGCTTAAATTTTGGCTCTGTTTGTGGTTCAGTTTGACAAATTCAAAAACGGCATATGTTCGATGCGCTGGTACATGTGAACGCTAAAGTCTATAAGCATCTGAACATAAGGCCCATATGACGCGTGACCGCATAGGTAGGAAGAGCGGCATTTAGTGCGACTGAACATAATTTACTTTAAAAACAAAGTTTTAACCGACTTCAATTTAGTACTCCGCCAAGCCACGAGAACATTTCCCATTTTTTTTTACAATTTACCACATGAATTGATTTCCGATAGCAAATGCGTTGATCACTATAGAAAAAAACCGAATCGCTGTATGTGGGCCGATAATATTACGAGGCGTACTCCGCAGTTCCCGTAGCCTGAAGTTGTCTGTTCTCCCTCACCGGTCCGGTTTTATGTCTGGTTCTTTTATCGTTCAGGCAATTCGACTCTGGAACGCTCTTCCGCTAACTATCCGCCAAGCACAAAGCAAATTGACTTTCAAGCGCAAGTTACGCAAGTATCTTTCTGATAAGCGCGTAAGATAGTTCACACCATAGTATTTTTCACTAGGTACAAAAGGTAGTAATTGTGTATATTATATGTTAGTGTATATTATTTTGTATATGTATATGTTTATTTCAGTATGTATTTGATAGAAGTTTATCTTGGATTAAGCTTTAATTTAAGTTTTAATGCCTGCACCTTCTTGTTTCTGTTTTGCCCAATGGTTGACTGGTAGAGAATGCCTTGTGGCATTAAGTCCGCCATTTGTACTTTATTTTGTATTGTGCAATAAAGTTTAAATAAATAAATAAATATTTGAGGACTTCCATCGATTCCCCAAGATCAGCGGCAGCGGCAGGGGTCGGCGGCATGATAAATGGAATGGCGCGGGCCGCGGCGCACAGTGAGGAACGGGGGACGGGGAGCGAGCGGTAGTTGAGGCGCGCGGGGGGGCGTCGTCGCGGGCGCGGGCGAAACGGCAGCGGCATATCATACGCTTCTTTGATGCTCACCGACAACGACACTCGACAGTGCAAACGCGAGCTATTCGATTCGATTAAAATATAAAAATTAAAATCTGCAATGGTAAGAAAACGAAAGAACGCCGTATACGCTTTCTTTTCTTTTCATAATGAAGCGAAAACATCATCCTGTTTGGTATCCGGCTGTACATCTGTCATCATAGCTCCGCACTCTCAGAGTCCCCGCCCGTACACCCGCACCTCACGCTATGTTGCTGTGCCAATGTACTGAATGTAATGTTCCTACTGACGATGCGACGATGTCGCGGAAAGAAAGACAAAACGGCAGCGCCGGCGGTTTGGCAACGACGCCAAAATCTAAATATCGGTAACCTTTAAAAATCGGTTAAGGTACCGAAAAAAATAAAGGTTACCGTTATATTTCGATAGCGAAATATAAAGGTTCCGCTACCGAAAACGCTATTTCAAAACCGATATGACGTCATATCCGTTATGAATAATACCGGTATTTTTCGGTTATGCAGTCCCTGGTACATAATAGAGAAATTTGATAAGTCATCTGTGATCTTCATCATCAATTTCTCGCCACCAAATTTATGATTCCGGATGTAAATACACGAGTTATAATAGAAAATACCAAAATCACTACACGCCGGCCTAATAAAATTGAGGAGTTCCCTCAATTGTTCATGGATCTCATCATCTAACTGAATTTTGAAAAAAATGGGACCCACCTGGAAGTGTATACATACGAACAAAAAAAATCGGCTCATCAATGACGGAGTTCTGAGGTAACAAACATTGAAAAAAAAAACAGCCGAATTGAGAACCTCCTTCTTTTTGTTTGAAGTCGGTTAAAAAGCGAGACTTCGGTCTTAAAGTCATGTATCATAAATATATTTTGTTTTACTTATAACTTCTAAGACAGTATCTGCGAAGTCTAGTTTCAACGTCATATATAATTGAAATAATAGGGACTATGCTGCAAAAGGATCTACTCAACGGGATGTTCTTGGGTAGTTTATTTCTACTTTCTTATTATTCTTGTTTTATTTATATTGCATGTTATCGTGTAATTTTATAACAATTGATTTGAAAACAAAAAAGTGACACAGTTGTAAATTGTGATTACTACAAAAGTGCTACGAAAACACGAGCACAACGTCACGTTGATATGAGCTGTCTATAACTTGCACTTGCTAAACAAGTATTTAGGGCCTACGCTAGCTGACGCGGACGCCAGCCGCGTGCGCACGCTCGCTGGTCCCGCTCAGGACACCCGCCGCGGGCCAGCGAGTACGCGACGGGCGCACGCCTAACTTAGCGCTGAATTCAAGAAACAAGTCCGCGAGCGTGTGCCCGCCGCGTGCGCACGGAGCGGACGCCCGCCACCCGCCGCGCGGATTAAAGTCCGTCGCACGCGCCCGCGCCAGCTAGCGGTGTTCATACAATTTCTTATATGACGGGCCTCCGCTCCGGGTAATCCATGTCAGTTAGCGTAGGTAAAAGAGTTAGTAGTGCTTCTGGGTAAAGAGATAAAAGATTAACATTCTAAACGAGACACGAAATTATATTTAAAAATGCACATAGGAGCGTTCTATGGATGTGACATCCATACTAATATTATAAATGCGAAAGTGTATGTGTGTGTTTGTTTGTTTGTCCGTCTTTCGCGGCAAAACGGAGCGACGAATTGACGTGATTTTTAAGTGGAGATAGTTGAAGGGATGGAGATTGACATAGGATTGCCACAGTTTTATCCCCGAAATCATCTCCTAAGGGGGTGAAATAGGGATGTAAAAGTTTATATGAAGCTGCGATATAAACGAATTCCACGCGGACGGAGTCGCCGGCAGAAGCTAGTAGGTAATAATTACTCCGAGCATCTGTAGAATTATACCTAAATGACATTAACGTCACGAGCTGACATTAAAACGTGCAGAATAAATCCTCTGTGTTTCATTACATCCATGACAAAAACACATACTCATTCAATGAAGTAATAATGCGAAATAGCCCATTATTCGCATGAAAGCCGCTACAATCCAGCGTATCGCGCCTAAATAGACTTACGTTATTAATAATAATAAGTAACGACTTTGTTTTGTTACTTCTTTGTCGGCACTTTATGGACGCAGGATCACGTAACGTTTCGAACGCACGTTACTAGTACAGTCAAGTGCAAAAGTATGTATCGATTTCATCTCCTTAAATATGTATCAAAACCTTAATCCGCTGACATAAGAGCTATGGGACATATTTATGAGTAAGTTGTATGTACCCATATTTTTACACTTGACTGTACAACTCAACTGTCATTTTCACATACAAAAAGTGACATTTGATCTTATCTTATGTAGGCTATATGTCAAATAATATTAATTTTACATATTAAATACCTTATATACTAAACCTATCAATGCGTTAAGTTTAGACACTACCTAACCTATTAAATATTGTATAAAATACGTACACCGGTTTCCGGTAGAATATGTAAGATATTGACTAAGCATTATTTATATACCAGCTAATGTGAACATACTCAGCGAATAAATTATCATTCACAAGCTTCTGCCCGCGACTCCGTCCGCGTGGAACTCGTTTATATCGCAGCTCCATATATTTTTTTACCCGGGGATAAAAACTATCCTAAGTCACTCTCCATCACTTCAACTATCTCCACTAAAAAAATCACGTCAATTCGTCGCTCCGTTTTGCTGTCAAAGACGGACAAACAAACAAACAAACACACACACATAAACTTTCCCATTTATAATATTAGTATGGATTTATTCTACCTGACGCGCGGAGAATGCCTTACGGTCGCAAACCAGCGTACGGCCCGCCTGATCACGCGTCAGTGAATTGACGAAACTAACTCGCAGATATTGGCTCCTAAATCATTAGTCATTTAAACGATTCTGGGACTTAGACTCGGATGGCGGATAGGTTAGAATTGGTTATTTTTTTTATAAAAGAGCGGAAAAATCTTTATCGCGTTAGTTTCGTCAACTCACTGAAGCGTTTCAGGGATTTTATCAAATCACTAAACAAGTCTAGTGAAATGAAAAAACGAGTTGCCTTTTTTGTCCGATTTCGTCATTTCACTAAACAGATTCAGAGATTTGATCAAATTACTGATTTGTATCAGGTAAATGATAAAATGGATTGGCCATTTTAACATCCTGCGTGATTTGATCATATCCCTTAGGGATTTGATCAAATCTCTGTTTTGACCATTTCCCTGCAACATATACATATATCTTTGAACTGGACTGTACGAGCTAGCTATCGTACATCGTATCGCATTTAATATACTATTGCCTTTACAGTCGAATATGATGACATGGATGACATGCGTAACCTAGATTATTGACTTATTATATTTGAGTGCATTAAAGACGCTCATTAACACCAAACGTGTGTTAGTTATTATGACAATACTCCTGACATTTCCCACCGTATCCTGCATACTCTGACATACAACTGACATACATATTGACATCTTGACAGTACGGTCATACAGAACCGTACATTTGGTCCTTCGAACTTAGTAGTGTTCAGTGTTCAGTGTGATTTGCGTTTCAGCTTGGTTGGCCTCCCACAAGCGGGTCTCACCAGCTAAGTTGAGCATACGCGACTTCGCACCGAAAGTTCGTGGATACTAGTTACCGTGACAAGCATTTGGATTGACATTCTGCTATCATTGACAGTGACATTCTATTGTGCAATTTGGTGACATTTTTATATTTGATACGTACGTACGTAAAAGGAGACATCATGGATGATTACGATCGTATTTTGCAACGGCAGAGGGAGATCGTCGAAGCTATTCAACGCGTTGAAGCTAATTTCAAGAAGGATTCCGATTCAAGGAAAACTGACGAGTATTTGCGGACACGGCTTCAAGCTTTGGAGACGTTATGGGAAGAATTCGAGAAGAACAACATGAAGCTTCTTGGCGCACCTGACCAGACTGGAGAGTATTTTGTGGAAAAGGTGTTTCAACAAATGCAGATACTTACTGACAAGGTTCGTACGATCCTATCAAACTATCGCTTTGGGGAACTGTCCACCCCTAAAGCGAAAGAGGCTGAGCAGCAACAAACCAGCAAACTTAACGAGTTTTTTAACGAACAAAAAGCCAATTTCAGAGCCTTTCAGAGGCTATTGAATTATATTGACGTTGACAAGATAACCGAGAAATGGGAATTAGAAGATGAACTTCGCAACTTGCAAACTCGCTGGGAACACATTGACACCTTGCATTCGAAAATTGACAATCTGCTTCTGGGCTCAGATAAAGATTACGAGGAGAGATATTCTGTATATGAGAAGAAATATCGATTGACAAAGAAAGCTCTGAACCAGAAATTATCTGCAACAACTCATCTGTACAAATCTACTCCGCAAATGGAACTTCCAAACTTTTACGGGGATTACTCACAATGGCCTACATTCCTCGATTTGTACAGGTCTGCAATTCATGACAACCCCCTTCTGTCTAAAGCGCAAAAAATGCAGCATTTGAAGGGAAAATTAAGAGGAGAAGCACTGCGCCTCGTTCAGCATTTGTCGGTTACCGCTGAGAATTACCTTACCGCATGGGATCTGTTGTACCATCGCTACAACAAACACCATCTACTGTTCTCTCGGCAGATAGAAATATTTTTAAATCAACCTACAATTTACAAGCAATCGTCGCATGACATTAAGAAACTGCATGACACTACCATGGAGTGCGTACATGCCATACATAATCTTGGCATCGATACGACTACCTGGGATCCACTACTTGTTCATCTTTTGACTAAGAAATTGGATCCATTGACATTGAGCGACTACAAGGAGTCTCGCAAAGAACCGCGGGACTTGCCTAGACTGGAAGATTTTACTGCATTCTTAGAGACAAAATTCATCGCACTGGAGCCTGTAAGCAAGAGAGAACGAGAGCCCGCAGGGTCATCTGCATCCAAAAAACTGACATTTAGACCGAAGGATACGGCTTCCTACGCACCACAAAGGACATCGTACAACAAACCAAGTTCATTCAACTACAAAAGCAATGTACTTTGTGTATTGTGCAATGTAAATCATGCAATTTACCAATGCAAGAAATTTGAATCTATGTCACCGGACGTCAAATTGAAAACGGTGGCAAAATACGGAATGTGCAAAAACTGTCTTTATGTACATGAACGCAATGTGTGTAATTCTACAAAGACGTGCAAAATTTGCCATGGAAAACATAACACACTGTTGCACGACTCGGTAAATGAACTCGAAGCGCAGGGATCGAGGCCGGCGTTCGTGCCTAAACAACAACCGCGTCAGCAGTACAATTGGGAACCGTCATCAAATCACGTTGCTAATTGCAATGGCGAAATTTTATTGACAACTGTACTAGCACGTGTACGAGCAAATGACAACACGTATGTGACACTTCGCTGTTTATTAGATCAAGGATCACAAATTTCCTTGATTACTGAAAACGCTGCCCAGCGGCTGGGGTTGCCCCGGCGCCCGCTGAAGGGATCTGTAACTGGCATCGGCGAAAGCATCACAAAGATCAAAGGGAAAGTTCAACTAGAATGCAAATCGATTCATAATGACCACACGTTCACTACTCATGCTCTAGTTATGCCAAAACTAATCAACAGGTTACCCAGCTACTCATTTGACTAACCAAACTTTGCACACATTCAGCATCTTCAACTCGCCGACCCAGATTTCAACGTTTCGAAACCTATTGACATTTTACTTGACGCGAAGGTTTATTCTGACATAATAATGAGTGGTCTCGTCAGAGGAACAGCTCAGCAACCAATTGCCCAGCAGACTCAACTTGGTTGGATAATATCGGGGTGCGTTAACCAGTCGCTCAACTGTAACGTCGTTATCAATAACGTCCAAGATATCGCCAACTACTGGGAGATGGAGGAAATCAGCGAGGAGCCTACTGCAACACAAGAGGAGCAATTTTGCGAGCAACTGTACACCGCTACTACGCGACGGTTGCCTGACGGGAGATACGAGGTGCGCCTACCTATGAAAGAAGGATTCGAAGCAAAATTAGGTCAGTCGAAATCTAAGGCACTGGCTCAATTTAATCACCTCGAGCAACGCTTGGCAAAAGACATCAAATTACGTGACAGTTACCAAAAATTTATGGAGGAATACCAGGAGTTAGGTCACATGGAAGAGTGCCGAACAAATAAAGATCCTTCATGCTTTTTGCCTCACCATAGTATCCAAAAATCTGATTCGACCACCACCAAGTTAAGAGTCGTCTTCAATGCATCTTCCCGCAACTCCTCAGGATACAGCCTGAACGACCTGATGGAATGTGGACCCAAACTGCAACAAGACATTCAGGACCTCTTACTGAGATGGAGGACCTATGAGATAGTTTACACTGCCGACTGTGAGAAAATGTACAGATGTATCCTTATTCAAGAAGATCAACAACACTTGCAAAAGATCGTGTGGCGAAGTCACCCACAAGACTTCCTGAAGGAATACACGCTCTGTACCCTGACATACGGAATGAAAGCAGCGCCGTTTCTTGCATTACGGACAATGGCTCAACTAGCCGTTGACGAAGCTGACAAATATCCTTTAGGCGCAAAGGTCCTGCAAAAGGATTTCTATGTTGACGACCTGCTAAGTGGATGCAATACCATTGAACAGGCACGAGAAACGCAGCATCAACTAATTGGCATGCTCCGAGGCGCGGGGATGAACTTAAGAAAGTGGGCCAGCAACAAGCCACAATTATTATCTGATTTATCACCAAACCAAATAAATCAATGCATTGTTGACATCAAAAACATGACACCTACAAAGGCGCTCGGATTGCAATGGAATCCTATAACTGACACTTTCATGTTTCTACACGCTGACAAACAACGAAAAACGAGTAAAATGACAAAACGGATATTATTATCTGAAATATCCAAAATCTTTGACCCCCTTGGATGGATATCGCCTGTCACTATCCGAGCTAAACTATTGTTTCAAAAAGTTTTCCTCACTGGCATCGAATGGGACCAGGAAGTGCCGCCTGACACCAAACAAGAATGGATTAAGATTCGGGACGACTTGCATAACATTGACAAACTAAATATACCCCGATGGATTGGAGACACCACTAAGACGATGACGGTTCACGGATTCTGCGATGCATCCGAGAAGGTATATGCGTGCGTCATATATCTTACATCAATAAATGACAAGGGTGACGTCATCACAAGAATGATTGCCGCAAAGACCAAACTTTCACCTAAAAAGAAAACCTTGACATTGCCTCGACTGGAGTTGTCCAGCGCAGTACTACTGTCAAAACTAATGTCAAAGGTAATTAAAAGCTTTGCCGCACAATAATATACCCGTTTACGGCTGGACGGACTCATTAATCGTTTTGGGCTGGCTACAAGGAAACCCGACGCGCTGGAAGACATTCGTGGCGAACCGTATATCACAAATTATTGACATTATGCCGTCCAAATGTTGGAGGCATGTAAGCTCGCAAAATAACGCCGCTGATTGTGCAACACGCGGCTTATCTACCAGTCAATTGATATCCCACTCGTTATGGTGGGACGGTCCTGGCTTTATAAAACATGACATTCCTGACAACATTGACAAGATCAAGCTACCCCAATGCGAGGTGAAACTGAACCCAAATCCAAAGACATGTGCCGTTCTTATCACATCATCAGTCATCGAAGATTTGCTAGGAAAATACAGCTCATTATCTCGCATAGTACGAATCACATGTTATGTATCACGTTTCATAACAAACCTGCGCCACCGCAGTGCGACGTATGCGCAGACGGCAAGACGCCAACTTGACACTTTAGGCATTGTGCAATGTACGCCAATGACCACAAATCACTTGACAACAAATGAAATTGACAATGCATATAAGGTTATTTCGAAAGCAGTGCAAGGGCAAGAATTTGCAAAAGATATTCATGACATTCAGCAGAAAGGTACGGTGAACGCGAAGAGTACCCTGCTTAACTTACGCCCTTATTTAGACAAAAGAGGAGTATTGAGAGTCGGTGGACGACTTCAACATGCACACCTGACAGAAGACGCTAAACATCCCATCCTTTTACCCAAGCATTCCAGATTGACGGAGTTAAGCATCAGCCAAGCTCACCTGCAGACGCTACATGGCACTGCCGCCCTGACCTTAGTTGCCCTTCGACAAAGATTTTGGGTGCTAAGTGGAACACGCATGGTTAAGAAATACGTCGGCCAATGCGTAAAATGCTTCCGGTACAATACGAACACAAGTAAACAATTGATGGGAGATTTGCCAGAACCACGAGTGACCCCTTCCCGCCCCTTTACACACACGGGGATTGATTTCACGGGACAAGTAGAGCTTTAGGCTTTCAGCCAATAAGGGAAGAGGTATAAAAACAACCCGTGGGTACATTGCAGTCTTCGTATGCTTCGCTACTAAGGCCATTCACCTCGAACTTGCGTTGGACCTGAGCACGCCAACATTTCTCGCTGCATTCAAGAGGATAGGTGCCAGGAGAGGAGTACCCCTACACGTTTACAGTGATAACGGATCGAATTTCATTGGAGCCTCACGGGTCCTGAAGCAGGAAAAGGCGGAAATCCTGCAAGTTATGAACAAAGATTTTTTGGAAGACGTCGCTGAGATGGGCGTAACTTGGCACTTCAGTGCTCCTTCCTGGCCTAGTGGAGGAGGTATATGGGAGGCTGCGGTTAAAAGCACCAAGCATCATCTGAAGCGCGTTTTGGGAGATCAAAAACTGACCTACGAAGAGTTTACTACTCTCTTGACACAAATAGAAGCATGCTTAAACTCTAGACCGCTTTATGCATTAACAGACAGCTCAGAAACGGATTACCATTTCATTTTTGGTGCATGTGCAATATGCATTTTTTGGTTGGAGGTCCAATGTTATCGTTACCTACAAATGGCAATGAGACAACGTGCGGGATAACAAGATGGCAATTGACAGAAAAGATGCTTCAAAGTTTCTGGAAGAGGTGGTCATCGGAATACTTGCATCATCTGCAGCTAAGACACAAGTGGCAACAACCAACAAAAAACCTGGAAAAGGATGACATCGTTCTCATCAAAGAGGACAACTTACCTTCTGCAAAATGGGCAATGGGACGTGTGACAGAAACACATCCCGGCAAAGATGGTAATATCCGAGTTGTGACATTAAGAACGAAAGGAAAACATATTCAACGACCAGTAATCAAATTAGCCCCATTACCTACACAAAAGCCGGAACAAAGCAACTCAATTGATATCCACGCGAAACCAGACACCGAGTCTCAGAAGGTACATCGACGCGCACGAAGAAATAAACAAAGTTTTATGACATCAATGTTGCTCTTGCTTCTGACATGTGCGTTACCAGCGGCGACCCAGATACTGCAAATTGACAAGATTGACAATAACAACACACTATATTTTGACAAAGTTTCGGACATTTCGATCATACAGGACGAATGGAAGATGGTTGCATTTTACAATATGACGACTTATTGGGATAGCATATGTGCAATAGAAAACTATACTGAACTCATAAAGAGAAGATGCAACGATGACTACACATGTGCCCCAGTTATTGCACAATTCGAACACGAGTTAAATGAACTTCGCCACTACAATACCTTGCTGACAAGGCAGCATAATGTTAACCAACAGCGCAGAGGTCTAATCAACGGAGTTGGCTATTTAGCTAACACATTATTTGGCGTATTGGATGACAGATTTGCCGAAAAATATGACAGAGACATCGAAACTATTGCAAAACGAGAAGACCACATATTCAACTTATACAAAAATCAAACCTCCATGTTAGAAGCCCATAACAACATTCTGAAACGAAATGAATTCATTATGAAAAGTCAATTTACATCGATTGCCAGAACCCTCCATAACCTGACAGAAGACATCAACCAAGCACAAACAACAAGTTTACGCATATTAAACTCATTCTCGTTACTATCGTCCATGGTAGCCGCAAATGTCATCATTTCTAATCTAAGAAGAATTCAGGATACCCTACTTGACACCATAACTGACATTTATCACGGACGACTCAATGTGCACTTATTACCTCCAGAACAAATACAACAACAATTAGAATTGATATCGGGACACCTACAGGGTGATCTCACCGTACCTGTTGACAATATTGGAGATTTATACGGACTACTACACATTCAAGCCAGAGTGACGCGAAAATCTTTAATAATGGAAATACGTTTACCACTGCTAAACCATAATCAGTTCGAGTTAGACGAGATTATCAGCATACCACGCAAAAATGGAAACAACACGTTCTATACATCAACTGGCACCAAATACATAGCTATCAATGTGAAGAAAGATACCGTAATTCCAATGACAGAAACTGACATACTAGCGTGCATCTCTCACAAAAATAATCACCGGTTATGCCCATTAAATCATCCGGTATATACAATGAAAGTCGGCGAATCTATCTGTGACATGCAATTAATGATAAACGACGATAATAAGCCTTATTGCCAAGCGGCAGTAAAGAAATGCGCTAACAGATGGATCAAGTTGCATGCTCGTGATACATGGCTATTTACGTATTGCAACGAATACCCGATACGAGTGATATGTCCTAACGGCGTCACTACACAACAATTGATCGGCACTGGCCTGGTCGTAATCCCATCAGGATGTTCTGTGAGAGGAAAGTCGTTTGCCATACACTCGCAACATGACTACAAGAGTCAAATATATATACAGAACTCATACTTGGAAACTCCAAAAATATCTCCTATCAATGACGTAATTAAAACGTCGTTGCCTGAAGAGATCAAGCTGTTGACAGAAGATCATAACTCTGAATTTCTGGACATAAGTCAGAAAATAAAGGCTATGAAAGAACAAAACTTGGAACAACTTCCTAGAAATGACAACACCCATTACATCGTGATCTACGTCATACTGGGAGCTATTTCATTAGCCATTACGACATTTATTATTTGCAAATTGAAACGTCGTTGCCAGTTGAAACGTGGTCAACCCGACACACCACTGCAAGAGGTATTATCAGCGGTTGCTCCAGCCGGCCCTGGAAAAATGAATACTGTACAGCAGCGAACAACCACACCCAATACAGACATCCCAATGACGCCTCAACCGCAAAGGAGAGTTAGTTTTAAAGAATTAGGTTTAGAACAATAATTTTGACAATACATTTTAACATTCTATTATTAGTTAAGACATAATTTTGTGTTTAGCTAATTGCACTCTATTTATCTAGGTATTTTCGTTACTATGTATTTTGCCTTTTGTGTTTTTTCTTTGTAAGTGGCAGTATGTACGAGCTAGCTATCGTACATCGTATCGCATTTAATATACTATTGCCTTTACAGTCGAATATGATGACATGGATGACATGCGTAACCTAGATTATTGACTTATTATATTTTAGTGCATTAAAGAAGCTCATTAACACCAAACGTGTGTTAGTTATTATGACATTACTCCTGACATTTCCCACCGTATCCTGCATACTCTGACATACAACTGACATACATATTGACATCTTGACAGTACGGTCATACAGAACCGTACATGGACTACCTACATACAAATAGACATAAGATTTTTTTTTGTTATTATTAGTAATTTTTAGTCATACATTTTGATGAAATATATTATTAATTTAAGTTATAAGTTCAGGAAAAGTTGTAAATAGAATCATATATCATATTATGATATTGTATAGTCATCGAAATAAAGACAAAATCGAGCATCGAGCTAAATAGCTCATGCAATTGTTTTTTTTATGCAAATATAAAGATAATGATTATGATATAAATTCTAGAAGTAGGCTTAGTTACCTTTGTGGCTAGATATATCTCATCGGGTGCCTGATTAATGAATGTTTGAATATTTTCTGATGTGAATATCCTGGATTTTTCCAGCTTTGGCTTGTATCCGTCTGACCGTCGTTTTAGCCACAGGACTAAGTTTTGATAGGTTTTTATGTTGATATTATGCTTCACCTGCATCGTTGCCTTAAGCATGGAGTATAATGCCCAGAGTGTTGAAGATTTTCTGGTAACTGACAGTTCTTTAAAATATGCCAGAAAAACTGATTCAGAGAAAATGTGGGGATTTTTCTCATTTTTCCAATTAATAAAATTATTATACGCCACCATATACTTTTCCTTTGATTTTGGCGGCAACAAGTTATTTAAAGCCATTTCTGCTTCCACTCTCAACTCCGGCGGGGTGCAATTTATTTCATTTCTTCATCGGAAGTGACGGAACTCATATTAAATAACAAAATCACAATAAATCCAATAAAAGAGAATCACAGAGTGAAAAAAAACTATTTTGCCTCCATTATTATTAAAAAAATATCTCCGCGGTTTGAGTAGACATTTTTACCGCTAATATTTAGATGAAATTATTTAAATGTGTATTTTTCTAGTTAAAATTGCAACTTAAAATTATTGGAGTTTGTAAATAATGCGTTATTTATTATGTTCATGTCGATTTTATATATATAAAACAGCAAAATATAGCAAACATCACTTGTTGTTTTTTATTTTATAAGCAGTGGTAGAATGTCATAACGAACCGAAAAGCAAATATTCCATATAGTTTTTTTTAATGGCTGAATTCCGTGATGCTGTGTCACAAATAAATGTCGAATGAAAACAAAAGACGATCACTTTGCAGGCCTCCAATTTTGTATGAAATTTCATTATGTGTCTCTTCGTCTCTCCGCACCTGAAACAAGACACTTCGCTGCCTATTATTAGAAAAGTAACGTCAATATTTCATTGCATGGTTGAGAAAATTATATTATTCAATCAGTTGTATATTCTATACCGTGACAACAACGTGCTAATGACATGTCATTATGCAACATGCTTATTACATTCACATTACCAGGAACAACCGTCCAAAAACTCGTATCTCATTTCTCTACGTTTCTATAAACTGGGCCTTTTTAACGGGTGCGAAGGGTTATAATTCCAAAACATTGCCGAATCGTTGTATGAGTTTACGATACGTTCGGTTCGGGTATGATGAGGGCGGGGTTTCGAAATATGCGCCCGTTTATCACTTTCGTTGGGACAGCACTTGTAATGCGCGCGACCGAATCATTAGAGCTGCGTTCCATTCGGTTTGTCTCTTTCACATATCAATCGCATTCAATATATGTAACAAAATAAATAAATTAACGAGCGCTCGAAACATATTGATACAACACGCTCTTGGACTCGGAGGCGGACTTAATAATAATAAAGAATAAACCATTTATTTCAGGCATCCAAGGCCCATTAGTAACAAATACCTTAAAGACTAACATACTAGTAGTACACACATTCATGAAATCAAAAACTAATTATTTAGGCGACGAAACAGCGATGCTCCGTTGCGTCGTCAAGTCCGGTGTAGAATTCGGTAAGTTGCCCCGGAACCGCAGAAACACGACACCCTTCGGCCAGAATGCCTTATAATGTCTTCAAGCAATCTCTACCAGTCAAGCGCAGGGCTGAATAGAAAAGCGTTCATACCCCGTATCATGGTGGGCCTTATCACGTGGTAAGTGACAATATAGAGCGGCAGTCTCGTTCTATCGAACGGTGTCAGCCAGAGACGGACGCTCAATCTTGTCATTAAGGCCGACCATGATACGGGGCCAGGTCCACGCTTTTGACTAAAAACGACAACTCAAACGAAATGACTGCCATTTCCAACTACCATTACAATAATGAGAATTAATTCCAATCAACTATATCCCACTTGAAGCTACGGTAGCCTAGTGGTTTAGCCATGCGGCTGTCAAGCGGCGGTCGTGGGTTCGAATCCCGGCTCGTACCAATGAGTTTTTCGAAACTTATGTACGGAATATTTACCGTTAGCTTTTCGATGAAGGAAAACATAGTGAGAAAACCGGTCTAATCAGTCGCTTTCGTAAAACTAGTGCCTATGCCAAATCTTGGGATTAGGTGTCAAAGCGGACCCCGGGCTCCTTTAGGGGCATTACCGGGAATAACGCTAGGAGGACCAACTATATCCCACTTCCTACTAATATTATAAATGCGAAAGTTTGGATGTTTAGATGTTTGGATGTTTAGATATTTGGATGTTTGTTACTCAATCATGCTTGAACGGCTCAACCGATTTGGATGAAATATTGCATGAAGATAGTTCATAGCCTGGTTTAAAATAAAGGATAGTTTCTACTCCGGGTCCACTCAGGCGAAGTCGCGGGCGAAATTTAGTATTCTTTAATTATTATCTGCAACACTACTGACAATTGGGTAGGTAGTTTCCCAATGCAATGTATATGGTAAATCATCATTATCATAACAAAGTGTAAATTATACAAAAAAACGAAGGCTGTATTGTGTAATAAATAAATTTTGTTTTTTTTTTCATGTAAAGGACTATCCTGGCTATGATGACTCCACGTTGTGATGTCATATTTAGCTGTCAATCCGTTTCCAGCGTCTGCCAGCTATGTGTCATGTCTGACTTTGATTTTGATTCATGTCTTTTGTTGTGTTCTGAATTGTAGTTCACTCAACATTGTGCATTGGATTCTCTCTAAAACCTGGTTTCAATAGCATCCTGGAAAAATTGAAAAGATGAATATTACTAAAAAATAAAAATTTAATATCAAAAGAATGTAATAGTGTCAACGTTTTAAATGTGATACGAGGTCAACCCTTCACCCTCGCAAGTAAAAATATGTCATTCAATTCGGCCAAATATTTACACGCCGAAAAATTACGACGTAAAGTGTCGCACCCAGCTATTTACGCACAAACATGCACTTTGCGACACGACGAAAAAAAGGCTGTCTTCATATTCAGCGATGCAACAATGTGGATCTTATTTCAACTGAGGTAGAGTTCAAAATTCTGTTTGTGTTTTTGCTTTTGAAACTGTTTCGTACTAAAATCGCGATTTGGCTTTTTAATGATGTCA
This sequence comes from Epinotia demarniana, assembly GCA_945867215.1. Taxonomy (NCBI): domain Eukaryota; kingdom Metazoa; phylum Arthropoda; class Insecta; order Lepidoptera; family Tortricidae; genus Epinotia; species Epinotia demarniana. The sequence continues at coordinate 6,778,623 of OX244272.1, forward strand.
CGAAGGCTACTCGTATTTTATGCCCGTTAAAAGGAATAAAATGTTTGATGTGATGTTCGAATTTTTATTTTGCTGTTATGATGGAAATTATATGGTTATGAAGGACCAGTTGGTGTAATATGGTGGCCATTTTATCACTTATCTCTGTGGATAAAACATCCGCCACTTTCTGACCTTTCTGAATAAAGGATAGTTTCTACTCCGGGTCCACTCAGGCGAAGTCGCGGGCGAAATTTAGTATTCTTTAATTATTATCTGCAACACTACTGACAATTGGGTAGGTAGTTTCCCAATGCAATGTATATGGTAAATCATCATTATCATAACAAAGTGTAAATTATACAAAAAAACGAAGGCTGTATTGTGTAATAAATAAATTTTGTTTTTTTTTTCATGTAAAGGACTATCCTGGCTATGATGACTCCACGTTGTGATGTCATATTTAGCTGTCAATCCGTTTCCAGCGTCTGCCAGCTATGTGTCATGTCTGACTTTGATTTTGATTCATGTCTTTTGTTGTGTTCTGAATTGTAGTTCACTCAACATTGTGCATTGGATTCTCTCTAAAACCTGGTTTCAATAGCATCCTGGAAAAATTGAAAAGATGAATATTACTAAAAAATAAAAATTTAATATCAAAAGAATGTAATAGTGTCAACGTTTTAAATGTGATACGAGGTCAACCCTTCACCCTCGCAAGTAAAAATATGTCATTCAATTCGGCCAAATATTTACACGCCGAAAAATTACGACGTAAAGTGTCGCACCCAGCTATTTACGCACAAACATGCACTTTGCGACACGACGAAAAAAAGGCTGTCTTCATATTCAGCGATGCAACAATGTGGATCTTATTTCAACTGAGGTAGAGTTCAAAATTCTGTTTGTGTTTTTGCTTTTGAAACTGTTTCGTACTAAAATCGCGATTTGGCTTTTTAATGATGTCACGAAGGCTACTCGTATTTTATGCCCGTTAAAAGGAATAAAATGTTTGATGTGATGTTCGAATTTTTATTTTGCTGTTATGATGGAAATTATATGGTTATGAAGGACCAGTTGGTGTAATATGGTGGCCATTTTATCACTTATCTCTGTGGATAAAACATCCGCCACTTTCTGACCAGTATGTGATTGCGAGAGTAACAGATGTCTTATCGACAACGATATATGTTAAAACGACAACCATGTGTCATAGGCCCGCAGCAAGGGAACCAACCAGTAAGGGCGGGTTGCAGCCACTTACGATTACCGGCCGATCAACGTTATACATATATTCCGGCAGCTGTCGTTCCATAATAACTTATTTATTTATTTATTTATTTATTTATTGATACATGGAAAACCAACAGCGCAACATATTTCTAGATGCCATAATAAAACCATATAGCCAATTACTTATCAAAACATTCCATACATTCAGATTTTAATGAACACCACTTACGATTACAGAGGGTTTGGTGCAACCTAACCTAAGTGGAAGTAAATTAGTGTAGTTAATTAGCTTCAGGAGGTACGGTACAGATGGTAACGTACGACTCTTAACCGATTCAGGGCCAAGAATCGCTACGCGCTACGCTCGTAGCAGATCCCGTGGTTTTCCTCGTATGTAGCGGAAAGCGACTACGGCGGTCTGACGCATATGTCACAGTACAGGAACAGTAAATAAACTTTGCAGTCACGGAATTAACTCTCGTATGTTATTTTTTTATATGAGGTTTCTTAATTAAACGTGATAGCGAAGCGAACGAAGTTTTCTGCTTCAGCTTGGGCGAATTATTCCGTATGTCCCGGTGTCCCGTGCTCCAGTTGTCCGGCTGTTCAGGTCGTATTTCTCAACTGGTTGTCGAGACTTTTTGGTAGCAAGTTCGTTAATAAAATGGTTCGTTTTCTCATTTATTTATTTTTTAATTTTTCAATAAATAATCTAGAAAAAGACACTCCAAGACAAGTTCTCCAGCTCACCAAGCCACTTATATTCTTGATCCAGAGAGTTTTGATACATACAGGGTACTTAAATGTGTTAACGCGAAAATAACTGTGTCAAGCAGTTTTTTGTATATATATATATATTTTTTTTTTTTCTTACACAACAAAATTACGAAAAACTTAGTCTAAGTCTTCGCCAAACTGCATAACAGTTTGTTGGCGAATATACACTCTTTATGAATATGCTTATAACTAGGTGTGTAATTTTTATTTTATATTATATGTATACCTTAATGATGTAACTGTGTTATTTACAAAGTTACTTCACTAAGCTAACCTAACTGTTATTTATAAGGAAGGTATCCATCAAACAACTTTTCAATTTAGATTTAAATATATGTATACTTTTGCATTCGTCCTCCGCAATTATATTATTAAATATACGTGGAACGAGGTACTTTCTTGTTCTCTGACCATAATAATTATTTGATCTCGGTTCGACGTATATTTTGCGTGACTCTAATACTCTAAGACGACGATTATAGATTTTAGGTATTTTAAACACAGGGCATTTGTACTGATTTACAGCGAGTAAAAATTTTAACTTAGCATGGACGGGTAAAATTTTACTAGTTTGAAATAACATATGGTATTTTCCTTTACAGACTTGCTTTGTTTTCTTATCTACTATTGTTTTAATCATTCTGAGTTGCAAGTTGTAAATTCTATTAAGGTATGTTTGGAATGTGCGGCCATATGCAACAAGCCCGTAGCTTATCACTGATTCCGCTAATGCATGGTACAATGTGTATAATGTTCCTTTATTGAGTACACGCTTAAGATTTTTAAGTTTACATAATATACCTCTGAGCTTATTGCATATGACATCAATATGAGATCTCCAATTGAAATTACGGTCTATCGTGAGTCCTAAGTACTTATAGCTATCAACGAACTCCAGAGGATTACATTTACATAGATTTGCGTATGTATTCAGCTAGCAGACTATAATTACAGTTTTCATAAAATAATTATAATAATACATACAATAATAAAACTATGTATGGAAAGGCAGATAGCACAAAATAAAATGCATTGTTCTGAAACAATTATTGGCTCTGATTTTTCTAAAAGTTGTTGACGAAAAGCTATCTATTTTATCAGTAAAAATCCTTTTTCTATTCAAAGTTCTAAGGTCAACGGTATCCTGTATATTCATACGATTTTTCTTATCATTTTACCGCTTAGCTCATTAAATTTCATCCATATGACATGTATATGCTTGTCTATTATATGGCGTAGACGGTACGTAGCGCCAGTTCGTAGCCGGCGTCTACGTGAGGCGGTCGTAGAGGGTCTACGGAGCTTCTGCGAGAGAGTAAAAGTTCGTAATTCGAAACTGTTCAAGTTTAGTGTAATATTGTACGGAGACTAGTGATTTTTTAGAACGCTATTTAAAGTTTAATAAAACCTAAAATGAAAGTGCCGTAATGGTGTGTTACCTTATGTTATAAGCAGATACTTTTTTTATTTGAAGAGTTAAAGGAGGAGGTTTAAGGTGAGTGTGAAAGTATATATTTAAATGTTATATTTTCAAAACATTTATAAATTACAAGTTAAGAAAAAAAGATCAAATAATAAATACATTATATCAGTTCCATCGAGACGGTATGTCGACTAGTACATAGTAAATAATACTAGTAATTTAATAATAATAGTAATTTAATAGGTCCATAGAACCACGTGGAAAGTGGTGATACCAAAATTTTTCTTTAGACCTGGTAAGGAAGTAGACATTGCTTTACACTTTCAAGCCATCCAATAATGTCGTCAATATAATGAACTAATGAGTAGCAAGGTTTGAAATGAAATCCTTAAAGATTTTTAAATTTGACTTGAACTGTGGCTGTGATTTTACATAGTTATAATAATTGATTGAACCAAAAAATTGTGCAACATGACATTCTTAACCAAAACGTCACAGCGACTCATTCCTACATAACCTAAGTAACTAAGCTAAATCTAAGTACTAACTAAAATGGCTTTAATTTACATGGCGTTTCCAGTAGTAGGATGAAATAATTTATTGGTTAAATTATCAACACTTTCACTGCCAGGAACCCGCCTAGCGGGTGCCCACGCCATAGTCGCTTTACGCTACATACGAGGAAAACCACGTAGCGATTCTTGGCAGTCAATGCGTTAAGTGAATCAATCAGAATGTATTAAAAAGTGACAAACGTAAAAAAAAATACTTAAGTAAAGTTAAATCGAGATCGGAGCAATTTTTTTTTATAATTTAAAAACACGTCGTTATTAGTAAAAGCTTGCGTGGGTACTTTTTTTACTTCTAATACTTGATTGTTAGTCTAAAAAAATTGTCTTCTGTACTTAATGTTCAAAATAGCCCCGCCCCATTTTTTCCTAAAGTAGCCTTGTAATCAAAACTTAATATTTATAGTTCCTGAGATAACAAAAACTAGATGGTAAATCTCTACTTATGTTTTAGTACTTCTGAATGTAATTCTCAAAAAGAATTCGGTTGACGCCCCAATTCCTCAGTTTTCAAAAATTTTCAATATAATCTACTAAAAGAGATTTTGCTCAGTGGACGTGGCGCAAGCAACATCTCCTGCCAGCATCTCCTGATGATGCCTCGTAGAGAGGCGAAACACGTGTCGAGGTTTTTGTCATTATTGGTGGTGGTTTGCTGTAATTTTTTTTGCATGTTTTTACGCAAATAGTTGCATCTTATCTTCACTAATAGACCAGCACGTTTTTTAGCGGAATAGCAAAGAATTATTGTTCTCCTAATATATCATGGACTTCCGCAAAGTAACGCCTGATTCAATAAATTATAATCTACTGCTGCTGCCGTATAATGTTAACTGATAACAACGATATTATGTTAATGTTTTTTTTCGTTTGTATATTAAAACTAAGAGCCAGATCAATTAGAATATACTGTGAGGAAATTGAAGTTGGTTGTGCTCTTTCATATTTATTTTAATGTCAATATACTTATTGTGCACTGGGCCAGCGTGGGGACTACTGCCCGTTCCCTCTCATACATGAGAGGAGGCCTGTGCCCAGCAGTGGGACGTATGTAGGCTGATGATGTGTGTGATGTGATACTTATTGTGAGAGAAATCGGGTGCGTTATGTGTTCGTTTCTTGGGAATTTGCTTTCATTCCCTCAATATTTACCGTTTTGTAGTTCTTAAAAGTAGCCTAGGTACATTCCACTGCAAACACTACTGATTCCTTGTGAACCTTAGATAATGAAACATAAGCGTTCTCATTCAAAATCTTGAATTTAGCCAGTAAATGAATTTTTACTTAAGTTTACATCACCTCTGACCTCGATGTGGCGGTTGTGGTTATGAGACTAGTGAGGTTTACCGGCGAACTTCTGCCACTGAACATAATAGAGAGTGAATTAGATACTCGCGTCTTGCATTCCTATTTTAGGAGGCTTAAGTTAACGGGTTGACCCGTCCATAACAAACGAGAAAACCCGTGGTCCAGCTCAACATACTATACTTATTTATGTCATTATTTAATGAATACATTGATAAAAGTTGACTTTTTTTCTCCCACATGTGATCGACAACATTATGTTTGTCACGAAGGGTAAGAATCTCATAATGTCGAGTCATAAAGCCCTGCGTCTTTCACCCTGGGAATCTAATACACTCTCATTCATGAAATTGGTATTACCGACCTTGAAATAAAATAAACTAGTACACTTATAAGCTGGAATGCAAAATTCAGGTTGTGAAATTTTATGCGCTCACGTTCATAAAAGTTTATTCCCTGGAGGCATGGGCTGGCCGCGAATGTGGTTATAAAATGCTTCAATTTCCTTTATCTTGGCACACTACCCTCATTAATACAATACAATATACTAAAAATAGGTACTCTTTAAAATGCACTTGCTCTGAAAGTGCGCCTATAATGCATGTAAAATGCGTCAACATGAACACGGGAAGCCCTCATGCCCGCACGACGGGGCGGGCCAGGGCGCGAGCGTACGGGAATCGATTCCGTACCAATATTCCCACACGAGATTGAGATTTCATGACAATTAAAATTTCACCTAAGAGGCCGCAGTAAGCTCGGCCGAATTTCACCTTCCCATACAAACGTAGTTACGCTCTCATTTTAAAACGACTCATTGGATTGTAACGAAACTTTGCATATAGAATTACATGAGGAATATCTATGTCTGTAATTAGTTTCTATGGTTCCAATTTATAAAACAAATGAAATACCGCAAAAACAAGTTTTGAATGAAAAACTTAAATTCGGTGTATTTTTTTACTATAGTATGTGAAGCTACATAAACTAATTACCGACATAGATATACCTCATATCATTGTCCATGCAAAGTTTCGTTACAATCCAACACGTAGTTTTAAAATGAGAGCGTTACTAACGTTTGTATGGAGAATCGAGCTTACTGCGGACTCTTATGTATATTTTTTAATTTCCTCGCATGATGCATTGTAAAATGTTGTATGATACTCATGCGGATAGGTAAATTTCAACTCCTGTCGATCAAAAACACTCCCTAACGGTCGTGTTTTGGTCATTTTCACTCGTTGGGCATTACCTACTTCCCGCACTTGTATCAAAAATAACTATTATTGCACTGATCAATAGTAATACAGAACAGAACAGACTACGGATGAAAAACAGTGAATATAAGAGTAGAGGCAAACAACAGGTGGCCTTATCGCTAAAGCGTTCTCTTCCAGACAACTTACAATTAGTCATAAACAATCGGTGCAAAAAAAACTAGCACAAATATATATATACACAAAAAACATACATAAATAAACCTATAAATACACATACAACTGGATGAAAATGGTTTCACGCATTAAACCATCGCGTGTAGAAGTGCGGATTTAATCCCAACTGCAGTATGTTTTCGACAAGTTACTGTTCATCGCCAAATTAGCTCCACGTTTGTGGGTAGAAATTTCGAATTGAAAACTACGGCCAACAAACTTCGGCACCAACAAAGCAACTTTCATAATTAGTTTGTTAAAGTCAATGGTAAACGGTAGAAATGCGAGTACGAAATCACCGTTATATATGGTTTGGACAGAAGAGAGGAGAGTGATGTATTACGTACGTACCTACTACGCATAATTAACGTTAATGTTACCATTAACCTTTTACCAGGTGAATTAGGCAAACCATTTTAGACGGAATGCTGCAAACCCTACGCATATTATACAATACAAATACTATACAATACAACACAAAGCGGGTACAAAGAGAAACGAAACAAAAAACATATAGCTGGAGGGACCTAGACTATACAAATGGTATTATGGCAAAAGATCAATCCTTTGCAGACATTCTTTGGGTAGCGGCGAAAAGGCAATAAGTAACACGACTACGAAAAACTAAAAAAATACACGTTTTTCATACAAAAGGTGGCTTATGTAACTGAAGCATACTTTAGAATCAGTTGACACCTCAATCATCAAACTCTGTTCATCATAAACGTTACGGGTGTTCTCCCGTGAACAGAAACATAGATTGCTAGACTCATCATTGCATAATGGCAATATACTTAACTACAGGGGAAAATACAAGTTAGCGCAATGTCTAAACAAAATATTAAGATGTGTAAACGAAGCATTCTATAATAATAATAGTAATAATTGTACTTTTTTATAAATAACCACCGTCAGATGTCAAATAATCCGTGTATTAATAGGAATGCAAAAAATGAACTCGTTACCTACAGTAATATATATGTTCTTCATCAAAATATAAATGGAATTATAAACAAAGCAAACATATTGTGTGTTCATTTACAAGAGTTCATGGAAACTGGAAAACAAATCGACGCTATCTGTATAACAGAGCATAATATGAAGTCGGGTGACGAGGTACATTTGACCATTCCAAAATATAGATTAGCATCTTGCTTCACTAGAGAAAATAGGAATGGGGGATCTTGCATATTAATACGAAATGGCCTAAAATTCAATATTTTAAACGAAGTCAACAAAACCTCAATCTCAAATGTTATGAAGTGCACATGCATTGAATTGACTGATCATGGTATTATTTTACTCTGTATCTATAGAATCCCTAATAACTGTTCAAGGGCAATCAATCTTTTTCTAAATAAACTAGAATATATATTAAATAAAATTTGTTATACCAGGAAAAAGATAATAGTATGTGGCGATTTCAACATTGATACCCTCAAAAGAAATACGCACTGTAAGGATTTTGAAAATCTCTTACTTAGCTATAACTTGAAATTAGGTATATCTCAACCGACCCGACTGTGTAGTGGAACATGTATTGATAATATTATCCACAATATCAGAGGAAGCAAGACAGAAGTATTGGAACTTGCTCTCTCGGACCACACAGCACAATTACTTAAATGTCCGGTAAAGAAAACTTGTCCTCTCACTCATTGGTATATAAAAAAAGTAGATATGTGTGATGAAAATATTAAGAAATTTATAAATTGTATCGACAATCTAAATTTTTATGATGTTTTTGCTACAAATGACCCAAATGAAGCGTTTAATAGTTTTATCACATCATTTACATTATTCTACAGGCTGTGTTTTCCAATTAAGAAAGTAAAAATTACTAATACCTGTAAGCCTAAATGGATTACAAAAGGGATCAGACTCTGCTGTAGACGAAAAAGACAAATGTTGTGGAAATATAGACTGTCATCAGATCCTGATAGTAAGATGTTATTTAAATGTTATTCCAAGCGACTGGCAAAAATAATTAATTTGACCCAAAGGGCACAGAATGACCATTATATAAATACATCCAATAATAAGACAAAAGCAACTTGGAAAATTATTAATAATTCTAAAGCTAAGCAGCCTGTAGAAAACATTGAACAAATAACATTTAATGGTAATGTTATAACACACCCAAAACGCATTGCAGAAGCTTTTAATAATTATTACATTGACCAAGTATATCGATTTAATCAGTCTAGTGACAACCAAAATTACAATAGAATGAATACAATGACATCCAATAGCAATTCAATGTTTATGCAACCCACTACTCCGGATGACATACAATTAATAATACAGGGCCTTAAAAGTACGAATAGTGTCGGTTATGATGGGATCCATACAAAAATCATAAAAAGAGCATGTCAAGTTCTTTCTCCTGTACTCAGCTATATTATTAACCTATGTATAGAACATGGCACATTTCCTGCATATCTTAAGATTTCTGTTATAAGACCCCTTCACAAAAAAGATGACAAAAATAACATTGCTAATTATAGGCCCATTGCGTTGTTATCTATATTTTCTAAAATCATTGAAAAAGTTATATACAATCGTTTATATACATACTTCGAGTGTCAAAATTTGTTTTGTGTTGAACAAAAAGGATTTCGTAAGAAAAAAACCATCAACATGGCTATATTTGATTTGCTGCAAAGTGTAATAATAAATATGGATAAAAAAGTCCCTGTGTGTGCTTTATACATGGACATGTCTAAAGCATTTGACTTTGTTGATCATAATATTCTTGTAGACAAACTGTATACTTATGGAATACGTGGCAATGTTTATAGTTTAATAAAATCCTACTTAAGTAATCGACAACAAATGACACAAATAAAAAGATTGTCTTTAGAAACAAAAACAGAATTAATCTACACATCTAGTCGCAGAGACGTTCTCTACGGAGTGCCACAGGGAAGTGTATTAGGGCCTTTATTGTTTTTGATTTACATAAATGATTTACCAAGAGCTATCGAACATCCCATGGTTCTCTTCGCTGACGATAGTACAGTGGTATTCGCAGCAAAAAATTTAGAAACATATGAAGCAGACATAAATAAAACATTAGACATTATTATACAATGGTTGACAACGAATAATTTGAAAATTAATCTGGATAAGACGAATATAATGACATTTAGACAAAAATTGCAGCCAACTAGTTTAAATATAGCTTATAAAGGACATAGAATAAATGAAACTAATGTTAGTCGTTTTTTAGGGCTTAGCGTAGATAATAAGTTGACGTGGAAAAACCACATTGACATTATATGTAAAAAACTTAGTTCATTTTCATATGCCTTATACAATCTTAAAAAAGTGTCCAATCAGGCATCTTTACTAACGGCGTACCACGCATATGTTACATCCACATTGAGATATGGTATCCTTTTTTGGGGTAATTCCACAAATCGGGAAAATGCATTTAAAGCCCAAAAAAAATGTCTGCGTTCAATCTGTGGAATCAAACAGCGTGACTCATGCAAACCACACTTTATTAGGTTAAAAATACTCACATTACCTTGTTTGTACATATATGAAATAGTAAATTTTGTGATCCAAAATCGAAACCAATTTGGTAAATACAAAAGTGCCCGCCTTCAGAATAAATTAAAAGCAATTTCAAGTAGTACAGCGTTATTGCAAAAAAGCATAATTGGAATGGCCCACAAGATTTTTAATAAACTACCACAGACTATTGTTGGAACTGGTGAAAATGATGTTGATATGAAACTATTAAAAGAATTTCTATTAAAAAAAGCTTATTACTCAATTAATCAATTTTTAGCTGACTTATGTACTTAATTCCAATTACTCTATTCTTTATATTTTTAATAATGCTGACTACATCATATTTTATATTTCATTTTAACGGACTTTTAACTTAAATTTGTATTTATATATATATATTGTGATATGTTGACTACCTAATGTAAATTATTTGTGAAGCATGCTGCATGCAGAAGCATGTTACAAAAATATAACTATATTTGTATGCCGCAAGGCGCCACATAGTGATACTGGAAAAATGTAATACCTAATAACTACCTATGTTGGACAAATAAATCTTTGAATCTTTGAATCTTTGAATCTCATATCCTATCTTTCGGCTCAACCGTAGTCGGGCGAAAGCTAGATTATGCAGGATGATGCAGTAATCAGTGCAGACGTTATAAAATAATTACATATAAGTATATACCAAAAAGAAATCTCGGTGACGTCACTAACGATGCCTCTCTTCTCGTGGCAAAACATAATAAAGGATTACACACAGAGTCTGTCTATCAACGGTTATAACGGATTGAAATTAAACTATACAATAGGGAATAAAGCAAATGGCTAATCCATGGTCTTCTGGATGAAAATCTAATGAAGCCAACTGTTAAATTATGGCAATATTACGAGTACTAGATGGTCCTTGACAAGCCATATATAATAGCTAAAAACCGATCGAAATTCCTTCGCTTTTAAGTCATATTTATGGTTATGCTAATGAAACAAATCACATTATGTTAACAGTGGTTTGTTTGAGTTTATGCATAAAAGAGTTCAAATTGTATAACTCCTGTTTTTAGAGTTCCGTATCTCAAAAGGAAAAAACGGAACCCTTATAGGATCACTTTGTTGTCCGTCTGTCTCTCTGTCAAGACCATTTATTTCTTATTTTGATGCAATTCGAACGCGCATTGGGCCGAATCCAACTGTCATTATTCCATAAAAATTTGACTATTGGATAAAAATGGACTTCACTAAAAACACAGAATAAAAAAGAAGTAAGAAATAAATTAAATATATACAGAAAATACACGATGAAGTCGTTTGCCGTTCGTTCGTCCAGAGGTATATAATTTGAAGTAGCACGTAATTTATAGCTTGGAAAATCGAGTTGGATTACGAAGTTCACAGAAAAATCCATTCAGACATTTGACTGCTATTTAAAATCGATATAGTTATGGAATAAATTGAATATTTCACACACCACCATTCCGCAAGGGAAAGTGCAACCACCAAGATGATGTTGAATATCATTTCAGTACAAAAGCACAGCGTGTTCTGTTATAAGGGTTATTTATTTATTCGTATGGCTAATTCAATCGTTCTTATAATCTTATATTCATCTACTGAACCCATAGGACAACTTCATCGTTTTCCAAGGTGAACAAGTCCTCCAGCCTAACTCGCTATTCCGTATCTTGTTTTAAGCTCACCTCAACGCTCACCCACGAATACATCTTGATGCTGCGATTCGTAGTAACTAAGCGTAGGTAGAGGTCTAGTTTCGTTAGGCGTGACGGGTGGGGTAAAGCGAATATCTGTGAAGAATAATAGCCCTGCTGTACTTGGGGAGACAATCGCCAGCGTGTAGAACTTCGCGCACATCATCAGCAGTTGATGTGCGCGAACTTCTACACGCTGGTGCATGTTAGGCTGCGACCACAGCCAGTTCGCAGTCACTTTAGTTAGCACTATTCTTCTGGGTAGGCAGAACACCGGCAACTTCACCGTGGGGTTTATTAAGCGTGAATATCCATCAGAAATTAAACGAGCAAAGTTATGTTTGCAAGCCTAGCTGTTAAGCAATGGTGTCAAAATATATGAAAACACATCATCTTACATTTTTAGTGAATATTCAAGGCCCTTGGGACCGAAACGGACGAATGCGAGCGAAGTTCGCCATATCAGCTTAGGCCAAAAGTCTTTCGTGCTCGGATGTCCCGGTGTTCCGTTGTCCGACTGTTCTCCTTTACCGATCACATTTCTGAACCGATTTTCGTGATTTTTGTGAGCAGGTTCGATGATTATATCTATAGCATTTTTAAGCCAACATTTTTTTTACACTAACACGCGATATTTACAGCTCACAGTTCCACTAGTTTTAATATATTTGCGCGTTTATACTGACAGTACCTACGAAACATAAAATAATCTGGGTGGAATTAAAAAGCTCTCGGTAAATAACAAATTATCGCATACTTTTATTATCATAGCTAGTGAACGCCAACCTCATTGAAATACGGAAAATACGGTTTTTTTAATGATTGCTTCTGTACTATTTTGCAGATTTGAATAAATTAAATCTTAAAATCTGTCTAGTTGGCTGCCAGTTCCAGGAAATGTCTTATACCACAATATTTGTGGTGCCATCTAAACTCCCAGAGTAAGACGAGAAGTGCACGTTGTACCCTAGGGATCAAATACTTTACGGAAAGGATTCGCTTAGAAAATACTTGGCTACAACAGAGTTCGTATGCTTCTTAAAGGTGGCTTGGGTAAACGTAGTTCCCCTGAATTGATAGTATTCGGGTGAGGAAACCTGCATACATACACGAAGAAATTCAAAGGCGTATGAAAGGTACCCAACCCGCACTGGGCCAGCGTCGGGACTTTCCCCCCGTTTCCTCTCATCCATGAGAGGAGGCCTGTGCCCAACAGTGAGACCGTATATAGGCTGATTGATTATATTCTCACGACCAGTTAGCCCAGTCGGTAGCGACGCTGAAGCTGAAGGTACTTTGCTTCTGAGTCTTGGGTGTTTTCTACTTATTTAAGTATTTATATCGATTAAATCAATCGTTTTCTAGTATCTTTAACACAAGCTTTATCGAACTTACTGTGGGGCTAATTGATTCGATTTGTGTAGGGTTGTCTTCTAATATTTATATATTTACTTATTATATTGTCTGCTTATAAGAAAAAAATGCTTCTATCTTTGGGTCTTTGAATTGCTCATCTTATAAAATAAAAAACACGAGTATATAATAGGTCTTCGGGATGAATATATGTTAGCTATATGTTATTCCGTGACTCTAACTGCGTGCATTGTTAGCTTTATTTCTTAATTAATCAAGAACACGAAAAATTGTGAACTTCGTCAGTTTAAAAACTAACGCGCTTGATTATAAACTAACCTAACCTACCCGTCAGTTTATAATATCACTAGGTAGGTTATATGTTAACTGTTCTCACAGTTTTACAGCTACTGTTTTCTATCTTACTACCTTCGACAGATACAGCGCGGGAGCTTAATCAATATCTTATCATTATTTTTATCACAATAATGCTCTCTGTCGGGTCTAGAATAATAACAACCCTCGATAAACAGTGCCGCATCGCTTTTCGATAACACTTGATTGTTTTTCTCATTACCTAATTGGGTCTCATCTTGGTTCCCTCGCGGTTCATTTGTTACTAATTTACGGACGGCGCACAAACAGAGAATACGTAAGATATAAGATGTCCTATATAGGATGTAAAAAAAAATGTTCATACTTATAGGTTAAATAATAACTGAATATCAATAAACTGTCAGTACTCAGAAACAGTACCTTAGAAATAGATGACCATATAGTGAAATGGGTTTATTGACGAACCTTATTAACTGAATATCTCAAATTACAACTGTTTAAGTTCCAATGTTTGTTATTGAAATAATCATCCATTTGAAAAAAGTAATAATATGATATATGATAAAAAATCGCCAGGAAAATACATGAATACCGATTACGTTTGATAAAATTCATGCTTTGAAACGGGATTATTCCTCAGATCATATTAGGAAAATGCTGTAAAATAAAATTGTTATTCGTTTTTATAGCGGTGTGCGATCAATTAAATTATGTTTGTCAACAGTAAAAGAAACTGCTGAAATAGGGTCCCAAAATTATACATAGCACATATAGAAGGTACATTAATAGGTACAATAATGGTACTAATTTATTATACCTATATATAATTTTGGCAGAGTCCCAAGTATATTTTACTGTGGACTGTACAACATAATGTACAGTTCAGTCAGATTTTACTAACTAAATTAACTCTTAATGTGTCAGTAGTAAGTGACATGCCATTCAAACAATTGAAGTATTTACTGAGTGTGTTAAATTAAATTGATCATCTGTAAAATACGTGTTTATGGGACTGCATGACCTCGCAAGATCAACTCGGAATACAAGTTAGATGTTCGGTTAATTTCGGTTTTGTTCGTCAGACAAAGACGCCAAGCAACTATAACACCTCTCGTGTCTGTCAAGGGTTGAAATAAGTACCAATTGACAACATTTCATTTTTTAAGTGGTCCTGTTTATGATTAAGTTCGATAGAAAATGAAATTTTAAGGTATACGTGTTTTTAGGGTTCCGTACCTCAAAAGGAAAAAACGGAACCCTTATAGGATCACTTTGTTGTCCGTCTGTCTGTCTGTCTGTCTGTCAAGAACATTTTTCTCAGGAATGCGTGGAGGTATCAAGCTGAAATTTATATCAGATACTCAGGTCTATTGTCTCTTGGAGCTGTAAAAATATCAAACTTAAAAGCCAACGCAATCAAAAGATACAGTCGTTTATGCTGCAAATTTTAGAGTTTTTCGACACTCGCAAAACCTACGGGGTACTTCCCGTGAACTCAGAAACTTGAAATTTGGCACGAAGCATTGTCATATAGCACAGACAGAGGAAAATTTACGAAAAGTAGACATTTTTAGTTAATTCATACAAAAAAACACTTTTTAAATTTTAAACTGAATACCTTTTTCCTCATAAACGTGTGG
The DNA here is from genome assembly GCA_945867215.1 of Epinotia demarniana. Classification (NCBI taxonomy): domain Eukaryota; kingdom Metazoa; phylum Arthropoda; class Insecta; order Lepidoptera; family Tortricidae; genus Epinotia; species Epinotia demarniana. Next base: position 6,793,902 of record OX244272.1, read on the forward strand.
TGGTATTAAATTGAAATTCATGTCAAATACTTAGGGCTATATGACCCATCAGATGTAGCAAAACCAAACTTTTATGTCAACGCAATCAAAAGAAATGGCAATTTAAGTCGCATATTTTGAAATTGAGTACTCGCAACAAACTCAAAACCTAAAGGGTACTTCCCGTTAACACAGAAACTTGAAACTTGGCACGAAGAAACTTCATATAGCACAGACAAAGGAAAGATTACGAAAAGTAGACATTTTTAGTTAAATCATACAAAAAAATACTTTTTAAATTTTAAACTTAATACCTTTTTCCTCGTAAACGTGTGGTGGTATTAAATTAAAATTCATGTCAAATACTTAGAGCTATATGACCCATCAGATGTAGCAAAACCAAACTTTTATGTCAACGCAATCAAAAGAAATGGCAATTTAAGTCGCATATTTTGAAATTGAGTACTCGCAACAAACTCAAAACCTATAGGGTACTTCCCGTTAACACAGAAACTTAAAACTTGGCACGAAGAAACTTCATATAGCACAGACAAAGGAAAAATTACGAAAAGTAGACATTTTTAGTAAAATCATATAAAAATCATTTTTTTTAATTTTAAACTTACTACCTTTTTTCTCGTAAATGTGTAGAGGTATTAAATTGAAATTCATGTCAAATACTCATGTCTATAATACCTTTCAGCTGTAGCAAAACGAAAGTTTTATGTCCACGCAATCATAAGAAATAGCAATATAAGCCGCATAATTTAAAACTGAAAAAGGTGTATGTGAAGTCCCCAACCCGCACTCGGCCAGCGTGGAGACTACTGCCCGTTCCCTCTCATCCATGGGAGGAGGCCTGTGCCCAGCAGTGGGACGTATATAGGCTGGTTTATATTATTATATATTATAGGTAATCTCAAGGGTATCAAAACCTAAAGTTACTTTCCCGTGAACTCAGCTTTCAAAAGAAACAGCAATTTAAGTAATCCGCTTATTTTGCCGTTCGCAACTTTGATTTCCTTGCGAGTAGTTCTACTCGTAAGGAAATCAAAGCCTAAAGAATGATTACTAAATTGATAAAGTGACCCTGTTTAAATTTATGCTCCCCCAGCTTTCCACATTGTAATGTTACGGATTCCATTTTCATTTATCATTTAGTAATAAACATGCCAAGTACAACTTTTGCTTGTTATAGGTTTGTACGGAACCCTCGGTGCGCGAGTCCGACTCGCACTTGGCCGGTTTTTTTTTTTATTTCTCCGTAAATGTTTATTTTCATTCAAAAATATAAAAATTATAAGTAGTGAATTCCAAAACGTCATAAGTAAAATATGACATCATTATTATGTCTCTGTATGGCACCTGTCCACATCTTTCACTAACAGTCGTAGGAATGACGTCACGCATGGGGTATACCGCGTTTTACAGATTTTAGTGATTATCTCCGAAACGAGTAAGAATAAAAATGGAGAAATCACTTTATTACGTTCACATAATATAATTATCGAAATGGTTTTCGTTTTAGGCATTATTACATATTTTGAAATGTTGTCAATTACTTCAGCTTGACGTTTTGGAAATCCATACTAATATTGTAAATGGGAAAGTGTGTGTGTTTGTTTGTTTGTCCGTCTTTCACGGCAAAACGGAGCGACGAATTGACGTGATTTTTTTAAGTGGCGATAGTTGAAGGGATGGAGAGTGACATAGGATAGTTTTTATCCCCGAAATGGAAATATATTCAATAAATCCTTCTTAATGAGTACTCTTTTCGACATTTTGAAATTTTGACTTTCTTTTGTTCGTCATTTGACACTTAGGTAAATGTATATTTTTTTGAAGTTTCCGTTAGTTACAGAGATAGTGGAACCGATTCTACGTGCACATGGCTCAAATAGCCTAAAACAAAATTGTCTTATTTTTAGACATAATAGCATTTTGGCAGCCTTAGCTAATTTGAATAGACCGCCTAAAATAAGAAACGTAAGATTCAAGTTAGCGCTGTCATTTGATTATGACAGGCTGCTCATAGAATAGCAAAGTGTTTTCAGCGACACCTAAATAAAATTAGGAAGTTAAGAGGCCACTGTAGAATCGGGTTCAATAAATTATGACATCTTGTATTATTATTTCGTTGGACATACTGATTTGTCATTTCTTTTCTGAGTCTGAATGACACTTTGGTATTTTTTGTTATATCTGGGGTGTCATGCATGAACATAGTACTAATAAATACACGGTTCAACTAACGTATTAAATGTCACTACAGGCGACATGTTTCGAACTCTTCAGGAGTTCTTCTTCAGGATAAGTGTGTAGTGACATTTAACACGCGAGTTGAACCGTGTCATTATTAGTATTATTTCAACACGTCTCACGAAAGTTTAAATTCGATTAATGCATGAACATGTTTTGAAATATTGATTTTGATCGATAGAACGATAAAAAAGTAAAGTTGAATAAATTAGGAAACAGACGGCAAAACAAAAGTTACCTCTTCTGCTTAGAAGTTACCCAGCAGGCTTACCGCTCCCTCCCTCCCCAATCAGTCGGAATTTTAATGAGAGACATCCAATTCAGAATCGTCATCAATCGTCCAGATTACATAAATCTTTCCCATAAATTTATCACAGCGAGCCTAAGTTATGCCTTCACCTTTACAACCCATTTGAATATATATTTCAGTTTCCTTGGCCATTGTATTTCAGGTGAAATTACACCATTGTCCGCGCTCCAGGAACAATAAAAATATGATTTTCACGTGCAAAAAGTGCCGCTTTCGGGTTTTTGCTTTCGAAATATATTACAGAGGAGCTGGCAATGTTGTGAAAGGATTTTCTCGAGCTGAATCTGGTTTTTGTAAGCTTTTTAGGTGCTGCGGTTTTTGTACTACATAACAACTCCTTGCAAACTGTTTTGTACCCCTGGGTGGTTGGCTTGAGCATTCTGGGTCTCGTAGTAAGTGGTGACAACTTTTAACTGTACGGATACTCGTCTTTGCGTTTTATGGGTTGGCTTGATTAGGCTGATTCTATTTCTGAATTGCTTAAAATGAATAAAAGATACTGGCTGCACGCAGGTTAGTCACTTATAGCATAGAACACAGACACACTGGCGGGATAAAATACAACGTGTTTTTTTAACTGTCATAGAGCCAGAGCTCACTTAAAGTATCCAAAACGTACTAATTCGTGAAAAAAAATGAAATTGTTATGTTTTTAGTAATAAAAGGTAATTAAGTTTGAAAAATCTTGTATGGCACGCGGTGCGAAGTTCATTCACCCAGTCATTTATTCAGTTCATTCACTATCTACATAAGATGGTGGCTAGCGGTCACTGCGGTCACTCGGCTTGATGATTAATATTAATATTGACACAAAAAAACAATATTAATACAACAAAAAAATACCTTATATTATACTTGAAAAATAAACCTTTTTTAAGTTCTTTGTAATGTATACATTAATTGTGCTTCGGCTCTAAGACGGTTAAAAAGCACCCTGTAAAGCCTATGATCATCCGGAAAGTTCATTCTACACATAGGTGGAAGATTCGGATTGAAACTTTCGTGAGATGTATAAAATACTTCAACACTAATAAACTGGCGTGACATTTAATACGTGAGTTCAACCGTAGATTTATTAATAGTATTTTAGGTAAAAGAATGTTTGAACTTGGTCCAGTGGTCCGGAGATTACCTAATATTATGTTTAAACTTACAAAGCTACAATCTCACATACTTCTTTAGAATGTTAGTATAGATGACTTACTGTCATTGACTCAATATCGTCTGCCTAATCCGTCAATGTTCAATTTCTAGTTCTTTACTAAGCGAAGTGTTTCTCGATTGCGTCGCTCGCTCACTGTGTACGCTGCCGCTGACAGCAGCTGCAGACATGCGTGCCCAATTACAATAAAACCACTGTGCCACCGTATGATGCCTAGAATATGGCGGATGATAAAACGGTACCTATTGCGTTAATCGTCGTGCGATTCCAACGAAAACCATTGTCAAATCGCAATGTTTCAAAGTCACTTCATGATCGAAATAAGTAACGCTAATTCATTATTTCCCTTTCATATTCTGGATAAACGAAGAAACGTAGACGCAATTGTTCGTTATAATTCTATTAATATCTGGAATGATGTATAGAATAAGAATCGTTTGAGAATCTTTACATTTCAACTTTACATTGTCAAAACGAAGAAATTAAATGACGGCTTGGTGATCAACGTACAGTGAACCATGCATAACAATTTTTTTAACTACTACCCTCACTATTAAATTTAATGTGTGTCAAACTAATGAAACCACACTGCTAACTGTCATGAAATTTTGGAACTGCAGTTTAATGTAACCGAAATACTATCTAATTAAACATTCTGACTCGTGCGTCCTCGGTCACACTTCAATGTTGTCTCGATTTGTTAAAGTATTTGTTTGTAATCATTACAAAAAATAGTTTTTGTTTTAAATTTATACCATACGTTTTTTTTAATAAGTATCTAAACCATGCTATTTGGTGGTCTCTACACCCCTTTTTTAAAACTTGAAAAACTTTTTTAAATAAAAAGTTAGGCGCCCCTATCTCAACAAGTGACAAATAAAACCAACGGATACTAACAACATTTAAACTAAAATAGATTGATAGACATTTATAAATAAGACCATAATTATTTAGCACAACTAATGATAAGCATAAAATCAATTTTCCATCCACGATAAGAGATATTACACGTATAAATCCCGCAATCTCCGCTTTTAAGCGACCAATTTATATTTAAAAACCGTCTTATCTAAAAGCGAGCGTCCCCATTGTGCGAAAGCATTATCTGGGAGAATGGAGGGTTCCGGCTAGTCAGCGTGGCTAATGCACAGAAAATTAGCCTCCTTGACCATCAACACAATAAGCTCTGTGGATACAATGTCTATTAGATAAGTCTGTGTGTACTATGTCACTATGTGTGGATATTGTACTGAGAGTACCACTTACTGACACCATAAAACATGTTCACTGCCAACAATTTCAAAGCGGTACACTCGTAGCTGCTGATGTGCTGATGCCGTGGTTTTGGTGCTGAGGACCTACTGTGCTGGTTCCTGGCAGTGACTAGTAATAAACCTAACCTCAAAGTACGTCTCAGATAAAATATAAGCATAAAAAGTCCACTTTTATGTATACTAATCTGTACTTGTCTTCTATATAATACTAATCTATTCCAATCTATACTAATATATATTAATATATACTAATCTATACTCATCTTTACTAATCTATACTAATCTATACTAATCTATGCTAATCTATACTAATCTATACTAATATATACAAATCTATACTAATCTTTACTAATATTATAAAGAGGAAAAGTCTGTAAGATTATATTTTTTATTTGTTAGCCCTTCCATTGGCAGCCGCCATATTGCTAATAATCCCTTAGGTGGCAGTCGCCGGGGAGCCGGCGATGTCAAAAAACCGTCTAGTGGCAAGCGCCGGCGAGCCGGCGATAGCATAGTTTCGTATTTATTCCGCAAAATGAGCTGCTAAATTTACACCTGTCTTGTTCTTTCTTGCAAGACGCGTTCGTGAATAGATAAGGATGGCGTATAATAACGGTCGCGACAACGCTTTCATAGACATTTCATTAGAAATTCCTCAGAGAAATTTTTGACCGCGCGTGTGTAAGTTTTTGAAAACCTCGTAGTGTAAAAATATTCTAAGGCGAGAGACAATAAAACTATATTAACGTGTAAATAAATATATATACTTGTAGATAAACTTGTAGTTTCTACAAGTAACTGTTTTATTCCATAGTTTTAGTTAATTTATACAAGAAATTGGAAAAATTTGGATATCCAAAAATTGATCAAAGCTAGCCAAATTCACATACATGGAACGGCTCCGTTATTATATAAAGGTTATAGGCTATTTTATGCTGAATCCAAGGATATAAGCTTATAATAAACCACTCATAATGTTTTTTGAATAATGGTAATTTTTCTAACGTGCACCGATTTCGCGATGACCACCCATATGGCCCCTGCCACTTGACGGTAGTTCGCCAAAAATGGCCGCGCCACTAGACAGATAATGACAACCGCCGGCTAGCCGGCGACTGCCACTTGAAGGGTTATTTTTGGGTAATAAACGGAACCGCTTACCCGATTTCAAGAATTATCTCCCCTACGTGTATAATGTAGTTTCTGGACGGCTGATAGACTATATTTTATACCGCGGATTTGCCTGCGTATATATAAATTCGCTTGCGAAGCCGCGCTGGCGGTTATAACTGTATATAAATTGCACTATGTCTAACGTTAAATGATATTAAACGATACGTTATGTCGCATTGTTCTATTTATACGTTATTCTACGCATACATCTGAAAAACAAATTATAGGTATCGATAAAATACGAGTATTCTGACCGACACGACACATATTTGATATTAATGTTAGGACGGTAATGCGTCGTGAAGCCTTTAAAATACAGGGTGTGGCGTGAAACAGGGGCAAAAAATTAAACGATAGACTATTGAGCTTGTGAGCACTTATTTCCAGGTAATTTTAATTGAATATATATTTTTTTTCTTTAAAGTAAGTTCACCTTTATTTTTTACCCTTCTGGGGTGACACAATTAGTTTTTTTTTTCAAAAACATTTAAAAAATCACAAAAATATCTTCTAAAACCAAAAATGCATAAACTATTATGACTCAGTACATGATGTTACCTCAAAATCTGCATTGACTGCTGTGCTATGATCTCGTGGTGCCAAGATACATTACTTGAAGGTCTTAACTTTGGATCAACATTACTCCGAATTGAAAAAAAAATGGACACATGGGGTTACTACAGATGCTCTAAGGAAGCGTCTTTTTCAATATTTACCCCTGTTACACGCCACACACTGTATACCCAGCTATTTACTACAATGTCAGTGATCATTAATCATGTTCAAGGCACGTTCAATGTTCAGTGGCTAAACGTGTACTTGGTATAATTTCACTCTATCAAGGAATTGAGTTAGCTAGAGCTATGAGATCTACCAAACATAGAAATTACCTAGAGATTGATGATGACGGTCAAATGTTTTAAAATATTTGAATGGAACACGTCTAATAGCTTAATCTATAGTAAAGGTTGACAATTTTATAATTACTAGATTTTGTTTGATTTTCAATTATAAGTTTCTAAATAAAGATTGAAGATTAGCAACATGAAAATGAAATTGTGCTGAGCAGGAGCAACATAGTTTGAAATACTTCGGTTGTGAAATAATTTTACGTATTAATTGCACTATTACATATATAATATATTTTACGTCACACCTGGCCATAATGCGAGTTTTACTGCACGCTGCGCGTACGGAAAAACTCGCATTGTGGCCAGGTGAAAACGTAAAATGTTGTACTCAACACGGGCGGTAATTCTTAAAGCCCCAGAGCGCATATTTATGGCCCTCACCTTCGGTTCGGGCCACAAACACCTGCGATCTGGGGCATTCACGAATTCACCGCCCTAGTTTCGTAATGTACTATTACCACCGGATTTACTTATTTATTTATTTACAGACATACAATTCCACCGTTATATCGGACATTTTCTTTCATGTTAGGAAAATAACTAAAGATAGTGTAGACGTCGTTTATGCAACCTCTACAGTGCTGGCTGGACATGATTATTAAGAGTTCAAATCAAGAGTTCCGGAAATCTTTAAAAAGACGAAGAGTTGAAGACATCAATCAGTCACCCCCGAGGCTTTGGACTCCGGGGCACGCTACTCGTACCTCTCGCAAAATTATCAAATAAATGTGTTAAGGTTCTAACTTGTTTTCCTCTTCCTCTGAGCAAGGTGCTCTATAGTTGCATACGCCTTAGGCTAAACTAAAGAATTCGTCCCCATAGTCCCAAGTCACGACTGTTTTGAAGGAAAACCGTCATTAAGCACACTTTAGTTACGCGTTTATTGCCATTCTCAACTAACCAACGTCAGGAAACTGCCAAACTTTCCGACGATATCCCTTTTCCCCTGAAGCACAACAACACTACTTAAAAGAAATTACGAGTGCTTAAAATTCGAATCCGCGATTCCAATTTCGAAATGGCGATCTGATTGTTTATTGTTTTTAAGTCTTCTCAAATCTTCGAAGGCCTTTTCTTTTGTTGGAGTTGATTGTTTATTCGTAAATTCAACCTTTAATTTTATTAAAATTTAACAGTCGTTTGAAATTTTAGATTCTTCGTTACAATAGAAAACCCGTTATCAAAGGGATTCGGCAACAAGTCTGGAGAGTTATTAAACGCCTGCGATGATTGGTTCCCTTTGAGCACGAAAATGAAAACGAATTACTGTTGTAACAAATCACTTTTGCTAATACTTAGATATTAGCAAGAGCTATACTCGTATCAAACAAAATATAAGCATGGTCATAAACCTTTCGGCACCTTTTTGTAACGATACAGTATCGCAGCTGCCCAATATGACCAGTGCCGCAGTGACCTGTTTGTATCGCTGCAAAAATCCGAATATAACCTAACTCTGGAACATTGAAAATTAATTCAAATAGACGATGGGTGCCTATTTTGCTTCAGTTGTAGGTAGTTTTTGCAACATGCCAAGAATAATTTTCCTTGTAGTTTTTGTATGATAATTGATTTAGTAGGTAAGCTAAAATGAAAGAATTAGGTGATTTGGCCTTTTCTTTATGAATGGCCATTATCTTAAATATTATACAATACAATACTTTTTATTGCACACCTCAAAACATGCATCAAATAGACATAACAACTTATTAAAAAATAGATGTTGACAACAGGCAGTCTTATCGCTAAAGAGCGATCTCTTCCAGAGAACCTTTAGGTAGCGGAGAAAAAGCAACAAAAAAATACATAACAGGTAGGTAATTATATATGATAACACTGTGGAACCCTCTCTGCTAGACATATTTTTTTGGATGAAGATAATTGAAGTTTAAAATGCTTTAAGAATTTTTTATAACAGTGTTTGACATTGCGAGGTGACTGGTGTGACGAGCCCTCAGATTTCTACCCTTATACTAATGCATTCATACCCGAGACCCATAGAAGACATCTACAACCGTACTCAAGAACGACTACAACGAAACTAATTGACTGCGAAAGCTGACTGTTGACTTATAATAAATAATTTATTTATTAGCCTAAAATACATACAATAAAATAATATTGAGTTGGCTGATTATTCCTTTAAAAATCCAAGTCTATTGTCAGTTTTTGAAAGTTTCGGCCAACTTATATTAACACCCAAAATTCTCAGCAACAATGAATGCCAAATCACCACTTAGTCCCTAACGACATAGAGGCTCGATTTCACGTGGAAAGTAACATGACACGATTTTGGTAAGGACGAGCTTCCAACAACGCGTTTAATAGTAGGAAATAAATACTCGTAAAATGAAAACTATGACTTAAAATTGGGAACACAGAAAAAAATCTGCAAAGTAATTTGTCTGAAACTATACTATGCTCTTCGAAATTATAATGCTGGTAAGGAATAATCTTTCTTCTTTCGATACAGTAAATGCGATTAGCAAAACACGCCGCCGCACTGGGCGTTTGAGGACAGTTCCCCGTCGCATGGCACTTGCAGGCAAAAACCCGCGTGTCATTGGGCCTAGCTACTACGAGCGACTACCCTACCTAATTTTATAAATACCTGAAAAATCAAAAATTCCTTCAGCGGAACATAGTGTATACTTATTAAATTTTGTAAAATATGCTTTCGGACACATGCTTTTCGGAGTTATGTATGATGTTAACGCGGCCGCGATTATGCAAGACACAGAGGTGTGAGGGCGGACGAGGATGACGTCACAAGCGCGGGTCATCTCCGCGAGCCACACACCGCTTTCGACCACGGCATCATACGCGCATACCTACATACCTAATTAAAATAAATGTAATTTAACTATATTAAACTCGTAACTAGAAGTAGGAGTTTTCTTGAAGAGACGAAACCCCTCAGCTGGGCTGTTCATCAATAACAGCCCCGACAATTGGCGACCGTGACAGGACTGTACCGAAGTTGTGTACGCGACCAATTCTAACGGGACTCCGGCATCGAGCGGAATATTCCACAAGGGCGTGGTTGCTGTATCCAGTGGATTGTCATCGCAGTTACGAAGGAAAGTAGCCCAAATCCCTTTACTATTCCTAACCTTCGTGATCTAAGCCTTTAATTTGTGTTAATATAAGCCCAGCCCTCATTAGTGTTAGATTGGAAGTGCTCATAATTCGTGATTCTTAATTTATAAGGCATGCAGTGGTGTAATAATTAAGTAGGTATTTAAATAGTTACTTGTTAGCTCTGTGCATTAAGAGAAGCCTAAGCCTATTGTATTCGTGAAGTACGTAAACTACAAGCTTTAATAGGTGTATCTACTCAGAGTGATAAAAGTAAGCATCCATTTTGTGTTGAAACAGCTTCGCATAGCAACTGCCTTATAACTTAAATTTCTCATTAAAAACTTAGCTTCGCGCTTGATATTTAAGCCTTGCTTCAAATATTTTCAATTTACATAAAGATTTTAAGCATCAGTAGCCGATTATTCAGAACATTACCTACATCTTAAAATAACTGAGCATGAACTGTACTGCCTAAGATACCTATCACTAAAATACAATCTTTATGCAACTTTTTGCAAACATCAACTGGTCCCTTAACGCGAGTGGACATTTTAGATATTTACGCCCTCTTAACCGTGCATTTCAGTGAAACCAGTCTTCAGCTAATTCGCGAGTTGCGCTGCACCTGTTGCCGTGCACGACTCCATTGGCGCGTCGTAGTACCTAGACGTTCCGACCTGCTTCGCTGCAAGACAAGCGGCTGTGAACCGATTTGTCAAGCTTTGTGGATTGGGTTTGAGTGCACAAATTACTTTGGCTACCTACTTAATATCCTTATTTGTCCTCAAGTTCATTAATTAATTTAAGTAGTGTACAGATAATCGATTTAAAATGTCAGAGGAGGCGATGAAGGAGCTTATACGTCAAAGAGGGACTTATAAAGGTCGTGTAACCAAATATAAAGATTATCTTTCAAATATACAAAGATTAGATCAATCTAATATAAATGCATTACAAATAAAAGAGTTAAATATTCGTTTAACTAGATTGCAAACATTATTTTCGGAATTTGACTTGATTCAAACACAAATAGAAATGGCATGTACCAATGTGGACGATCAGATTCAAGAAAGGGACTCCGTAGAAACGCAGTTCATTTCTCTCATCTCGGCAACTCAAGAGATCATTGAATCTCACACCAATCGTGAGGACCAGAGTTCCGAAGGCGTACGGACAGCTCAGTCGAATATGGGAACGTGTAACTTTAATAACATCCGTTTACCAACAATATCCTTTCCATCCTTCGATGGTAATTACTTGAAATGGCTGGAGTTCCGTGACACTTTCGAAGCTATGATCCATTTGAACGAGTCTATTCCTGACATAAATAAATATCATTATTTACGCTCCTCTTTGGAGGGCGGTGCCAGTGTTGTAATAAAATCGCTCGAATTTACCGCCAAGAACTACAAAACGGCGTGGGAGTTATTGTGTGATCGATTTGATAATAAAAACATCCTTATAAATAATCACATGAAGGCATTATTTAATATAGACACGCTGACTCGAGAATCTTATCGAGCTATTCGCTTTCTTATTGATCACGTGACAAAGAACCTAAGTGCCCTTAAAACATTAGGCCGCCCGACTGATTCGTGGGATGACGTCATTATATACTTGGTAGCTAGTAAATTAGATCCCACGACATCAAGAAATTGGGAAGAATATAAAGCAGATTCGAAAACCTGGCCCGAGCTATCCGAATTCATGAAGTTTTTGCGCAATCGGGCTGATGTACTTGAAACGATGCTAGCTTGTAGGAGCGACAAACCAGCTGATCATAAATACTTACAGCCTAAAACAACGAAGACATTTGTCACTGCTACAACTGCAACTCGCAAGCCGACTAGAAACGGTAACAACACTAACAACGCGCCGACCTGTCCGGTGTGTAATGGCGCGCATAGGATCTCGGAATGTGTCAAGTTCAAGGACATGAGGGTCGAAAGTAGGTCAAGTGAAGTCTTGAAGTTACATCTTTGCTTGAACTGCCTGAGACGTGGACATAACGTTGAGCAATGTCGGCTTGGTTCTTGTCAGATCTGTAAGGCAAGACACAATACATTATTACATATAAATAATCAATTAAATACACAGTTTGAGAATAATACAGCCGGTGCGTCGTCGGTCATTAGCGCGGTCAGCGCGTGCGCCGCGACAGTGAGTAAACAAGTATTGTTAGGCACAGCATTAGTTAAATTAACAAACTTGCAAAATAATAGGACTCACGTTGCGAGAGCGCTGCTGGACGCGGGTTCTCAATCGAGTTTCTTGAGTGAAGGCATGAAAATGAAATTAGGATTTCCTAATAATATTCACAACAAACCGATTAGTGTTTCCGGCATTAATAATTTAGCATTTAATATATCGGATCAATGCGAACTTACCTTGAGATCATTAACGAGTTCATATACTGCTAATCTTAGTTGTTTAGTTGTGCCGCATATTACGGGCGGTTTGCCTAACGGTTATGTCAATGCTTCAGAATTGAACATACCTGCTGGTATTCAACTGGCAGATCCCGGATTCTACCGTCCGTCTGAGGTCGACCTACTGCTTGGTGCCGATGTTTTCTTCGACATTTTAACATCAGATAAAATAAAATTAGGTACTAACAGGCCGATTCTACAGAGTTCAAAGGTAGGCTGGTTAGTGGCAGGGCCTATAGGTAGCTTCGATCATCACGATCGCGCGATGGTTCACTGCAATTTCACAAAACAAATCTCAAAGGATCTCACTCGATTTTGGGAGCTGGAAGAGATTTCAGTAGCGAAAAATACTTACAGCGCAGACGATAATTTTTGCGAAAAGCACTTTATGGACACTACACGACGGTTAGATAACGGCAGATTTCTAGTAAAAATGCCCTTGAAGGAAATACCTGAGAACTCACTTGGCGATTCATTTAACATGGCGAAAAAAAGGTTCTTGCATCTTGAAAACAAATTAGATAAAAATCCTGATCTTAAAAAGCAATATTGTGATTTTATATCAGAATACGAACAACTAGGTCACTTGAATAAGGTTAACAAACCAGAATTTGGTTTTTACGCTCCTCATCACCCGATTTTACGCGATAGCGAAACTACGAAGTTGAGGGTAGTTTTCGATTGTAGTGCGAAATCTACCTCCCAAAAATCACTTAATTGCATCCAGCATGTTGGACCGGTAGTTCAAGATGAATTATTTGATATCCTGATTAGGTTTAGGCAACATAAGTTTGCTTTGTCTGGTGACATACTTAAAATGTACCGTCAAATTTTGATGGACGAATCGCAGCGTCATTTACAATTAATCCTATGGAGGGATGATAAATGCAAACCGTTGGATGTACTTATGCTTAAAACCTTGACTTACGGCACAAGTTGCGCGCCTTTCCTGAGTACAAGGTGCTTAGTACAGTTAGCGACGAATGTACAGACAAGACAATATCGGAAATAATAGGGCATGATTTTTATTACGATGACTTCTTGAGTGGTGCGGAGAGCGAAGGCGAGTTGAAGCACATTTATGAATTTGTAACAAAGACGCTTGCCTCTGCTTGCCTCCCAATCCACAAATTCCGCACAAACTGCCCACAGATATTTGAAGCTGACTGTACTTCAACGGATTCGTTAAATTTAAATAAACAATCAAGCGTCTTAGGACTGCTATGGTTTCCTGATCATGACAATTTACAGTTTTCAGTAAAATTGGACAAAAATATCAGGCTCCTAACGAAACGGGTAATTTTGTCCAATACATGTAAAATTTTTGACCCACTTGGTTTGCTCAGTGCATGCACAATAAAACTTAAAATATTACTCCAAAAACTTTGGGTCCTGCATTTGAATTGGGACGATGCCGTACCCAGCGAAGTAAAGAGAGCGTGGGATAAATTTGTGTCCAATGTCCATGTACTAGCAAACCTAACGGTACCTCGCCATGCTATATGTAGCAGTCCAGCCTCAATTGAGATGCATTGTTTTGTTGACGCGTCCCAGGCAGCTTATGCGGCTTGTATTTACCTGCGTTCCATGGACAACGTGGGTAAAATTTCAATAAAGCTGTTGTGTGCAAAAACGCGCGTGGCACCGCTTAAAACGCTTACGATCCCACGGCTTGAACTCTCGGGCGCTTTATTAGGTGCGCGGCTGGCTACCAAAGTCGCCAGTGCACTACGTTGATCCGTGGACCGCAAGGTATTCTGGACCGACTCGTCAGTCGTCCTTGGTTGGATTCGAACCAAACCTAAGCTACTTAAAGCCTTTGTTTTAAATCGTGTGAATGATATTCATGATTTAACAACTAGGGATTCCTGGCGACACGTACCCACTTCATTAAACCCTGCAGATCTCGCTTCTCGAGGAGTTGAACCTGATCAGCTGCCAGACTTAAAATTATGGTGGTACGGGCCGTCCTTTTTATTACATGATGAGGGTAACTGGCCACAAAACATAGGGGCTATAGACATGAACTTACCTGAAATAATAAAACAAAAGGAGTGCTCAACCATAGTTATGATTAATGTTGAACAGCCACCCATGATTGAGTTTCATAAATACTCAAAGGTGAATAAATTGAAAAGAATTGTAGCATACGTTTTACGCTTTATTCACAACATTAAAAATCCTAAAACTAAAACAAAAGGATCCTTACAACTAAATGAAATAAACATACATACATATAATCACGCCTTTATCCCTAAAAGGGTTAGGCAGAGCACATGAAACTTTTGTTCCAGTGCCACTTTTAGCATAAATATGGGTGTAAAAGATCGACAAAATGTGACATTGCAGTGACAGGTTGCTAGCCCATCGCCCACAACACACTTCAACCCTGTTCCCTTAGTCGACTCTTACGACACCCACAGGAGGAAAGGGGGTGGTGCTATTCTAACCCGACACCAAATGAAATAAAACATGCACTAATGTATCTGGTAAAACTATCACAAAATCAAACTTATGCTACAGAAAGATCAACACTTATGCAAGGAAAAAGACTTAAAACTAAATCCCATATTTTACAGTTGTCACCATTCGTCGACGGCGACGGCGTGATCAGAGTAGGTGGTCGCTTGCAAAATGCCAACTGTGAATACGAAAAGAAGCACCCGATCCTTTTGGACGGCAAACATCACTTCACACGGCTCTTGATGGAAAGCGAATACCTACGGCTGTTACACGCTGGCCCACAGTTGCTTCTTAGCTCTTTACGCGAACAATTCTGGCCAGTAGGCGGCAGATCGTTAGCCCGAGGTGTTGTGCGTAAGTGCGTAATATGCACACGTCTCCGAGGGGAAGCTATGAAGCCACTGATGGGAAACCTGCCTTCAGAGAGAGTCACCGGTTTCTACCCCTTCCAGGTGTGTGGCCTTGATTTCGCGGGACCCTTCTTGATTTCCAGTAAGAAGGGAAAAGGTAACCGCATCACAAAATGCTACTTGAATATTTTTATTTGCTTCGCATCCAAGGCCGTTCACCTGGAAGCTGTCACCGAGCTTAGCACTAATGCCTTCATTTTAAGCCTCCGCCGGTTTGTAGGTCGGAGGTGTAGACCACACACAATTTATTGCGACAATGGCACTAACTTTGTAGGGGCAAATAACGAGTTGGGTAGATTGTTGAAGTCCGCTCAAAATTCAGTTTATGAGTTTGGCAATGAGGAACACATAAAGTTTTTATTTTCTCCTCCGTATTCGCCCACTTTCGGTGGAATCTGGGAAGCTGCTGTCAAATCAGCCAAATTCCACCTAAAGCGCATTATGGGCAATGCTAGTCTGACGTTTGAGGAGTTGAGCACTTTATTTACACAAATTGAGGCTATTCTTAACTCCAGACCTCTCACTCCTTTCTCGTCAGATCCAACTGATCTTTTTCCTCTGACCCCAGGGCACTTTCTGGTGGGTCGGCCCCTGACCTCGCTGCCGTCACCACCCATTTGTCTAAAAAACCCTGATAGGTATCAGAGGATCGAACAGCTTCGTCAGCATTTCTGGCAGAGGTGGCAGAACGAGTATCTGGCAGAGTTGCAGCAACGTACGAAGTGGCGCCAGAGGCAGAAGGAGATCAAGATTGGAGACTTGGTGGTGTTCAAAGAGGAGAATACCCCACCACTTAAATGGAGGCTTGGAAGAGTCCTACAGCTGTATCCTGGGGCCGATGGAGTCTGCAGGGTTGCGGACTTTACGACACAAAAGGGTGTAACCAGGAGAGCACTCAACCGAGTGTGCCCTTTCAAGCAGCAGCTTTCAAGGGGGGCAGGATGTTAACGCGGCCGCGATTATGCAAGACACAGAGGGGTGAGGGCGGACGAGGATGACGTCACAAGCGCGGGTCATCTCCGCGAGCCACACACCGCTTTCGACCACGGCATCATACGCGCATACCTACATACCTAATTAAAATAAATGTAATTTAACTATATTAAACTCGTAACTAGAAGCAGGAGTTTTCTTGAAGAGACGAAACCCCTCAGCTGGGCTGTTCATCAATAACAGCCCCGACATATAGTTACCCATGAAATTGTCCTAAACACATTCGTCACGAATCTTGTGACAATATTCGATCTTGATTACCGATAGGTAACCAAGAAAATACTTAAAAGAGTACATTTTACAGCGATGCAATGATGAACTACTTTTTTTGAATCTGGATGATACAAATATATATAGTCCTCCTCATCGATTTCGATGACGGCGACCCTAGCAATTACGGATTTGCCCTATTGTGAGCTCTGATATGGCTGGCTAGACCAAACTTATTCTTAAAAACTCTATTACACCTTGCGACTTGCCTGAGTTCGTGGCGACGGAGGTCTCCAGATTGCCGTCCTGCATTCCAGAACATGTCGACGTGAGTGGCCTTCTGAAGGAAATCGTGGATCTTAAAGCAGGCATGGCTGAAATTTTAAAAAAAATTGACGATTCGCGCGCTACCATTGCCGAGTTACGCAAAGAAATTATCAGTTTGCGTAATAGTGCCCCGGAAACTCGGTCACCAGCGGGGTCAAATTTCAAGAGTAATGACCGGGCGTCAAGTGTCGACTCGGTCAGTTTGCATGTTGCTGACACTGCGCATGCCGTTCCACGGCCCGCGTGCCCCCTCCGCGCCGGGCCTCCCCCTGCCCCATCCTCTAAATCACGTCATCGCTATGCTGATGCCGTAGCTGGTCGATCTGTCGCAGCCGACCGGAGAGACGCGCCCTCAAGAGCGTGAAGTTCGGGTTCCTCCAAAGGAGAAGCCCCCGCTCACCGATGTGGATAAGGAGGGTTTTACAACGGTGTCGAGGAAGCGCAAGCCGCGCAAGAGTCAGTGTGGTACTGCCGAACCGGTTGGTTCTGGTCTTCGGGTTGCCACACCGAGCAAGGCGCTATGTGTATCGCGCCTGCATTACTCCGCCACGGCTGATGATATGGCGGAGTACGTTCGTCAGAAGGCCGGCTTCTCGCTGAGGGTGTTCCAGCTGCGTTCGCGCCACTATGTGCACTTCAGCTCGTTTGTGGTGCGCGTGCCGCGGCCGCTGCAGGAGACCGTCGCATGTGCTGACTTCTGGCCGAAGGGCCGAAGTAGTGTTTCGACGGTTCCGGGGCAATCTGCCGAATCCTACACCGGAGACGACGATGCAACGGGGCCACGCCGTTTCGTCGCCTAAATAGTATTATTTGTTGTTTTGGTTTCGTGACGCATTGGTTATTACTATAATGTCACGTAAATGTATTTGTCAATAAATAAATAATAAATAAATAAATAAATTACAGGGGGAACAGTAGAGTTAGCCAGTCGTGTTATAGGTGTACACGTAGGAAGGTTTAGGCCTCTCCTTTCGCAATTGGCGTTTTTTGTCTAAGGTTTTTAAGCGGTTCTGTTCGAAGGATTACCTTACTAAAGATGGTAGATCGCCAAGATGACCTGACTGCGGCTAGCTCCTCCCAATACAAAGGATCAATAGCGCATGCGTTCAGATGTTGTTTGAGCACGTCCTTATAGCGTAAATACTGATCACCATGCTTCCGCTTACCCTCGGCTAATTCTGAATAGAACACAGCTTTAAACAAATAAGCAGCGAACGAAATAAACATTTTTTAATTTGTTATTATTAAATTAATTAGTCTAATGTAATATAAAAACATAAATGGTCAAAGCGTGGAAACTGTTACACTTATCAGACTTTTCATTTAAAAAATCTACCTACTCAGTATTATTAAAAAAAAGTTGACGTTGAGTAATTTGAAAGCGACTCTACCAGGCCACGCACAGCATTCCCAGAAACAGCTAACCCACATTAAAATAAGCTGCAATTAATGCCAATTTCAATAAGACATTACGGAAGCCTGCAAATCCTTACTTTACTCAATATTAAACACACAACACCACATACCTACAGACCAAGTAGCGGTGTCATTACGGCTGCGATCTTCTGTAAGAGGAAGGTTCTTCTAAAGTTGATCTGCTCCGAATTTGAGCTACAAAACATTTCACATCATAATGTTTTTTCTTCCTCTTCAATGTTCATGAATAACGGCAAATAACGATTTAGCATTAGGCAGTCCCGTTATATATATGTGGAAATGTAGGAGGGAAATGTGGCACGATTGGTACATGCCCACGCTAACAAAGTTTATCAGTGCGAGAAGAGCAAGCATTTTACCCGCTTCAAAGGACTATAAAATTAGGCTGGAACATGTCAACGTTAAATGCTCGCTCGAATATTCTGTATGTGGCTTTATTTTGTACAGCCGAATAGATATAATTACAGATAGCGTTATTCTTTTAGGCATTGATAGGACGGTGGCGCAGGACCGGTTATTTTGGCACTCTTTGGTGGAGGCCTATGTCCAGCAGTGGATGTCTTTCGGCTGATGTAATGATGATGATGACGATTGCATAGAATCACGAGCTCCTTCAATCGTCAATAAAACAACTATTCGCAAATCATACCAGAATCAATATCATTTTATCTCACAATCCACAGCGGCATGAGAGATGAATGCTTCTAAAGCAACATATTGTTTCCCTCGCAAGTCAGTTTACCATTACTTACACAGTATTAAGTTGACTCGACGGAAAGAGACGATTAACTATTCGAGTGCAGCAGCGGCATTTGATTTACTAATGACGTATGGTAAGATTTGGTATTATTCCAAGCGCAACATTTTGACTAATCGTGTCGCCAGGTAATTAAAAGCCGGGTGTCTTGCTTTTTCCAGACACTACCTTAGGTTAAATATAGTACATTACTACAGATGCCGGGAAGTAAGGAGTTGTCGGCCGAGAACACAGAGGTTAGTTATGAGGCTGGCAACCCGTTTCGTTCTCGTATGTAAAGTGCTTTTCGCAAACATGCAATGGAATAAATAAATAAAACTCCAAGAAATCAATCTTTAATTTTTACGGCTGAACGCCGTGATGCTGTGCCACAAATTGTGGAATGGAAATTAAAAACGACCATCTTGCCGGCCTAGGCTTCCAATTTTGTATGAAATGCCATTACGGATCTCTCGTCTCACTGCGCTCGAAACGTGCCTATTGTGATGAACACAACATCAATATTTCATTGCATGTTTGGGAAAAAGTAATTACTTATAATTGATTTTGGTACCTTGTTTTATTTATATAAAATAAAAAAGAAATAAACAACATAAATATTAGGAGACAATCTTACACAAATCGATCTAGTTCCATAGTAAGTTCAATAAGGCTTGTGGTATGGGTACTAGACAACGATATATTTAATAGATAGAAATACTTTAAATACATAGAAAACATCCAAGACTCAGAAACAAATATTCATGCTCATCACACAAATATTTGCCCTTACCGGGATTCGAACCCAGCACCTTCAGCTTCGTAGGCAGGGTAGGCTAGCTGGTCGTCTACGACGTCTACTAGATATGAAAACTTTTAAAAAAAAGGTGTCTATTGACATTTCTCCAAAAAGCAATGGCTTTTCTCACGTGCGTTGCATCACTTTGTGCCGCGCGCGGATGCCATAAAAGTGTCTTGCACGGAGGCGCATAGTTACGAGAATCAAGGAATAGGGAATATGCATGTGATTCAGAAATAGACAAATAAAATTATGAGTAATCTTTATTGCTCAATAAACCTACACAGGTAATTATTTTTACAAATGATCAAGTTTCTATTAACAAATTTAATTATTTAAAAGTAGTATTTTTCAAATTTCCTCGCAAATTTCCAAAACGCAAAGCTATTGGCGGTGCGAATCGTGACGTCACCGTGCACTCGATGTCTACTCTTAACAGGTCGTTTGTATGATTATTGAAAGTTATTCGCATTGTTTTGCCGCTGTTTATGATAAATAATCAGTGTTTTTTGGGAAATATTAACTGAAAGCAGTAACTCCTTGTGAAAAAAGAATTCGCCACAATGACTGGAAGCGATTTTGTCAAGGCACAATCGGATAATCTGCCTAAAATTGATGTGTTCATCATGACTAAGTACGTACTTACCTCGTAGAGGTGTCTTTCTTAAATAAGTAGAATAAAAAACTAGTACATATGCATATTATATAATCAAAGACATGTAGGTATTATGAGTGTTACATGTTGAGAACATCTTTATGAACATAACAAACTAGGTTGTTTTCGTCAAGGGTTATAAATAAAACAAATTTGTGTAAGGCACTCAGTAAAAACAAAGAAGCTTAAGTAGCTAAAACGTTTCGTGATCAAAATCAACAAACGTAGTCAGCTGTTGATCAACAAAAATCATAATATTTGTAACATTGTCGCGTTCAGTCCCCAGGATGTGGTGATTGGTGGAAAATAATTCTGAACGGCAGCAAATAAAAGAAATATAATATTTATTTAAAAAAACTAGGTCGTGGGTGCTATAGCCCGTCTGGTTTTACGCAGTAGTTCGGTACTCCCCTCGGCGATGGCGGCTGCTAGGGCCCAGGGTACTGGAGCAGCGGACAGTGGAGCTGGTGAAGTGGCTCGGGAGCGCCGGGGCAGCTGCGTGGTGGTCTTCCCCACAAAAAGGTCGCAGGGACGGCGCGCTAAAACGCGGCCGACTTTTTAAACTAAAAAGTCGCACCCCTATCGGGGTGCGAGATGACACTTGTAACTAATGAAGGACTTAGGTATTACATTAATTTTATTATTTTAAATATATAAATTTTGCCAGCGCGCACGAGGACACAAAGAAAACGTTTGTGAACGCAGCCGGCACATGTATCGTCCCTTTCAAAACGTAGCTCGTAATGCCACCGCGATGCAGCCACGAGCCGTCTCGAACATTCCTTATCGCCCGGCGGTAACATCGCGCGCACAAGTGTTAAACATGATGTGTTTATTTGTTATTTATTTTAATTATTTTATTGTGTTGTTATTTATTATGTTTTAAGGATGTGTGTTAGTGTAGGATGTAAATACTTATTTTAAGTAGTTCTATAGTTAAGTTTATAATATGTGTTTATTTTAGAATAGGTTTATCAATTTAAGATGCGTTTTAATCGTAATAATAAAACATGTAACATGTAACGTTACAACATTCATAACAAAAAAATTGGGAAGAATAGTTTTATGAATAAGTACCTATATAATTAAAATTTCAGGTTAGGTTATTGTTTATATTGTTCGCGAGTCCTAATAAAAAAGATTTTAGGTATGTACAAACATATTTAATACTCACTTCGAAATGATCTTCACAACAATATAAACTACTTAAGCACGATTTATTATCTCTCCTCATCGGCTTACACCATTTTTTCCTTATATTTGCATCTTTGGGCATATGAAAATATATCACGTCAGGTGCAGTTTTAATACATAGGGGCAATACCATATTTTCACACATAGGGGCAATACAATATTTATAATAAGCTTTTGTGTGCTCTTCCGTTACAATAAGTTGATCTTACGAGCTTTAATCACTCACTTTTATTAAAACTGTGAATCAAACACTTCGTTGTAAAATTATTCTAAGTGCACGGTGACGTCACAAAATGAGCGCGCCAAAATGGCGGCGTTTTAATCGTCCTCATTTAATAAGATTGTGAAAGTGTTATATTTTTTTCGGGTTATATAATTACTTATAGAATAGTTAAAAAAATAAAAAAATACGTGAATATACCCTATATTGCCTTTTAAAAGCGTCACGTCACGTAATAAGGTTTACCACAGAAGTAGGGACGGAGGCGTATATTGGCCCGTCGCTGCTAGCAAACTGAGCTATCGGAACAATCTGGAAAAAACAATATGGATTGGGGATGTTACAGTTAAGTTGTTCTAAAGGTGCTTTTATTTAATCATATGACATACATTATTTTGGCCTTTAAGGTTTGTCACTCTTTAGTACCACCCAGGGGACACGTGCAGGGTTGTGGTAGGTAGCTCCTGCGGACGCGAGTGACAGTTGTCCCCCCTTTGTCAAGTGCGTGGGCAACTCGACTGTTAGAAGTTCTTTAGCCGCCCGAAGGCCTCTAACTCGGCTTAATGTGCTCATCAACTGCTTAGCGTGCCTTCTAAAGCACAGAAGCACTCATTTATACTAACCACTCAAAGTTGGCGGTTTAACTGACCAACGAACAGAGCCAACGATAGCTACGAATATTTTCAAGGTCATTCTAGCCAACGCCCTATTTTTGTTTTTTTTTTCGTGGAGAAAACCTGCGAACCAGGTTCCCAATCACCGGGGGATGACTGGGGTATGTGGTATTTCTATCCACTAAAAACTCCACGGTGCCATGCATCTGCGCTCTAATGCAGGGGACTCCAGGATCTCATGCTGAACGCACTGAAGCCCCCCCACGCCTCGCCACATATGGCTCTTCCTAGGACAAAGACACCTTCCCTGGGGTTCTTAAGCGAGTGCCCCAGCCCCCGCCAGAGCACTGCGACCCCGATGACCCCCTTCAGTCGCCTTCTACGACAGGCGGGGGAGACCGTAGACCTTTTCTTGTCCGAGCCTACACGGTTTACGGCGGTGGCCTATGGTGGGCGTGTCTGTCCACGTCCCTGGCGTCTTCTTCTTCGAGAGGGGTCTAGTCTCTCTCGTTCCCGTTCTGCGATCTCCTTCTGGGTCATAACTACCTCACAGAAGGAGACTATGGCTCTCCACCCTGAGTCCGCTGCTAGCATATTTGTTATAATAGCTGGCAGGGATGAATTCGTGCCAACCACGCTGACGAGACCCGACCTCTCGGAGTCCCATGCAAGGCAAACTTTCAGTGTCTGCTGGACAGAGTCTCGATCACCCCCACAGTGATGGCATTGTGCATCAGTCTGCTCACGGCCAATCCGATTTAGGTACTCGCCGAAGCAGCCATGTCCAGTGAGCACCTGTGTCAACCGGAATGTGACGGTCCCTCGTCTTCTTTCCAGTCTAGCGAACGCCCTAGTAAATGCTGTGTGTGTGTGCAGAGAGGGACGAAAGCGGAATAATAGAAAAATGCTCATAATCCTCGCTGAAACGTTCTTGGATATTTTGTGAGCATTCACTAGAATGCTCATTAGATGTGAATGCTCAACCAAGTCCATCAGCACCTTAATGCTCATTTGAAAAGTTGTGTTACGCGTACTACTCCTCTGATTTCAAAATACAGCTGCGTCGCTGCAGTTCCCTTTTGAAACAAGTGAATATATCACACGTAAGCCACCTATTATTTTCCAAACACGTAGGTTGCCCCTGCATTTAGCTAGGATTATTAATCTCCGTTGACTCGCGCGTGTAATACGAGGTGCAGCCCGTGAAGCGTAATCCACAAAGCGCGACAGTTTATGGTGTTTGCTGTGAGAGCATACGAGAAAACTTTTCTTGTAGCTGACTTAGGCTTATGACGCAGTTTGGGTTGCAACTGTTTTAAAATAAACTTTGTTTTCACTAGCTTTATGAAATGTATAAAAGTAGGTATGTAAGCATACCCACTATGAACTTTTTATTTAAGTTGGCCGTTCTAAACTAGTGCGTCTGTGAGCTGTATAAAACGCGAGCCTGTCTTTTTTTACAAATAAAATTTATATTTAGTTTCAAAAACTGAATCGGAAAAAAAAATATCTATTGTACCTGCTCACAAAATTTCACGAGGATCGGTTGAGAAATGGAACCTCTAGAAGAAAACAGTCACAGACATACGAAATAAATTTCCCCCTAGCTGCAATGGAGAACTTAACTAACTAACGCTCGGTCGTATAGGTACAATTATGCAAGCTCGGTGACAATGTGATATTATAATACTATCAGGCCAGTCTGATGACGGAGGTGGAAAGTGGTGATAGGGATGATAATCCCATCGTGTGTAGGCTCATCAGAATGAATGAGTAGTTCGTGACTGACTGTTTAGGTAAAAGAAATAAGTGAAGTCCGGCTTGTATATAGGGGTGACGTTTTCGAATAGACATTACATATTTAAAATGTCTAACACAAACAAAACAAATGCCTATTCGACCAACCCTACATACATAGGAGGGGCTTTACTTGTTCGCCTATGAATTACTTGCACTTGTCATTACCTGGGTGAATCAACTTTTAAATATCCACATGATGAAATTATGGACTTATATTTTTTTTTCTTATATTCCATATTTCATTATTTTATTTAAAAGATAATTTTCTACAATTTATGATTATGTATAGAGCAGAGCACTTTTTTTGCGAGTTTAGTGAATTTTACTAAAAAATGTTCACCAGCCTAAATCTGCTGTCCCCTGGACAACTATTCAAAATTATTTTTTTAACAAACCAGACATCAATTATTGTGAAAACAGTTATTTTACCTACATTGATTAAACAATATAGTTTCATGTTTTATCTATAAATATGGCAATATCGCCCTGAATTTCACAATATTTCCCTTTATCATGTCCCCAGTACAACTGTGGCTTCACAGGATTGGAACTTTTGAATTAAAACGCTATATAGTAATAGTAATGTAACAAAATTCCTCCTGCTACTTGGGTTTGTATTGTGCTATTGTATTTTTAAAACAATATGCATTATTCTGGATGTTAAAACGAAAAAAATAACAATAAGTGGTTTTCTATTCAGGGACAACGTAGTTGTCCCAAGGACATATCTGGTTGTCCAAAGGACATTTTAGAGCCTACAATCTTAAGGAAGGTACTAAATAAAACAAATTTATTTAAGTCTTAGGAAGCAGTTTTAATCTTTCAGCACACCGAACAACAGAAATATCACAATTCTTAATAATCAACAACTTTATAAAAAATATAAGACTTGCTTAATAAATCAACTAGTTAACGTTTTTTATACTTAGTGCAGTCTTTGCAAGTCTCTTACTTATAATGAAAGATCACAATACGAGTCATATTCAGAGAATAATCTTTAAAAAATCTTAGACTAATGGAGACCAACAGTTGTTGTTAAACCCTTAAAATAAAAATCTTCTGAAAAACATTGGTATCCAATGAAAAACTTAAAATAATATTGACGCCTCTTTTCTAATTAACGTATATATCTAAAAATTCGTTTTTCTTAACCTAATGGAGATCAACAGTTCCCTAAAATGAATTACTTTTCAAAAACATTGGTGTCTATTGGAAACTTAAAATAATTGACACCTCTTTTCAATTGAATTTCCGGATTAGGAAGTTTTTGAACGATGTCTTCATAAGCAATATAGGAGACATCTTTTTCATCGAGGACAAATAGTTTCCCACCTTTAACACATTTCATAAATGTGACTTTAATTTCTCCATCGTCGTCGATATTGCTTTGAGCAATGCATACGTAAATATGGTATGATTTGCCTTTGGTGCCATAAACTTTGACGAGTAGATAATCACCCATTCCAGGTAATAACTGGTTTTGCCCTGATACTGATGGCTGTGTAGTATTTTTTCATCATTAGACTCATCAGAAGAACCATACACACTGTCGTAAATACCTTTGTTTTGAGCCTTATGTAGATCAGTAAATAAAATGTCATCCTGTTTTAAAGAAACCAGGGCACTCAAAGGCAAATCATCATCAGTATTATCACTGGATATAATATCATCACGTATGTTGTCTACATCATCAAGTATGTTGTCCTCACACATGTCCACAGGGGATGGAATTATTCTTAAAGTTGGGGTAGGTGAGTAAAACTTTGGATGCAAACAGTCGCACAATCCTCTTGAGCAAAAACAACTCAAATTTCTATACTTTAGTTGGCCACGAATCCTTGAAAAGATTTGGTGCATATCTTTGGTTCCAGGCAGAGGGACAAGATCCTTTGGAATACAATTTTGAACATCGTCAATTCTTTCTTTGGTTATATAAAACAATTTGATTTTGCTAGATTCCTTGAGGGCTTGGTAAAATCCAAATGCATCGGTTATGTCTTTTCCAGTGGCTACCTTGTTATCCGCCTCTCTTTTAAGGAATCCCCCAATTCCATCAGCCGCTCCCTTGCCATGACCTGCTTCGAAGAATGACCAGCTAAATGCTTGAAACCCGTAGTCAAATGTTTTTGTACAAGCCAAGAAGAAGTTACCTTTCTGGCGATACTGAGAGAAAGGTCCATCAGAAAAGTAATGGATAGTGTCAATTTCAGGGTAATCTTCAATAATGCTTGTTAGAATCGGGTGTAAGTGCGCCCATATTGCAGCAGGTTGATGGATATTGCATGGCGATACAGAGCAAAAAGAAGATACCTTGTAATTTTTGTCTTTGTCGTGCAGGTATACGACAACAGTGTGGAGTGTTATTTGGTTGCGGGATCCTCCAAAATGGTGTGCTTGAATTTCTTCATGGCATTTTGCACTATAATTTTCGCTGAAATCAACTAAAATTACGGCTTCGTTTGGTTTAATGTTATCAACACTTTGCCGGAAATTCCTGTACTGGGTTTTCAAATTGAAAATATGTTTTTTTAATATTTTCAGGTCCTCTTTAAATTTATCTATCATGTTTTGTACCAAATCTTCATTCAATCTTTTAACATTCTTAATAGATTTCATCCTTTTGCCTCCTTTTACATAAATTTCCTCTTCTCTCACCCATTCAAACCATTGCATTTTACCCTTAACATTATCTTCGTTTATTTTTATTTCTCTATCTTGACATTGTACACAAGTACCAAACATACAATCCATTTTATTACTGTCACACACTGTTTCTAGAATCAGTGCACTTGTATCCACCGCATTAATAACTCTTTTCTGCTTTAGAGCCTTTATTTTAGCTGCTGCATTTGCATGTGTTTTACAAAGGCACATATCCCTGCCATCTACTGTTGGTCTGAGTACGTAGAAGGGTCGACTTTTAGTAAAATAGAAATAGGAACATTTTGTCCCTGGATTCTCCAACTTAAACGCTTTGAACAAATTTTTCATTGAGTCTAAAAGGAACCGTTTTTGAACTTTTTCTTTGCCTTTAGTGACGGTTTTTTTCTTGCCGGCGGTGTTTCTTGACACATCATCTCTTTGGAAAAAACATTTTATTTTCTTTATTAGTTCCGTTTCACACACTGTTGTCTTTGCTTTAGCGCTTCCTTTTACACCTAAACTGTCCTGTATGATTTGTTTCTTGCGTGATTCGTCTACGTTTTCAAATATCTTTCTCAACATCCTTTTCCCTTCCCGTGCCTTTGTTGTCATGTAGTTTTTCTTTATAGCACTACTTAAAGTTTTGTATTTTTCGTATAATTCATTTTCTGCCACGGTTCTTTTTTCTTTAATTTTATTTAATTCGTTTGCTTTACGATGAGCCCTCTTCTTAAATTTTTCAATTTTTTTTCTCCACATATCGGCTTCGCTTCGTAATTTTAAATTTTCTTTGTACATCTTAGATCTATCTCTACGGATTATTTTCCTTCCCCTTTTTTTGTTCTGTCCAGATTCCAGAGGTGCAAAGGGAGAAGCCGGCGGAGTGGGTACATATTGATCTTGTGGTATATTGATTTCCTGCAAAGTAGACGGAGAACTTGGTGGTGTTTCTTGCAGTAAGTTTCGAAGTGCTTTTGATCGCTTTCTTTGTTCTTGTTTACGCAATTTCCATATGGTTCTGCAGTTTTTTTGGTCCTCAGGCTGCATAGCTGATATCGATATTTTGTTTTTATGATAACTTTCTCTTTTTTTTCGCTTCCTTTCAGCCAATTTTTCTGGGTCTGCTTTAAGTCTCTCTCTATAGCGCCTAGATTTTTCCTTTTCCGTCAACCCCATTGCCTAAAATGAAATAAGTATTTAATATTGTCTTCTGTTTCCGCGATATCGACTCATGTAAATAAAAACCGGTCAATTGCGAGTCAAACTCGTGCACCGAGACAGTTTTATTTACATGAAATACGTGTAAGCCAGTTATTTAATTAAGGTAAAGATCCTCGTGATTGAAAAAAAATGTAATTGTTGATATATTAAAATTAACCGTATGTCAAATCGAAAGGTCAAAGACTGGGTATTTACCCTATTTAACATCTTATCACATGTATTTACCCTATTCAAAATCTTATCACATCGTTTTTGTCTAACGGACAACCAAAATGTCCCAAGGACAACCAAATCAGTTGTCCGAGTGACTAGTTGTCCGAGGGACTTTTCTAAAACTTTGAACCGTACAATAAAAATTAATGATTTGTTGTGTTCTATTTCACCCTTACCGTAACATATACATATAACTGAATCTAGTACGACATAATGTATTCAAATATATTAAGTACTTACGAATTTGTGCCGGTGGTCCGATGGACAGACAATAAAACCACCCCGCACTCACCAACAGTACCCGACCGACTGACACCGCGAGTGTCGTGTATTCAAAATGGCGGCTAGACCTATCAGATTACCAGGAAATTAAACTTGTTGTCAAGTGCCTTACTGCGCCATCTACATTTAGATTCCGTAACTAATTTATGGTTGTCCGATGGACCTGCATGACGCGGATAATTTCAAGGGACAAAATTAAAACACAAGAAATTCATAAACGGTTTAGTACAAATATAAGAAATCGGTGTTTTATTGATGATACTTATCCATAAAAATGATTATGTGTATGTATATCAATCCCACAATAGTATTTTTTTTCATGATTCAAATTTTTATGGTGCACCGTCGCAAAGGGACAATTTGACGTACTATGAAAACCACCTTTTGGTCTTTCGGACAACCATTAAAAACCGTATAAATTGTAAAAAACAATTCAATGTTTCGTGATGAAATGTTACATAATATTACTGGGAACATAATGGAATGCAAATAAAGCTCATTACCTTTATATAAATTTGTAATATCGATCAGGGACTCTTTACGTTTGATGTTGAACATTAAAAGTTGATTCACCCACCTGTTAACAATTAAATCAATTAAAGGTCGATAACGCACCTGTGACTTCTCTGAAGTCGCAAGAGTCTATAGGCTAAGGTGGCTGTTTACCGTTAGGCAGGCCGCATTATGGTTTGATACTGTTGTAGTAGAAACAACGAATAGGAAAAAAAACATTACAATTTTGTATAGGGTCAATTGAAGGCAAAAAAGAAACCCTATGAGGGGAACGCTTAACTCAAACGTTTGTAAGATTTATGTCCGCTATTAGGGTGATACGGAGGGTGTGGTCATTACTGCCGTAATAACTGTAATGCTCATGGCCTGTAGCAACGTATGTAATGGTGTGTTAACTTGGATTCTCATACAAACTCGATTTGGATTCAAAGAAGATTCGGCTAGGATTCTAGGTACAAATTGTTTTGTCTATGAATGAACGTATTCGGAGCGGAACGTATTATTCATCCTCCTTTTCTGATCGAAGATGTTTTCCTTCACCAAAAACCTATCGATAAATATCAAATGATATTCCACAAATAAGATCCGACTAAAGCTCATTGCGCATAGATACAAGCTGGGTTTCGAGTCCACGACTTTTTTTTGGATTGGGCTTTACTGCAAGTCGGGCCTCGCAAGACCCCTTAGCTCGGCGTCAAGTCCACGACCGGCCTTCGCCATATATATGTATATAATATACATTTTTTTGTTAGCAATATCCATACAAAAAACCCAATCGATCATAGATCGGAATACACACTTATACAGATATCTGCATAAGTGAGTGTTCCAAAACGCTACGCTACACACGAAAGGGCGTGAACCACTGAACGTAACCGAACCAATATGAATCTTCTAATGCGAGCGCTCAATACTAACATCTCGATAAAAATACAAGTGCCCCAAACGAAGATGTCTCGCTTCGAAAATCCCTGCAATACTCAAGTGACGTATCAAATTGATGATCTTGGGATACGATTGATGGCAACAGAAAAAGCCGCGATCGAATGGGATGT
This sequence comes from Epinotia demarniana, assembly GCA_945867215.1. Classification (NCBI taxonomy): domain Eukaryota; kingdom Metazoa; phylum Arthropoda; class Insecta; order Lepidoptera; family Tortricidae; genus Epinotia; species Epinotia demarniana. The sequence continues at coordinate 6,824,265 of OX244272.1, forward strand.
TTCACTTAAATATACTGCTCGGTAACAAATGTCGTGACGGTATCTAATTTGTATCTTAAGACAGTTATTAAGTACTACAGGCTTACCTAATAATTAACAAAATATAATAATTGCTCTTTGTATTTATTTTTTGTGATCTCTAGCAGCAATACAAGTACCTCACATTTATTTGAGATTTCTGAGAGACAATCAAATGAAGGTGATGTGAGATTAACCTCAAGTTTAACACTTGTGGCTGTTAAATGTAACGCTTGGGGAAAAAAACATTTTATTTAATTTAAGATACCAATTTGCGTCAATTAGGACTTAATAGGTTCAGCCCTTAAAATATAAGTTGGTGTACGTAAGTAGGAACAAAACTTAAACATATATATACATTGCAAAAAAGCCTTAAAAATACTCATCACATTATAAATTTGGCTAATTTGTAGCTTACCCGTAATGCCTTAAGGTTGAAATTAGAGAAAACGTGGAAGTTCAATTTCTTCTGCATCGTTCTTACAGAAACCATGTTACTTTGCGGCATGACACAAGCGTGTACATTACTTTAAACACACCCATTTGCTTAATGCCCTTTCACCTTAAGGCAATGCGTGTTGTTATGACGGTTTTACTTTATTTATTTAATCGTGTGGCGTGTATACATAAACGTTTCATGCAATAAAAATTATAAGTCCACATTGAGGGTCCCGAGCCACGTGATAGCGTCAGGTGTTAACTTGTACATATCTTCTGGACGCCCCTGATATGAGTGCAGGGGGCAGCGTTGTATGATATGATCTATGTTTTGATCCTCCTGGCCACAGTCGCAGAGCGCGGAGTCCCGCCAAACCCACTTGTGCCGGAAATAGTTACACCGTCCGTGTCCTGTTCTCAATCGGTTCAAGCGGCCCCAGAGTTTGCGTGGCAGGTTGAAGCCGAAAGGCTTAGCCGTAGGATCGATGGCTTGCAGGACAGCCCCAGATGCTTGGGCATTCTACTCGTCCTTCCAACTCTGTCTTAGGTCAAAACTTTTCAAATTTTGTGCTGCAACGCAAGTAGGATGTCGAGACTTAAGCCGCTGTGCGGGAGGGTAACAGAAAGACTGGTGAATAGGTAAAGACTGTTGCGAATGTATCATTTCTGATTCTCTCTTCAGCGCTTGCTGCCGGCGTAGGTGTGGTGGAGCAATATGGCTGAGAACCGGGAGCCAATGAAGCGGGGTGGATTTAATTGTGCCTGATACACATCGCATAGCCTCATTTAATTTAGTCTCTACTTTTCCAACGTGTATATATACGGTTTTACTTAGAAGCGTACATAAGTATCTTGTTTAATTTTAATTTACTGTGTGAATTAACTTAGCGTGTAACTTTGATGGTAAGAAAGCATTTAATTTATTTTATTTTATCCTAGCTGTTGCCCGTGACTTCGTCCGCGTAGAACTCGTGTCTTAATTTTATTTTATATAAAACAATAAGAAGACTATAAGCATAGTATAGGCACTCAGCCTTATACGAGGGCAAAATTTGACCATTTTGGCAAGATGAAACTGAGTGTAGACCGACGCCGTAGCCTATGGACGCTTCGTGACTCAATGGTCAACAGCAACTCGATCGTCCAAGGTAGAAGATTCCAATTCTAATTACTGTTCCATAAAAAATCGGCCACGCTTAATAATTTCAAACATACAAGCTTTGAAAATCTTATGACTTTTTTTCATCACACCAGAAACACAACATATTTATATTTTTATTTATTTAAATATGCATGGAGCGCCAACAGTGGGAAATAATTATTTACACTAAGCCAATTATAGGTATATAATTCACTCACTTAACTATATAATTTAATTACCTTACAAGAACAAACTTAGTCCAATAAAATTACGCACACAAGTACCTACACCATATAATAAGGATAATATGCAAGTATTCAAGTATTTATTGCAATCATGTTGTTACAGTATGGTACATAGTTAACATGTGAGGGCATCGCAATGTTTAACTTACAACTAAATATATTTATAACATAAAACAGTATAGAATAGACCTATAAAGTTTACAGAGCTAGGCATAATTTTTTGTTACGTTGTTGTATGTGTATTAGTGTATCGTTGTCTATGTGTTGTTTATATTTATATTTATGTAATACCTCATTATTTAAATTATTAAAGTTATTTTTATCTTCTCTTAATGCCACCTAATGCTGTACAAGACATTAACGCAACATTTTTACGTCGAATCCAACTCGGCTGGCCAGCATTCGGGAAGCTACGGCACAACTTTTCGTCCAATATTCCGCAGTGTTTCAGGACGAGAGTCTTGGACCAGTGTGTGTTGCCAGTGATGAAGTATGGCCCGGAAACGTGAACCCTTACTGGCAGTTAGTAGTACTGGCCCATAAGAAGGTTCAAAATCACCCATAGCCAATGGAGAGTGTGGTAACTCCGTTGACTCAAGAGATATGTTATCTGTGGGCAGTCAGTGTGAGGCTCTCTGTGTAAAGTAACTTGGTTTAAATAAAATAGTTATTTGTTATGCAAGGCTGCAAAGTTGTTGTTTGGCGCAAGTGCTTGTATTGAAAGCCGAGCTAGCGAAGGATTGTAAAATTGAACCATGAGCGAAGCGAATGGTTCAAAAGTACAATCCTGAGCATAGCGAGGCTTTCAAGGCACGACACGCCAAACAATTTTGCTGCCGAGCGCAACACACAACTTTTCACCTCACCACCGCGAGGAAAATTGTAGGTAAATGTAGGTAATGGAAGTAATTTTGGGCCTTATACTCATTTTCAATAAAGGTTTGTTCACATCTCATCAAGATCTAGCATTTTATAAGTATTAAATGTAACATATGTATTTTTGCATCTTTAAATAAACCCCACGGTTACCTACTACTAAAAAAGTCAAAGTATTGTTGGGTACTCACGTGTAAACTAAGGCAATTCGCTTATGCTTTTAGCTATTAGCTAATAGCTGTATATCTTCTGCACTAAAATCTATAAATAACCACCATTATCTTGGTTTTACTGTCTGTGGTTTTAGCAAAACAAAACAAAATTAAATGTAGGTTGAGTTTTTTCTTAAAGTAACTATTCAAATTCCAAATTTGGAAGAAGCGAATTTTTTTGAAACATAAAACTACATTTTAAAATTATTAATTCGTATTTTATCCTTACAAATCAGTCTAAATATTAATATTTCGTATGTACCTGCTTAATTAAGAAAGAATAAGTATTATTTATTTTATTTTATCAAAATAATAACAATTAATTATTGGCATAACACCATCAGTTTCTGAACGCACCTCTCATTCTGTATAGAAAAAAGTTAGATCTCGAGATTGACCGTCACGTTCCAAATTCAAAAACTCTTTCCACGCTAGCGGATAAAATGGACTTTTGGGCGCAGATTTTGAGCGATAAAGCAAGCCTTTTCGAGCCGGTGAGGTGAACAAATGATCAAGAATCGTGGTGTTATTTAATAAATATGACATTACTACAGAGAGGGCTATGCTGGGAGTTTCTCTGCGCGATCGCTCCAGAAATGAGGCTATCTGCAGCAGAACCAAGGTAACCGCTTAAGTGGTAGTGGGCGGCGCACATTACACGTAGAACCGATGGCCGTTGGGGAGGAAAATTTCTCGAGTGGCGACCACGTATAGGAAGGCGCAGCGTGAGTAGGCCCCCCACAAGATGGACTGATGACCTGGTAAATGTCGCGACAGTCAGCTGGATGCGGGTGGCGCACCGGTCATTGTTACACTCTTTGGGGGAGGCCTATATCCCGCAGTGAACCTTCTCCGCCTGATATGATAAAGTAGAGAAAAGTGAACTAGATTTTATATCTCCAATTTCAAACCGTAAAAATATATCGAAAAGGATTATAATACACATAAAAAATTTAAACGCAATCCACCGCAATTTCCAGAGTGACATTCAGTCGGCGTCAAAATGTTAAATTAAATATTCAGGGGCAAAATGCGACATTATTTTTTGCATGTTCGTGATATCAGAAATCTTGTGAAATGTCCGGTGATATCACAAATTGAACTCGAACTTTTAATGGTTTTTTGGCAATTTGCAAAATTGCCAGATTGTTGCTGACTTAGCAACTTTGGCCTTATGATCGCCAGATGCCATATCACTAGCTATCTTGAATACTGGTCGAATGTAGCCTCAGTAGTCAGGACTGACTTATTCACTTTTTATTAAGATTCCATTAGCGATTCCATTAAAGTTCGATGGACTTTTTAGTGTTTATAATCTGGCAAATTGTTAAATTTCCATTGGAAATACATTTTAGCAATTTCAACTTTGATTATCGTTGGATAGATGTTACAGTGTAGTATATAACATTTAAAATCAATCCAAAAAATCAAGAAACTACTCGTTTTCACTTTTTAGGCCCTTATGCCAACGGGACTTTATTGTGATTGAAATGGTTTAAGGTGACCGACATTTTATAAAACTATTTTTGGACGTTAAATTCGCTTTCTTTTCTCTCGGTCAACTCAAATTATTTTTACAAGCTTCATATCAACTTGACCTGTTCGTATGTATGTAAGTGGATATGTAAATTTGCAATCAATTTTTCAGTCACTTACCGTTATACGATTGAACTGAAATTTTGGGTAAGTATTTGTATAGTTTGGATGACAATTCAATATTATGGTACCATCGAGCTGATCTGCTGATGCAGACAGAAGGTGGCCATGGAAATTCAGTATTTAACCGACGTAACCTCATTGAGTTGGGGCTCGTTATAATCCTCTCAATGATAAGTTGATGATGGTATGGATGCGCCGTTTGATGGTCCTCCTGTCAGTACGTCCGACTGTCACAAGACAGTATCTGTTTAACCGTAACAAGTGTCATTTTTGCAGAGTGTGTCCAATTTATGAAACGATTGTCATTTAGTGTGACGCTCGAGAAATATCTAAATAGCATTATCGTCACAAGGTATATTTTTTGCCTTCCTTTTGCCCTATTACGTTGTTGACTGCTCCTTTATCTTTCACTACAAATAATAGAATAACTGCTTACCTATTTTCTCTCTTAGCCTAAAAACGCTCCTTTGTGCTACTGTCAGGCCCTACGAGACATCCAATGGCTAAGTCCTTGACACGTTTCTTAGGAAAATGTGAATCATTATCGTTACGTTTCCAGGAAGACATTAATTCATTGTTACATATGTAGGTAGGTACGAAAAATCATTTGATATTTACCGTTAGCTTTTCGGCGAAGGAAAATATCGTGAGGAAACCTGCATACATCTGCAAAAAGATCAAATTGACGACCGCTCTAGCCTAGTTGGTAGTGACCCTGCCTACGAAGCAAGAGGTCCTGGGTTCGAATCCCTGTAATTTATTTGTGTGATGAGCACGAGTATTTGTTTCTGAGTCATGGATATTTTCTGTGTATTCAAGTACCGTGGGAGGCAAGTGGGGAAAGCACCACAGTAATATATATTCCTTATTATGGAGTAATTAGGGACGAGTACTCCACCGACAAGAGCCCGGCTCTTAAGTTTATGATGATGATGATAAGTATTTTTATCGTCGTCTTGTACTTATAGTACAAGCTTTCCTTAGTTTGGGACTAGGTCGATTTGTGTAAGATTATCCCTTAATATTTTTAAGTCCCCGACCCGATCAGCATGGGGACTACTGATCCTTAACTCTCATCCATAAGATACCGATGACAGATTAAGGGTGAGTTGCACAAAACCGTCTGTAATCGTAAGCGGTGTTCGTCAAAATCTGAATGTATGGAACGTTTGACAAGTTTCTATGGACTGACAGCTGTCAGCGCCATATTTAACGTTGATCGGTCTGTAATCGTAAGTCGGTGCAACCCGCCCTAAGTGAGGTAAGATCGTCAGCAGCAGTATTTTAACATTTCGATAAGCGAATCGACAAAAAAACTATATAATTAACGAACCTGTCGACAAAATTTCAAGAAAATCGTTAGAGAAATGCAACCTGTAGAGGAGAACAGCGAGCGGGAGAACGGGGCACCGGACACAAACGATTTTCGGCCCAAGCGTAAGCATAGAACTTCGTTCGCTTCGCTCTCTCGTTCGATTATCAAACGCTCACTGCGGAAAGGGCCATAAAATGTGGGATCGGGACGCCCCTGTTGCGCTTATCTCATCCAAGAACGGCACGCTGCTAACAATGCTACCTCGCTTACCGTCACCGGTCAACCACGGACTAAGCTATCCATTATAGACAATACCTATTTTATCGTGTTTTATATCCGGCAGACTACTTTCTAACTTAACAACCGATTGATAATGAAATCAATTCCAGTTTGTACGGACTCCATCACACGCCAGGGCGGGATCTATTAAGATAGGCCCTCGCCGCCGTCTCGAGCTGACGAGTTGATTGTTTTCCTACACACAATTATATGATGGCAGCTGAGGGGGAAATCTCGGGGTTTGTTTAGTGTGAAAACAAGTGAATTATTGGAATCTTACATTACACATGTAAGTCTTACAAAATACCGTCAAGTCTGAGCTCTTCGTCAAGAATACATTTTGACGAGCATTTACTTGAGCACTAGAATGATCGAGACAATGTTGGTAGTTTGGGTTTTAGCTGTGTTCATTGTTAAAATATAAAAACTGCGCTGCTCGCAGTTCTGTTAAATGTGAATGTTCTGCTACCATGTCGTGAAATGTCGTTTTCTTAATTTTCAGTATATATAGAGTACAGAAATACTCATTGAAGCAGGACCGCAGTGCCGTGCCAACTTCAAAGATCATGTCTCCTTAAATATTTGGGGCACACCGTATTCGCGCCGTGAGTACGCCATGCTAAGCATACTAATTGAGTTTCAGTTCAAATTGGATTGATCGATGTCCTACGCCACCCGAGACATGCATAATGAGTACATACGTAAATATACATACACAAATCTCCTTTCAATTAAGCCCGACATTTAAGGTATATTCTACATCTTCTCAGTCGTACATACTTGTCAGAGTTGTCGTGGTGTCAATCGGTGTTTTGCCTCTTACCAATCCAATGGTCGCCGCTTTAGTTTTGACGCGCGACGTCAGACGGTTTGTGGATTATGTTGGTCTCCGTGGCCTGTGTTATTTATTATGTCCGTACCGCGTGTTACCGATCGGCCCAGTGATCTTTTCCCCTCAACAGATCTCTGCAGGTCGCATTGTACGCGAGTCAGGTAGAACTAAGTTTCAATTTTTATATGGAAAAATGACAGTTGGACTGGCCTCGGACGTTCAAAACCTTACGTGACTACCCCTCTGGCCGACGAGCCTCTCCATCGATTGGCCTTTGATTGAGATGAGATCGAACGATTTAAGAATTCGTCATTGAACATGTGGGGTAAGTACATTGCATTTCATTGTTTCGAATTTTTTAATTCAGTAAACCCAATAGGTCCTTCCAAAATAAGTTTGGCGCACATAGTCATATTAAGGTAAAAGTCCCCGTACCCGTCACAGTGCACTGAGGGTAGTCACATAACCACAGAACTATATCAAAATTCTGTGCACATAACGTTTTGAGCGTACGTTAGGACAATAATTAAATAATTCGGTTGCTACATCTTGGCACGTTTACGTTATTCGCATTCGGGATTTTAACTAATTTAACTCTTCTTTGTCGCAAAAGTGTCACTGTTCAGAAAGTAATAACTTGATTTTCTACTTTGGTTTTGAGCGCCAACACTCCGCAGCTGTCGTTTCGAAAACTTTATTGTTTAATGAACCACAGTACTATGCTACAACAAATCGCTAAATATTTAGAACTAAGTATACTGACATTAGTTTACAACAATTCAGGCTGCAAAGCTGGACATCGCACGAACAGGCCTTCTATGAATTCCATCTATCCAAATAGATATTTGTAGACTAGTTGAAGCAGCGATTCGACCAATCACGGGACGCCGTTGATTCATCTCCTCTGATCTTCGGACAAACTTGTCCATCTATTTATTGTCTTCTTTCTGGTTTGTACAACTATATATACTATTTCACGCCATACATTCAGAATTGAGGCTTTAAAACTGTGATTAGCTTTACGTTGTACGAACAGGTTTTCTATGAATTCAAATAGGCCAACAATGTTATTGTAGTCCTGTTGGAACAGTGATTCTATCAATCATAGAAGCCGGCGCGTCCACCGCCTCCACGGGCGGGCACCGGCCGAGCTCCGGATTAGTGTTTACTTATAATTATTTGCAATTTCCTCGCGTGGAAAGCACTGTGTAATTTCTCGGTCAAATGTGCAATAGACGGACTCGACTTCTTCGAGGGCGACCTCACGCGTCAATCTATTTTCTACTTTCGAGCCTCTACAACAATGTAGGTACTGTAGTGGAACCGTGTGGCCGGATGGCAAACGGTGACACCCCCCAAAATTTTGAAGAGAAGAGAATGTTAATAACTGCCTGGAAAAATATGAGACTGTGACAAACACTTTAGCTAGTCGAGTTGTATGTGGCAGTGTCGGTCGGGTACAACGGCACGAGATAGGTACTACAAGTCATACTTTAAACAGTACGTGACCCAATATCAAGTCAGACGATTTGGTCCCCGATGACAAAAATAAGTAAACAGATCTAGGAGCGAAATAAAACGAAGCTGAAATTACTTATCGATTTCATATTTTTATTTAAAAAGCCACTAGCCTGAAGTGTAATCAAAACGCTGTTTGGGCCGTGTTTGGAGTCCAGTCCAATTCAAGGAATCGTTTTCGTATTTGTCCAAACTTTGGACGAATACGAAAACGATTTCTTGAATTTGGGTTCTAGGAAAAGTTGTTATCTCTAACAGTACCTACCTGTACCTGTCATATCAAACTACTTTAATAGGTCATACACAGATTTAGGTTCATGTCTTTCTTGTGGACATTATCAAGGTTAAGGGCTACGAGCCCTATTTTTTGTTTGGACTCTTAATCCGCATAAACGGCGTCTCCGGCCTCTTCTGTATTACTGCCTATTCGATAAAAACATTATTTATATGCACGTGAGCTCTTAATTATTGACCACAGGAGAGAAGAATTTTGTTTATGCACTGTATAGGATCGAAGTAGGTACCAACTTTAAAGACACTAATGATAAGTTATCAACGTCCTAGCATAGTTGGTCATAAGTACCGCAGCATCAGACATGCATTTAAATCGTAAGTTTTAGAATATTTTCGGTGCAGCACAGTGCTATTTACGGAATTAGTAGAACAATTTACAACGTGATGCTTAATTAGCGTTTATATTGTATATATTAACACTAATTAACAATTTTGTTATTCGTTAACACAATCATGCTGCTGCATCTAAAGTGCTGTAACTACATTTACTACATGGCTTTAACTAATACCGAATAAATTGATGGTAAATTGTAAAACTCGTTTATTCGCGACTACGTAACTGGCGATCGAAACTACGAATTAATGTTATTATCGCTTTCGAAGATAGAACCAAAGATCCACAAATCAATATATTCTTAGTACTTATACACTTAATTTATAAGGGTACAGAAGAAGAAGAATATTATGTTATGGGTAAGTGTTTTCAGTTCGTCGCTAACAAACTTTAAAAAAAGTTATATTTGCTTTCCCAATTAGTTTCAAACTCAGCTCTGTACTAAAAGTCTTTTGATATACTGAGCATTAGTCTGCCAATCTCTGTTGACGTTTTAACATTTTAAAATAATGTTGACACTTTAAATTGTTTCTTGGCTATCTCTGCTTTGAATACTTAATTACTTCAGTTACAAAAGAATAACATACTTTTTCTTAAAATATTAAATGTTGTGTTGCTACGTAAAATGACTAAGAGGGTTTTATGCCATCAATTTTCTCTTGTTTTCCTTATACCATTACTACGTGCTTGATACACACAGAAAGGTAACATATCAATTTAAATGAGTTCTACTCAACCAGACAGCCATAAATATATCTTTGGAAAAAACTCAAAGTGCTCGATTTAACAATGGAAACTCGTATATTAATTGTTATAGACACATTAAAACACCCACCATCGCAGCCTAAGCCTGCCGAGCCATCGGGGGTTTAATAGAACAGACTAGGATTGACAACTCTATTGGACTGCGTAATCGAAAATGAATCGGCTTCAATGAGGCAAACTAAATTATATTATCAAGTGAGTAAGGTTACATTTTCCTCAAGTTATTTAAGCATATACGCTCTTCAAATGGTGACTCGGACATAATGGCGTTATCGAATTGTTTTGTCTGTATTTTCGGTTCAAATGGATCTCTAGTGTTCCAGTTTAGGACTCTGTGTAGGGCACTGGTTCCATCTGTGTCCGGAATATATTAACTAACAAGAAAACAAAAATATGAATGGAATATTTTCGAAAAGATAGAATATTATGTAAAGAACTTATGGTGTTTTCGTGGAATTGGTGTAAGAAAAAGTAGGCTCTGTTTTGTCAAGTTATATGTCTGTGTATCGTCACTAGGGTGGAATCACTACTTTCAAGGGTTCAGCGTTAGAAATACATTTTTAAACCTTAAGGGGTACACAATTGTGCGCATTTGCTTCGGTAGTACACGTTATAAAACGATTAATATCAATACTGCATTATAGTCCTAGAAATCATATTATATTTACTGATACAGAATAAGTAAGTGATCGAATCAGGAGACAATGAAAGAAGACAAATAAAGTTTAAGCATTGATACGGTCACGCTGGATAGGTTCTTCGGGATAACGATGTAGCAACTTAACAAGGTGATAAACTGGATTATTAGGAAGATTTTGAACCTATATGGCTTAGTCCAATCTTTAACATTTTTTTTAAATCGAGTTTAAAACGAGTTATCGTTATCTAGAACAACCTGTATTTGAAAAAAAAACAACAATATGCAATATCAAGGTTTTTTCTTCTCAATAATTTGGCTAGGTAATTTGACCCTCGGCTTGGCTAGGTATCTTGAATCTACCCTCATTCATTTAATTCCGCGACAGTAAAAATGATACAAAGTACTCTTCTTTACGTCATATTTTACTCATACTATTTAATTATTTGGGACAAACACATAATCCATTTATCGAACGAGGGAGCGAAGCGAACGAAGGTATATGCTTTAGTTTTGGCCCTAAATCGTTTGTATGTCCAGATGTCCGGATGACCCTCTTTCCCGCTCTTCTCCTCTACAGGTCGCACTTCTGAGCCGATTCTCGTGAAATGTTGGTTAGCAGGTTCGTTAATTATATATCGAGGGATAGGGAGGCCGGAGGTGTGAAGGCGGATCCGACATTACGGACCGTGTGTGCATGTACTTGCAAGTATTCAAGTACGAAATAAAAGTCACAATATAACTCAATCACTATACTATTTAATTAAATTCACAAACACCGAAAAATATGACAGGATTGCAATAATAAATCGTGATTAAAGAGCCAATGGGTTAGCAGGCGACCATCACGGGCGGGGCGCTGTCAACGAATGACGTCCCTCGCTGCCATGACACTTACAACTCCATTCGGGGCTACCCGCTCTTAAAATAAATCAACTTGATGTCAACAATTTCGACAACTACCCGCTTTAAGAAATAATTAACTTCTCTAGATTATTTACGAATACTCGATTAATTGAATTCCAATACAAATCGTCGAAATAATGAATTGCGCGCCGTTATACATATATTTTTTTACAAGTCCTTTAACACGATTTTTTTTATAAATGGTGGCTAGCGAGTCCTACAGACAATTCACGAAGCCACTAGTTTTTATTAAATCAACTTTCTACATGTATTGTGAAAAAACCTTCTCGATAGGCCAGGTGCAATTCTATATTGTCTCAACGTCGTAATCGTAAACCTGTGCTTTAAATGCTCCCATTTCCTGAAGAAATATTTTTGGATTCAGGTCGTAAGTCTCAAAACTACTTAAGTATGTTTTCATCATCAAAATGCTGATAGCAATTTTGCGTGATGAATTTTCGGGTTTAATGTACTTTTCATACATCTTGGTGATTTCAATAATTCATCCATATACTATTTATTATGACAGCCGTGTATAAAAAAACTGATATTGTATAATTTGCAATAAAACCGTATATTGCAGGTTAATTATGACCCAAGCCTAAGCGTAGGTAATGTTTAATACTTTTGATAGCATTTATATTTTCCTGTGATCATGTTCATGGTTCATGTTTCCCTGCAACTGATTGTGCATATTGCTATTACAAAAAACGTCAGAGTGGCTAAAGCAAGCAAAAATAATTAGGTGGGTTTCATTAAAACTTTTTCTTAAAGTGTAAATGAACCGGTTCCCTCGGGTGTAATAGTCCAGGCGAGCGACAGCTGTCACCGATTCAGATTCAAAGGAAACCTTATATTCACGCTATGTGTCCTTAACTAGGTTGCGGATGTTGCTGTCACTTGCAAAGATTGTTAGATGGTATTTATAAATAAGATGAAGCAGAACCCATTTTTTTACACGACTGCTCAACAAAATGGAGTGATATATTATATATTGTTTTTTCGATGCCTATATTGTCCCACTGCTCTGCAGCTGGGCAAGGGCCTCTGCTCTGGACTTCCATTCATCTCGGCTTGGAGCAATCTCAAACTAATCGTTGCGGAATGCGTCCAGGTCGTCCCGCCATCTCCGTCTCGGCCTGGCAATGCGCGTAGTATTTTTTAACTTTTTTATATTAATTTGATACCAATTCCATGGCTTATTATCTTCATAGGTTTTGACTACCGCAAAAAAACGGCAATTGAGTAGTGATGGTGGTTCAAAATACGTTTCGGTAACGAGTTCCAGTTCTCAGTTATAAATGGCTATTTTAATTTTGCTGGCAGTGGTTGATGGTTGAGGATCGTGTTCACTGCCTGGCAATAATTACGATGTGGATGGGGGAGTAGAGAGGGTGACTGTGGACTGCACCCCAGAGAGGTTTATGGCAGTCCACACTCAGAGAGACACTCTGAAGTACTGTCAATACAATAGTTATATATTCATATTCTCACACGGAATATATACTAGTAGCTACATGCATAATCATTCATACATCTCGCACGTACCTAATCTATGGCTAATCCTAAGCACGTATTTAAGAATATCTTATCGCTACAATTGAATGTGCCTTGCCGGCACATATCTCCCAACTTACAACAAAAATGGGATGAAATCCCATTTCCTACAAAATAAATCAATATGTTTAGGTAGATATTCATATAAAACAACAGTTACCGAAAGGTTTAAATACAAAACAATATAAAACGAGAACAATATGAATACAAAACAACAACGAACATGTAAAAATATAAATCGACATGTATTCCGAAGCTCCTTTTCGGACACTTGAGAAATAAAATCACCAGCCAATGTAGGGCAATAAATAATCGTGTGTGCCATAGCTTAAATCACCTTTTCGGTTAATTAGAAGTTGGCAATAATGAATAATGAGCATCCTATAGGCTCAGATCACCTTATCTCATCCTGGGCATTCGTCTTCCAATTATATTAGGTACATAGGTACAGCACAATAATAGAAAATACAAAAATCATGAGAGTTGCCTAAATATAAATAACAGAATTAAAAATAGCATCTTTTGTAAATTAACTTGAAAAATGGAAACATATACTCGCATCGCGACCTTGATCTTGACAAAATAACTAAGTATCGATATTATTTACTGTGATATTTAACCACGCCCTGCGTCGACGATTTTTTCCCTGCGCGTGCTGCGAATTGTCTCTGTTCAGTCTAATTATGACAAGTTGCATTTTCGCCAACTGTGTTCCAACGCTAGCCTTGTACTGAGTGACGTCTTCGACCTTGCACTTCTATTTCGCACAATTTTGGAAGCAGGTTGCGTTTCTTCATCCAGTATATCCCCGGGCCGTGACGCAGCAGTCGTCACACCATGGACGCTGCTCGATGAACGGCGAAATGCCGGCCACGATTAGTGTGGCACGAAGGCGCGTGAACAAATGCACAATTTGCTTTATCGGCTTTTTGGCTTGTCGTGTGCACTGTAATATGATTAAACATATTGACGCTGCTTCTCAGTTATGTCTTCCTTGTCGGAATGTCATACTCGATGAGAAGGCGTCTTAATAGGGTCCTGGAGAGAAAGTTGAGAAGGCACTTTCAGTAAAAGTCACTTCATTAATGAAGGCGTTGTTCCAGTCGGGAGCGCGTTGTTGCAGTCGGGAGTGCGTTGTTGCAGACGGGAGTGCGTTGTTGCAGACGGGAGCGCGTTGTTGCAGTCGGGAGTGCGTTGTTGCAGTCGGGAGTGCGTTGTTGCAGACGGGAGTGCGTTTCTTCTGGGGATGTTTGTGACAGGCAGAGGTTCCATATTTGTAATGCAAGCGGGCGCGGCGTACTTCTTCTGCGGCGAGTTTTTTCAGTCTGGTGCAGCATGTTTCTTCAAACGGGTATGGCGTGTTTTTCAGTGTGGCGCGGCGTATCTCTTCAGGCGGGTGCGATTGTCGCCACCTTGCCAGATTGTTGCACGTTGAGTCGTCGGCGCGCAGCGTTTTTCCTCAGTCGCAGGGCGTGTTTTTTTCAGTCGGGGTCACCACTTTGGCGGCAGTGGTTGATGGTTGAGGATCGTGACCACTGCCTGGCAATAATTACGATGTGGATGGGGGAGTAGAGAGGGTGAGTGTGGACTGCACCCAAGAGGGGTTCATGGCAGTCCACACTCAGAGAGACACTCTGAGGTACTGTCAATAAAATAGTTATATATTCATATTCTCACACGGAATATATACTAGTAGCTACATGCATAATCATTCATACATCTCACACGTACTTAATCTATGGCTAATCCTAAGCACGTATTTAAGAATATATTATCGTTACAATAGAATGTGCCTTGCCGGCACATTAATTATAATTAGGTGCCCTCATGGCCCCCACTGTTATAGTCCGATCGGCGAGTCATGTCAAAAAAACGCGGCATAATAAAAAAAAACGCATGCTCGATTCTTTTTAACCGACTTCAAAAAAAAGGAGGAGGTTCTCAATTCGGTTGTATTTTTTTTTTCAATGTTTATTACCTCAGAACTCCGTCATTGATGAGCCGATTCGTAATTTTTTTTTTGTTTGAAAATATATATTGACTACAAAAAGGCTTTCGACACTATACTCCACCCCGCAATCTGGAAAGCACTACAGGACCAACTGGTACATAACACTTACCTAAAAATACTTAAAAACATCTACGAGAACAGTACCAGTAGGATCAAGTTGGAAAGTATTGGCCCATCTTTTCCTATTAGAAGAGGAGTAAGACAGAGAGACCCGCTGTCCCCAAGATTGTTTATATAGCAGTGCTGGAATCAATCTTCAGTAACTTAGATTGGAGGTCCCATGGAATTAACATCAGAGGAAAGAACCTGTCTCACCTCCGATTTGCTGATGACCTAGCCATATTTGCAAACAGCAGCTCAAACCTGGAACACATGTGCAACACCCTAAACGAAGAGAGCAAAAAGGTAGGGCTGGAAATAAACTTTACCAAAACCAAAATAATGTCCAACAGCTTTAAAGAACCTATTTATATTGAGTCCGAACAGATAGAATATGCTGATCATTACATCTACCTAGGGAAACAAATAAGCTTCAATACCAAATCAAATGAAAATGAGATTGAGAGAAAAATCAAAAACACCTGGAACAGGTTTTGGAGCTTGAAAGAGACCTTAAAGAGTAACCTGCCCATTCGGCTCAAAAAGAAAGTTATGGACGTGTGCTTACTCCCTACTTTAACCTACGCATGTCAAACGTGGAAATTCACATCGAAATCAAAAAGGATGTTAGTTTCATGCCAGAGGGGAATGGAAAGGAGTATGCTAAAACTTAAGGTGAGTCCAATTTTTTCAAAAATTCAGTTGGGTGATAGGATCCATGAGGAATTGAGGGAACTCCTCAATTTTATTAGGCACGCGTGTAGTGATTTTGGTATTTTATATTATAATTTGTGTATTTACACCCGGAAATCATAAATTTAGTGCAGTGGAATTGATGATGAAGACCACAGATGACTTATGGAATTCCTCAATTACGTACTTAAAAGTACAAAAA
This sequence comes from Epinotia demarniana, assembly GCA_945867215.1. Lineage (NCBI taxonomy): Eukaryota > Metazoa > Arthropoda > Insecta > Lepidoptera > Tortricidae > Epinotia > Epinotia demarniana. The sequence goes on from OX244272.1 coordinate 6,840,296, forward strand.
TATATCACAGATTCTGATAGATTGTGTTGAAATAGCAACTAATGAAGTCCCAAAGGTGATCCTTGTGGAATCGACGGAAGTCCTCAAATGTTATCGGCCCACATACAGCGATTGGGTATTTTTCTCTAATAACCAACGCATTTGCTCACGGAAAACAGTTCATGTGGTAAATTGGAAAATAAATGTGGAAATGTTCTCGTGGCTTGGCGGAGTACTAAATGGAAGTCGGTTAAAACTTTGTTTTTAAAGTAAATTAGTAAATATATCACTTTAGAAACAAAGTTTAATCGGACTTCAATTCAGTACTTCGCCAAGGAACACACAAGTGAACATTTTTCTCCACTTTACCACATGAACTGCTTTCCGAGACCAAATACGTCAAACATTACAGAAAAAACCCATGTCGCTGTATGAGGGCCGATAATATGAGTTCAGGCGATATCTCACGGATCTTAGAATCACCTTTGGCACTTCATTCGTTGCTACGTAAACAGAATCATATTAGAATATATAATAAGTCATCTGTGGTCTTCATCATCAATTCCTATTCACCAAATTTGTGGTTTCCGAGTGTAAATACACGAGTTACACTTAAATGTTTTAATAGAAAACACCGAAATGACTACACGCTGCGTGCCTAATAAAATTCAGGAGTTCCTTCATTTACTCATGGAGCCCATCATCCAACTGGCTTTCTGAAAACAATGGAACCAATCTGGAAACATTAAAAAAAACCTTTTAAGGAAATGAATTATTTTATAGTATTTTTTGTCTCGTATCAATTTTCCGTGGAAGCAACCGTGATCAAATTATAAGTATGATTCAGAGATCAAATATATACCATCATCGTCTGAATCCAGAAGAAGACTCCAACTTGTGCCCTTTGTGTTGCCAGTCGGTTATTTTTCCATTATGTTGTTCTCTGTATCATGCAGTTTTTAAAAAAAAACGAATTTGTTCATAAATGTTTTTTGAAGTCCGTTTACAATTACGGAAATGCACTATGCGTGGAATTTTACAATTTATTTGTTGCTAAACATGAAAACGAATATTAACAAAGAGACGTCATCGTCATCAAACTGACCGAAGTGTGGCACGTGTACTGGAGTCCTACCTACCTACTGTTTGTTCTATGGTTTATTATGCCTTATTGTTTTACAACCCTACTTGAAGATAACAATTATACCAAGGATGTCGGTAATCGTTGGTTTTAAGTAGGTACTTATCATAATTTTAAGTAAAACCAATGATTTTCGAGAATTTTTCGGGAATGTAACTTGCTGTGTGCCTGTTTCTATATATTTGTACATTTTTTGCATGTTTTCTTCAATGTTTTATTTTAATTTTGTTCCCACTGCAGAACTTGTAGTTTACCCTTGTTTTGTATTGAATATTTTCGCATGTTCTAAGGTTTTAGAATTAGCTGTGGTTACCTATAATTAGATGAACATCAACCAAGAATGTTACCTAAACTAATATTGAAATGTACGATGTATTATCTGTTGGTTATCCTAAATAAATAAATAAACAAATAACACGAAATGTATAGTGACTTATTCGACTCGCTGGCCAGACGCTACATTACGAGTATGTACGAGAGAATATAAGCGCATTTCTAACCTACTAACGGCTGCTTAATTATGCAGGTTTTCCGAAAATGCTTCCAAGCGAAATTAGTCCAAGGTCAGCTGAGGGTTCTTCCGAAACCTTAATTTATTAACGGAGACCCAACCCATCGGTAAATTACATTCAAACCGCTTCCCAAAAACAGATTTCCTTATTTTGGAAAATCTGAAAGAAATTAATCCCATTTGAAACCCTTTTCATGGCCATTATTATTACAGTTGATAAAATAGCAGTGAATTTCAAGCAACAATGAACGTCCACCTACTGATAACCTGAATAATCCTAACTATTAAGTAACATTTAGTTAACACATGTACGTGCATGAAACAATTCAAAATGATATTTTTTACGAAACCATTTTTAATCTCAAATTACATTGAAAATCCGCGTTTCGCGTAAATAACGTTATTTATTTACATATTTTATTAGATCAATTGAAATGTGTGTTTAGCGCAAAAAGACCCTTGGCATTTTGAAATTCAAAAATAATTGGGTGTTCACTTCGACAACAACTCATATTAGTATAACTTACTCATTCATATACATACAACATTATGTACTCATCATCATTATCCTAGATACTTCCCCTAAGCACGGACCTCATTTTAAGTATGGGAGAAAATGGGCACTAGTTCCTGCACAGTACCGAAGAGGGTTGGGAACCTGAAAGTTGTGATACACTTGAACATTCACGAAACGACGGTAATTTGCTTCGTGCTTTTTGCCGAGCCGAGCAATTTCGTTATATTATTCCAACGCCGCCACTGCGCCGTACCTCTCCGCACACACCTCCAGCACAGCATTTACTAGAGCATTCGTTAAAATATTCGAGCGATGATTGGTTCTATGCTTGGCTCTGTGCGCTGTTCAGTTCAACAAATGTAAAACGGCGAATGACTGATGCCCTGTTACATGTATATGCTCACGCACATTTAAATATCAACTACCTGCCTAGGTACTAATTATATTCCAGCTAATATAAGATCAAAATTAAAGTAACTTAATAACACCTCCACATCTAAAATTAACTTGACTGAATAGCATTCATTCATTTATTCATTAAAGTTCTTAAACAGGGTGGAAACCTTCTAGACAACTCTAATAAATACACAACTTCGACAATATTTCACGATTCTGGAAGGGAGTGAATTGTTTCAAATTCAGAGGATTGAAATTAACATTCCGTGTAAAACTTTAAGGGACAACCACCATTTTGAATTTTAACCTTAAAATTATCGGTCGGCAAATATACGCGGCTCAAGACCTAGGCCTAGTAGAAAACAGAGTACATGAAGATCTAACTTCTTTTCTTTAAATTATTTTCATCAGGTATGAAAAGTTTAAAAATATGTACCTGTACTTGTAAACTAAAACTTGTAAGCAATCACAAACACAAAACACAAATGTTTTATCTCAAAGACCCTCTCTTGCAAGTATGTTAGTGCAAGAGGGAAGAAACTTTAACATTTTGTCCGACATAAACGTGATCATGCGTGCCAAGAAGGTGCAGCACTTATGTAGTACGGTCGTGGTGGTTAGGAGGCGAAACGGGAGCGACAGCTATGACCGCAAATTTGACAAGTAAATGTCCTGCCCGGCGACCACGTGTAAAGGACAACAGATCTAACTCAGTTTGCTATGTTCGGCCACTTCCTTGCAAAGTGTGTTCCTCCAACTTTCTTAATCTTTAGATTCTTTCTCCCAGTTTGTAGAATCTACGTCAATTACACCAAGGCACATACGAAGGCTAGCAATAAAGCTTTGAATTAAACCAGCGGCTGTGAGCTGCAAAGAATATAGAATCGACTCACGAACCACGAACCTGCTCACGAACTTTCACGTGAATCGATTAAGAAATGCAACCTGAAGACAAGAACTGGACAGCCGGACATACGAAAGAATTTTGACCCCAGCTAAAGAAATTGATTCGCTTCGATCGCGCGTTCAATAATACAAATGATTTAAGTCTGCATAACCAAGTATTCCGTCTTTCTTTGTATTCAGGTCATCTAAATAGGGTCATAAAAATACTAGGGAGTTATGCAAATTTGACTGAATATTTAAACTGAAAAAAGATCGATAGCACAGATATAACGAGGCCTATCGTGGAATGCATTTTTCATGACGACGCGGCAAATCGATAATAGAATTTAGATTCGAATCGCGGGTTTTATAACAGAAGTTTCGTCAATATTGTTGATATATTTATGTACATACTTATTTTCAACTAAGTAGTCATTATACACCGTGGACGTGAATAACCCGAAAGATTTTAACCACGCATTCCTGAGGTCATTAGGAGTAAGAAATGTTATATGAACCCCAACAAAAATTCAGCAAAAAAAATATTTTTTTTTTGCTTGTTTTCTCGGTTTTTGTAAATAAAACTTGGATAACTATTGCTTCTTTATGGAAATTATCCCTTTTAATAAAACGGTAACGATTATTTTTTCAAAAAAGGTTAAATTTAGTGAGTGGTAGCTGGCACTTTGATATCTGTCAATAGCGACGCAAAACTGGCCAACATCGGTAGCAACGTCGCAATCAAAAGAGCTAAATGCACGTTAGTAATCAAAATAAAAAGTTTACATGAAAATTGAGAGTATCTTCAAAACTAAGCCAGCAGTGACTGGGGTTCACATTTAACATTTTTTGCTCCTAATGACCTAAGGAATGCGTGGTTAAAATCTTTCGGGTTATTCACGTCCACAGTGTATAGAAGCTTACGTTGAAAACACTTAGAAATACAGTTAAAAGGGAATAGAGACGGCATATTTTTAACATTATATGCAAAGGTACATAACGCATAATGATCAATCTGCGTAATTATTATTTACTGTATGTATTTAATTCTCTCATCGATATAGCTCTCCGAATCGCTAAACTTATGTAGCTTATGCACATTGCACGCAGAACCGATGGCCGTTGGGGCGGAAAGGTTCTTGAGTGACGACTAGGTGGACTGATGCCCTGGTAAACTTACGTCGCGGGAGTTCGGCGCAGTACTGATCACTTTGGCAATCTTTGGAGGAGGCCTTTATCGAGCAGTAGACAATTCTCGGGTGTTAAGTCATAAACTCAGACCGAGCTTGCAAACCTGACAATGGTTTTCTTATGAATTGAAGTAAAATATAGTACATTATTTTGATAAAGTAATTGTTGTCCCGTAAAAACAAGCCTTATGCCTCTTTATGGACATAGTTCTATTTGTGTAAGGCTGCTTCCATTTTTTATAGAGTGTAGTGCCAAATACATAGGTAAAGAATCGGTAATGTTCGACGTCCTGACGTGCTCGACATTTTGGAATATTTAATGACGGCTTAAAATTTATGTGGGATACTTTCTCTTGGCACAATATCTTTTACTAGGATACTTTACTAGGAAACTCCTTAAATTAAGAAGTAACCTTATGGAAGCGTTTCTTAAATCATTGGTCAGAACAGGAATGCTTTTAACAAGCTCCACTATATTGTTTGCAGGATGCCACGTTTCACGGGCGGAGGTAATGTATTACATCTTACCTTAGCAATAAATACTAGCAAGAAAGAAACAAGTATTTTTGTGCTTAGTTCGAGCGACCTGCAATACAAAGTTTGCATGAAATTTTATCAAGTTTCACTAGTAGGTTGATAATTATTATACTGGTATACAGTACGTAGCGTGGTTCAACTAAAAAAGACAAACAAAAGGCTATATATGTTTTGAAAGAACGTAGTTTTACCATTTAAGAAAAGAAACCTAAGAAAAGTTATTAATGCTTGTTAGTTTTCTTAATTATTTCCGACAATATCCCGTGAAGGGCAGGGTAGTTGCGTAACTCATACGAGCGTCAGGACACAACCACTGAACCCCTTTCAGCGTCAATAATTTACGTTGAAAACAATGTTTTAACCGGTTTCGAATCAGTGCTCAAATCGCTTCAAGAGCTCCTATAATTTATTATTATAATTCTGAATTCATTTCATATTCATTTATCATTTAAAATTCTGAAAGATAGTGCAGCTGCCAAAGTTCTTGCGCTCTTAGCACCACCAGGCCCCTATTTCACCAACTTAACAATTGTCAGTGTCAGGTGACAATTCGCCATACATTGCCTGGTCTACAAGTTAAGGTGGTTACTAGGTTACTTGTGGGATCAGCAATGTACGGAGAATTGTCGTTGTCAGGTGACAATTGTCAAGTTGGTGAAATAGGGGCCTGGGGACCACGTGTAGGGTTAACTAGGGTAATTCCTACGGACGGGGAGCAACGTCGACCCCCGCGTGGCTGTCCAGATCCAAATGGTACCTTTGAGTGTCCCATCACTAAATTTAGCGGGAATTTGGCTGATTTCAAGACTCTTCCACGGATGGAGTAGCTTACCCTAAATTTAATAGCATAAACATGTCATCATTCTCCTAGCGTCAATCCCGGTTGTGCCCCTAAAGGAGCCCAGGTTCCGCTTTGACATCTAATCCCAAGATTTGGCATAGGCACTAGTTTTACGAAAGCGACTGCCATCTGACCTTCCAATCCAGAGGGAAAACTAGACCTTGTTGGGATTAGATCGGTTTCCTCACGATGTTTTCCTTCACCGAAAAGCTAACGGTAAATATTCCGTACATAAGTTCCGAAAAACTCATTGGTACGAGCCGGGATTCGAACCCACGACCGCCGCTTGACAGCCGCATGCCTGAATCACTAGGCTACCGTAGCTTTTAGCATAAACATTTAAGTAAAGAAATTCTATGCCATACTAACGAAATTAAAAAAATTTGAACTAACGCAAAAATTAAAAAATAATTGTTCTAGCCGGATTCGAACCAGCGACCACAGGCATTCATGGCCCGTCACAAATAACCAACTGAGCTATCGGAACAATCTGTCTCGGGCACTAAATCTTTCAATCCTTCTTACAACGCCTTAGCCCCCGCGCACCGGTGTGGATAAGGAGGGTTTTGCAACGGTGTCGCTAATTTAATTTAAGAATATTTGTACGCCTTGTATCATGGCAAAATAAGGCTGGATATAACATTAGAATTTAACCTGGAGTATACTTAATGCACCCGAGTTAATTCACCTGGGGGAATTAAGAACACTAAAAGTATAATTAATTCACCTCAAAAAATCTGGGGGGTTTAAAGTATACTTTTTAGTTCCCCTAATTCACCCTTAATTCACCTAGGTGAATTAGGTTCACTAAAAGTATACTTAATGCGCTCGCGACCAACCAAGGGTGAATTAAGTATACGGACAGTACACCTTATGCACTCGTGTCCAGTCACGGGTGAATTAAGTTTACTGAATGGGTACCTTATTCACCCGTGACCTGCTAACGGTGTATTAGGTATACTTTTTTGACAACTTTATTCGCCCGATAGGTGAATTAGGTAATCTTATCTGTGAGTGAATTTTAGTGCCCTCCAACGCAACCGCAGTTCCATTAGGTATACTTTTTATTTCCCTGATTGGTGCTTTATTTTTGAGCTAGATTAGAAATTTATTCCCCTGATAGGTCAATTAGGTTGACTGGTAGTGGACTTTGTGCCCTCGAATCCAGCAAAGGGTGCATTAGGTGCACATTCTGTCAACTTTATTCCCCTGATAGGTGAATAAGGTTGACTGAAAGTGGACTTTATGCCCTCAAATCCAGCTAAGGGTGCATTAGGTACACAATCTGTCAACTTTATTCCCCTGATAGGTGGAAGGTTGACTGAAAGTGGACTTTGTGCCCTCGAATTCAGCTAAGGGTGCATTAGGTGCACATTTTGTCAACTTTATTCCCCTGATAGGTGAATTAGGTTGACTGAAAGTGGACTTTGTGCCCTCGAATCCAGTTAAGGGTGCATTAGGTACACATTCTGTCAACTTTATTCCGCTGAATTAACCAGACCAAACATACTACGCACATTGTGGAGGAATGTCCGAGGCGGCGTTATACCGGAGACATGAAGGATCTGCAAGCAATATTTGCGGATGCCGGGGATTGGTTATCAAACCTTTGTAAATTTAAGTCTTTTTTCTGAATAAAGCCATATGATAATAATGAGGCATTCTGTTAAAAAGATAAGGTGCAAGAATTTTTACAATAATTATCGTGCGTAAATTGAGGGAAGCAGAACCAAGGTAACCGACCCTCCGAATCGCTAAACTTAAGTGGCAGTGGGCAGGGCACATAGCACGTAGAACCAATGGCCGTTGGGGCGGAAAGGTTCTCGATTGGCGACCACGTACCGAAAGACGCGGCGTGGGTAGGCCCCCACAAGGTAGACTGATGACCTGGTAAAGGTTGCGGGAGTCCGCTGGATGCGGGTGGCGCAGGACTGGTCACTTTGGCACTCTTTGGGGGAGGCCTATGTCCAGCAGTGGACGTCTTTCGGCTGATATGATGATGATGAAATTGAGGTAAATCAATAGGTATTAGTTTAAATCTAAACGAGTAATTAAAACGACCATACTCAACAAATATTTTTATCGCAACATATCTAAATAACTAACTTCGATTATAACCATGTAACAAACTAAAATTATCCATTTGCCCTTTATAATACCATGAAATTGCATTGTAATATTTGTAATCTAGCTAACACAATGAATAAAACTGAAATTGGAACCTTATTCACCTATCAGGGGAATAAAGTTGTCAGAATGTGTACCTAATGCACCCTTAGCTGGATTCGAGGGCACAAAGTCCACTACCAGTCAACATTATTCACCTATCGGGCGAATAAAGTTGACAGAATGTGTACCTAATGCACCCTTAGCTGGATTTGAGGGCATAAAGTCCACTTTTAGTCAACCTAATTCACCTATCAGGAGAATAAAGTTGACAAAATGTGCACCTAATGCACCCTTAGCTGGATTAGAGGGCACAAAGTCCACTACCAGTCAACATTATTCACCTATCAGGCGAATAAAGTTGACAGAATGTGTACCTAATGCACCCTTAGCTGGATTCGAGGGCACAAAGTCCACTACCAGTCAACATTATTCACCTATCAGGGGAATAAAGTTGACAGAATGTGCACCTAATGCACCCTTTGCTGGATTCGAGGGCACAAAGTCCACTACCAGTCAACCTAATTGACCTATCAGGGGAATAAATTTCTAATCTAGCTCAAAAATAAAGCACCAATCAGGGAAATAAAAAGTATACCTATTGGAACTGCGGTTGCGTTGGAGGGCACTAAAATTCACTCACAGATAAGATTAACTTATTCACCTATCGGGCGAATGAAGTTGTCAAAAAAGTATACCTAATACACCGTTAGCAGGTCACGGGTGAATAAGGTACCCATTCAGTTAACTTAATTCACCCGTGATTGGACACGAGTGCATAAGGTGTACTGTCCGTATACTTAATTCACCCTTGGTTGGTCGCGAGTGCATTACGTATACTCCCAGTGAACTTAATTCACCTCAGGGGCATTAAGTTGACTTAAAACATCTTGCGGATTTGACAGGTGAATTAATTATACTTTTAGTGTTCTTAATTCCCCCAGGTGAATTAACTCGGGTGCATTAAGTATACTCCAGGGAATTTAACACCAATTTATACCCTTTTTACACAAATAAACATTTCATTCATTCATTCATTCATTCATTCATTCATTCATTCGAGGAAGCGCAAGCCGCGCAAGAGTCAGTGTGGTACTGCAGAACCGGTTGGTTCCGGTCTTCGGGTTGCCACACCGAGCAAGGCGCTATATGTATCGCGCCTGCATTACTCCGCCACGGCTGATGATGTGGCGGAGTACGTTCGTCAGAAGACCGGCTTCTCCCTGAGGGTGTTCCAGCTGCGTTCGCGCCACTATGTGCACTTCAGCTCGTTTGTGGTGCGCGTGCCGCGGCCGCTGCAGGAGACCGTCGCATGTGCTGACTTCTGGCCGAAGGGTGTAGTGTTTCGACGGTTCCGGGGCAATCTGCCGAATCCTACACCGGAGACGACGATGCAACGGGGCCAAGCCGTTTCGTCGCCTAAATAGTATTATTTGTTGTTTTGGTTTCGTGACGCATTGGTTGTTACTGTAATGTCACGTAAATGTATTTTTCAATAAATAAATAAATAATTAAATAAGGGAGGAATTACGTTTTTAATGTTTCCTTTAGTTTAATGAATAAAATAATTATTATAATTCGAAGAGTTACCTCGATTCCAGGAGCCCATCATCAGATCCTGGCGTGACGATCCTGGGACCAACTGGGAATAATACCCTTAAAAAGAATTTTCCAAATCGGCAAGAGCGTTTTCGGCTAATGCGAACATGCCTACATACAAAATTAAAAGATTCCGACGAATCGACTGAAGCTCGTACTCACATTAATCTGCAGACAGTATTAAAGTTCTACATTAAAGTGTTTAGGTTCCTCCTGTGCTCTAGGAATAACTATATGCCTGAAGTTGGTCGAGCTGCATAATAAGTATAATAACAGAGTCGATAAGTAGCGAGCTCGAATAATCTGCATGCCAATGGAGTTTGGAGTTTATATAATCGCTTCTGAGTGCAAGTTTATCGACTAACATGAAGGTCGTTGCGGAGCTAATCGATTTTACGCTCAGGTATTAAGGCGGTGCATTGGAAATTATCGCGTGCTTTTAAACGCCGTTCTGACTAGACTAAGAAACAATAAGGTCTGAATTTCAGACATATGATTCTTGACTAAATGATTGTCTGATTTTATCGATAAGTACATGATTGCTTAAGATTTCCTCGATAGGAAAAAAATCCAAAGTTGTGTCTGTATTTTCTATTTTTTACTCAGCCTACTCAAAGGATACATTATTTTACGACACAATGAAGTTAATAGTATAGCATTTTAATTCATCTTAAATCTCACTTTATGAAATAAAACTTCACTAAGTTAGGTATTTATCGAAATTTGCCCAAAAAAGCCATTCCCGAAGAATTTTATGTCTTTTTAAGGGTTCCGTACCCAAAGGGTGAAAACGCGGGACCCTATTACTAAGACTTCGCTGTCCGTCTGTCTATCTGTCAACAGGCTGTAACTCAAGAACCGTGATAGCCAGACAGTTGAAATTTTCACAGATTATTTATTTCTATAACAACAAATAATAAAAACAAAAAATATATATTTAAGGGGCTCCCATACAACAAACTTTTTTACTGTTTTTATAGATAATGGTACGGAACGCTTCGTAGAGCTCGTCTTTAGAGCTACGGTAGCCTAGTGGTTCAGGCATGCGGCTGTCAAGCGGCGGTCGTGGGTTCGAATCCCGGCTCGTATCAATGAGTTTTTCGGAACTTATGTACGGAATATTTACCGTTAGCTTTTCGGTGAAGGAAAACATCGTGAGGCAACCGGTGTAATCCCAATAAGGTCTAGTTTTCCCTCTGGGTTGGAAGGTCAGATGGCAGTCGCTTTCGTAAAACTAGTGCCTATGCCAAATCTTGGGATTAGGTGTCAAAGCAGACCCTGGGCTCCTTTAGGGGCACAACCGGGAACGCCGCTAGGAGGATGATGAGGTACGGAACCCTTAGTGCGTGAGACCGACTCGTACTTGGCCGGTTTTTTCTCTTGCCGTGAAGGCATCAGCGTGTCTCTGTCGAAGGCGTGTTCGACTCAAATCAAGGCATCCCCTGAAAGTATGACGAGCTTTACATAATAATGTAAATGTGATATCTGACACGAAAAACTTGACTTTAAATCAGACTTTATATCGATAGGAATAGGTAATACAAAATAGCCTTATTCCATATATTACAAGATTAGAAAAATCAAGCGTAAATCGTCATGGGATTTTAAGGCAAACCGTTTTGGATAGCTTATTTGAAATGTATAGTTATGTTATGAAGGCACTTAATGATCAAAATAATTAAAACTAATACAATATTTTCCTTCAATATTCTATTTAAACGAAAAAACGTAGAACATTTTTTCTTATGACAATCTATCACAACGCGCGTCCAAAACGTTACGTAATTATTTATTTAATTAAACATTAAAAAATAAAGGTACAATTAAATAAATAAATAATAAATAAATAAATAAATATACGGGGACAATCTTACACAAATCGACCTAGTCCCATAGTAAGCTCAATAAGGCTTGTGTTATGGGTACTAGACGACGATATATATAATAGATATAAATACTTTAATACATAGAAAATATCCATGACTCAGAAACAAATATTCATGCTCATCACATAAATGTTTGCCCTTACCGGGATTCGAACCCAGGACCTCTTGCTTCGTAGGCAGGGTCACTACCAACTAGGCTAAAGCGGTCGTCAAACGGCGGACTTAACGCCTGCAGGCATTCTCTACCAGGCAACGATTGGGCTAAACATAAACTTTAGCGGTGCAGGATCCTAAATACTGAGACTCGAACGGAAACACAAATCAATTAATTACATTAATATACATACATATATAATGCATACTATAAACTTACTTGTAGGATCCTAAATATATATATGTACCCAAACAAAGATATCATGAGGATCATCGATCTTTAATAATTAATAACAGATGCTTACGCAACTTGCGTTTAAAGGAGAATTTGCTCTGAGCTTGCCTGACGGTAAGAGGGAGATCATACACAGACGAATAGCCTTAACAGCGAAGGAATTTGAGACGAATCCAATACGGTGAAATAGGACAGAGAGTTTCAGACTCCTGGATGTACGTAACTCGCCACCAGGACGGGGTGTAACAAATTGAAATTTAGATTTAAGATATTCCGGTGCAGCTGGGTCAAATAAGATGGTATAGAGTGTCCACAGAATCCTGAAAGACCGTTGATTGATTATTGACGAGTGATTACCCCTCTGAACAAAGCTCAAGATCAATGAAGGCTCTCAATCCCTCAGCAGATACGAATGTCAAGATCGATTTTAATTAATATCAGAAAGTTTCCCAAATTGATGGATAAACAAATTAATTTTCGTAACGCGACGTAACGAAATTTAAGTTTCCCCAATTATTCAGACACCCATTATATCAGCAGGAAACATCAAACAAAAGCGATCATCAATTTGGGCCGGCCTTAATTTATATCCAGAGTTTCACAACTATTTACCATGATTTTAAATTTAATATTACAATTTCGAGATATCTAAAATTACTTATTAAGTGCAAGAACTTTTTTTAAAGTAAAATAGTTTTAATAATGTAAGCGTAAACATAATCATGTAGATAATGTAGCTACTCAAGGGTAAACTTTGTTACCTAGGTACCAGGTATTAGTCATCACGGCACTCTTTTCATCAATCTAGGACATTGATCAGATCAAAATAAAATCGTGGGGTGATAAAAGCATTTGAGCGGTATTCAAAGTGAGCAAATTCAAAACGTAAAAATAACTTAAATATTTTTCCGTTTATTCTTTAGAAATTGAATCGGTATAATTAAAACATTCGTTCTGTTTTTGAGGTACATTGATGGTTCTAAAAGCGACCGACGGAAGCTTACTTAGAATACACAATTATTACGATAAGAGAATTAATTTAAAAGAATTAACCACATAATATTTCCAGACTACGTAAGAAAATAGGCGTGATAAGATTTCTATTATAAAATCGTTATATGGAAGTAAACAGCAATCAAAGATTGTACTTCTTTCGATCAAGTCATAAACAAACACTGAAGATGGAAGATGAGGAGTCACTCGAGCGTTTTCTTCGCTGCGTCGTTCGTGACCGCACGTTGCCCCTTGTTGCAAAGTTGTCATAAGAAACTTCGCTTTGTTTTAATGCTAGCTTCTGTATTTGAATGTTAAATTGATAATATCCACAGAGACCTCGTTCAAACTTTTATACAATTGGTATTCTATATAAGTTAAATAACTTTTCACATTGTCTATTCTGAATGTTCGCTCCAGTTTGGAATCTAGTTTATGGATATACGAGTAAGTGGAGGGTTTCGTAAGGACATTCAACTGTCTTGAATTTCAAAGTGCACTCTAAAATGTAACATGAATGGACATCATAAACTCTTGAAAATTTTAAGGAACATGCAAAACAAATAAGTTATCCGTCCAATGCCATTGCGGGTCTGCCCGCCTCGCGCCCCCACTCCTGAGAAGCTGGTTTGAACTTTAAATTGACAGAAGTTGAGATCTGTGAAAGGGGGCGGTGAGATTTTGAATGGAGCTACCTACGATATAAACATGGCAGAAGCTAGTAATACCTATATTGCTAACGACCTTCACCGACGTTTCGTCAGCGAAGCCAGGAGCAAGTTTGCAACAACTATAATCGGATTATGACTCGGGGGCGAGTTGAAAAGAGATGTCTCCTGTTCAGAGTCAGTTACGGTATTCAGTCATACGAAACTGGATTCACTTCGCATTTGGTGCAAATCTTAAATTGACGAATTATACATTAACAACAGTAACTAATTTTGTATTTAGCAGTAACACTGCTAACAAAATTATACATTTTTAAATTAAAGGAAATTTCAAAAAAATATAATTTCGTTAGCAGCGTTAGTTCTAAATTAATTTAATATGGGGAGGCGCATCGTTACGACGATTTCTCAATATAATTTGAGACGTTGGTGCCGTTAAGAGGCCTAAGTAGGAAGGAACTGATTGAAATATTTGGTGGCCGAACCGGATTGTTCCGATAGCTCAGTTGGTTAGTCGTAACGGGCCATGAATGCCTGTGGTCGCCGGTTCGAATCCGGCTCAGAGCATTAATTATTTAATTTTTCCTTTAATTTAAAAATGTATAACAAGAGTAACATTGTTGTACTCTGACTGCGTTATTTATCTACGATCAAGAACATTGTTGAAAATAATGTATGGGTTTTTATATTACAGTACGACATTTTAAAGGTTTTAAAATAGTTACTGAGACTTAAAATGAACGCCGTTTGACAATAAGAAATCATAACTTGTGAATATGAACGGTTTACAAGAAATGAAAATTCAGTGAATCGTTTTTCGCGAAAATAAGAGACTTCCGAAATTGTGACGTCACGAGACTTAGGGCATGCAAATACCAGACGATTATCAATACCGGTATTGAAATTCGGTATTGGCCTCAATACTGGAATTCCGGTATTGGGGTATTTTGTAAATTAATTAAAAATAAAACAGAATTCGGTAAAATCAATTTAATAATTAATTAAAATTCTCAGTTCTTAAATTAAATTAACATAAAATAATAATATGACATTTATGCCTATATTAATCATAATTGTGATGTAGAGAACTATAGAGGGAACGCAAGTGGCTTGCCGTCCGGCGCAATATAGATCATATAGATTAAGATTTTATTGTATATTACTAACACAGGGTGCAAGCCTGTAATAAATAATTTGAATTTGAATTAAACAACTTTAGACCAAAATAAGTAATAACCACCACTTGGAGCGTTGTTCCGGATACGATCTATTAATTTAACACCTTATATGCTGCGCTCCATGGCTCGCTGGCAAACCCCAAGTTTGGACTTTTGAGATGCTGTCAACGACCAAGTCTGTGCACCGTAAGTGAGAACTGGAAGAATGCACATGTCCATGAGCCTACGTTTAAGTGAAAGTGGTGGGTCTCCTTTCATAAGGACATATATAAAGTTGTCATAATCACCCTACGTTATATTATTATATACATAGCATTATTATAATGGCAATAATAAAATATTACGACCGGTTGGCCTAGTGGGTAGTGACGCTGCCTACGAAGCTGAAGGTCCTGGGTTCGAATCCTGGTAAGGGCAAATATTTGAGTGATGATCATGAATATTTGTTTCTGAGTCATGGATGTTTTCTATGTATCGAAGTTTTTATATCTATTATATATATCGTTGTCTAGTACCCATAACACAAGCCTTATTGAGCTTATTATGGGACTAGGTCGATTTGTGTAAGATTGTCACCTTATATTTATTTATTTACAAGGTATGGCTATGAGTTTACTAGCTAAAACAACCTAATATACTTATTACAAAAATAATCAAGAATTGTAACTAAGAAATGAAACCGGAATTCCGGTATTTCGCTATTAGACCCTTTCAATACCGGTATTGAAATATCGGAAAAATCAAGGCGAGATTCCGGTATTTCGAGATTCCGGAAGTCCGGTATTCCTGCCCTACACGAGACGTCACTTCATACTTACAAGAGTTTTGACGTTGCATAAAAAGTTGCTGATTTAACTATTTTGTTCGACGACCTCTTTCCCTTCATCCCTTACCTGCTAAATATAGACCTATCCTTTATTACGACCCGTGCACCTTATGGTCGCCTATCCACTAGCCAGCTAAGACTCGACGTTACAGCCTTCAGGCTACGGCTAGACCCAGGTCAAAAAAAAAACGACCCGTGCCAAACTCATCAAATGATCTTGCCATTCAGCAGGTGTCTTCGGTCCATTGCATTGATTGTCGTCCAGCTGATAATATCGACGATGGCCACCTCTATATCATAAAGTATACTAGTCGAAGTGAGATGAAGAAAACGCGTGCCTGTCTTATTAAAATTTTGAAAAAACGTAAAAAATCTCTATAGTTATTTTACGTCACACACGAAAATCAGTTGAGAAATGCGACCTGCAGAGGAGAACAACTGGACAGCGGGATACCGGACATCGGACAAACGATTTTAGGCCCAAGTTGAAGCACAGATTTTCGTTTGCTTCGCTCGCTTCTTCGATGATGCTTATGATAAACCTATATAATATATATCGTGTGTAATATGTATGGTGTCGTGTATATAATTAACCGAATTCAAAAAAATAAAAAAGGGACAATAATAGGTATCAATTACTTTTTGGCAGAAATAAGCTTTACAGGGTAGGAATAGAGACGGGATAGGGACTGGATAAGGTTAGGGGTGGGGTACAGAACCACATCTAGTTAAGCACTTCCTAACAATCATAGAATCAGCAACAGCCTTCTTCAACAATACGTACTAACCTAAACTAACAAAAAGGTTAAAGTTAATAATATTAGCACAAACAAAACTATTCCAGCAACACTTTCGTAATGAACCAGTATTTATAATTTCAAAAATCATAAGAAAAAGCATAGACTTTCTTAGCTCATAATTTATTCAGTGAACCTTTTATAAGGTGGCATAGTACCGCAGAAATCTGGATTTTTAAAAACAAAATTGTAAATTCCCTACCCCAAATCTCGCGAGCGCCTACTTATTAAAATTGCTTTCCAGAGTGAAATGGAACTGTGGAGGGGTTTCCCTCACTACCGTTTCTACCTAAACTAGGTTACAAATGGCAGTGTATTTTGCTATCCAGCGCAGTAGGTATGTATTTGGGTGAATACTTTTTGGATCAAAACTAAGCTCTGGATTATGATGAGTTCAGAAAGATGACCTTGAAGATGACACAAAACCAGGAGCAAGTTTCGATATGTCAGATTATACCTCCATGGGCAACCCTGACATGTCACTTTCATCTCTCTGTTGCCGAAGGACCAATTAAGCCAAGTGATATTCTGGGGATGTCTCTTTCGGTAAAATACAAATATCATCGCGACCCTTGCTTGACACGTATACTTACTCGACACGTAGGTAAACTTGATTGTAACCCAGTAGTAAACTGGAGGGGATTATAATCAAATATGAATTGTATCTTCTCTATAGACGGTTCAAATTCCTTTGCATGTAATAGAATGTACGCCGGCCCGACCCGTTCGGTGGGAAACGTACATTAGGAATACTGATCCCATTTAAGCTCATACTATCACTTCCAATTATTATAGATACGTACCTATTTTTTATAACTGGCTTTATCTCCTTTGATCTCCAGATTAAACCCAAGTGGACACCGCTCTTGAAAAGGTATGCCTAAATAGAATAGTCAGCTAACGATTCCCACTTGAGTAAATATTATTCTTCAGATGGAAATTTACCTCTAAAAGCTTTTTGATTAGAATTTTGTGAGATCCCGATTTTCATAATATTTGAACGTTTCTCACGACTTTTTTTATTTTTGTCGTCATTGGGTTGATCTTCGTAAACTACTCACGCTCCTAACTAGTTTGTCCGCCTCTAAATCTACAGGAATTTAATAGAATGTGTGAGTGCCATTTCTTTACACAGAGCTTTTTACTCATGTCCCCCAAACTTCCTTATTTGCCGATTCACTGTCAGGATTATACATGATCTGTATGTGGAGTAGTATTATAGATTTATATTTATTTATTTCATAATAAAATGATTAAACTACACAATGTATAATTTACACGCCTAAACATTTATAATGTCACCCCTATCACGCTAGAGTTTTTTCTTAAAAGTTTCTTCGTGTGGAACGAATCAGTTATCCCCTTTGCCATTGTAATATTGCGCGGAAGCGCTGTGGAATGCTTGTAGTTCAGAGGGGTAATCAAGTAAACTTTCGAACGAGCGTTAAGACAATTTAACTGACATTTTCCCGGGTTACAATTGTTTTACCATAAAAAATTGACAAATTATCACTTCACAAACAATTTTACGCATAATTTCATATGTCAAATTATTATGTGAGAAATAAATAAAATAAAAATTATACCACCAACATCAACGTTTAAACAAATGACTCGTTTTCAAACGGTTACTTTGACCTTTCATGTAGTCAAATATTAATTCAGTTGGAAAAACATATTGTACGCCAAATATAATAAATTAATAAGGCAAATGATTTGTATCGTCAGGTATCAAGCAAGTAACCAAGAAAACGCTTTGCAAATTGTACTCAAATAATACGTAAGTATTAAGCAGAAAAAAGAGTTGGGTTCTGACGCTTAGCCAGCCGCTACCGCGGCACGCTCGCTTCGCTCGCACGGCTCACGCGCTGTAGGGTCATGATTCTTCCTAACACTCATCCTCGCTTCGCTCGTCGTCGTACCTACACCGACCTGCCTTAGAGTCTACTTTATTTTACGTGGTAATTTTAGTGTTTAATTTTTTTGTTATAACAATTAATCTGACTTTAAGAAAGTGTTTGTCAAAAGATCAAATACCTACCTGACCGTTATTACCCGTGGTAATATTATGCTGGGTGAAAAATGAAATGTGCCTACTAAAATTATTCCAAAGACTACATTACCAAACACAACGGTTTCCAAAATTTGTTTGGGTAATGAAATTTTACCAAAATAACTTTGGTAAAACGGCTGGGTCGCCATTTTTCCATTTAAAAATTGACATCTAGACCTACCTTTTGTTTATTACGTGCGTACAATGTGTTATGTGATCGACCCGCTTGCATGCGTACGGTCAAGCTTCCGAGCACCATCGTAGGCACGTAGTAATGGATGCTCATTGACTCGGTGACAGTTAACAGGCACGGCTAGCATAAATTTTGAATAGTCAAAGCCTTTTATTTCTTCCTCTGTCTTCTCTTCTCTCTTCGCCTTGGTCTTTTTTGTTTATAAATAAAAGTTTGACATCGTTGGAGCACATTGTCTGGATGTAATATAATAAACGTTCCAACAGTCTGGCGTCGTGCCATTTGGGAGCAGTGGGTTGACTTTTGTGTTTCGACATTAAGAGTTTAACTGCATTATTTCACTTGATATTTTGTCACAATTTTCCATTTTGTTACATTCTTGTAAGTAAAATAAGTATTTTTTTTGCAATGAAACTGCAAAAAGTACAATTATCTGCAAAAATACCTTCACGAGGGTGCTATAGTACGCTCTCAAAAAATATACGACACGGACATGTTTGTAGCACAATGTCAACCGATGATGAAGTGTTATTTGAACGAGCGAGCAAGGAAACATAGTTATCCGTTTCAGCTTGTGCTAAAAGGGTTTGGTTTGTCGGGCTGTTTAGTTATCCGGCTGTCCGGATATCCCACTAGCAGCGGAGCTACCGGTTAGTTCCATACTTTAAATATTGTATCGTCAAAATGAGCAGGACCCTCGGTCCGTCGGGTCCCAGTACACATAAGTTATTTCCGGAAATCGCAAACGTCTGGCTGATGTAACTGAACCGGTGACCGAAGAGCTGGCGGCTTTCTCGGGCAGCGCATCAGACTTACAATTCAGCGAGAAAATGCCGCCATCAAACGTAGTTTTAATTTGATTTCGTCGAAATATCATCCCACAAATAACATTCCATCTAGCATTAAATGAACAAAAATCCAATAACTCACTTTAGTTGCTCTTCGTTGTCGTTTGTAATGAAATGAAAGTGAAATATCCATTTCAGTAGCGACCACACCGCTGCTCAAAATACGCTAACGCGCCGTAAACGCAGCAAAATGTATGAAGAATACGTGACGCATACGACACGTCAACGCGTATACGCAGCGTAACGCACCGTTGTGGTCGCCACTTTATCCATAATTATGCAGGGGGTGTATGACTGTTGCAACTTGCAGCAGTGGGTTAGCCCACGTTAGACACTGGCCTAATATTGCGCGGCATTCGCCTACTAAAAGACTTGTCACTAACCAGTGAATAACCGTTTAGGTAGCTAAACTTCAGTTTAATTTAAAATAAGGTTCAACGCAGACGAAGCTAAATAGAGCGCCGCGCCAGCGCGACAATCGAGTTAGCTCCTTCCGATGAGATTATACCACGATCTATTAACTTCCTTTTGTATCCCGAGATGAAAATAATTTTCATTACAGAGTTAACACCTCGTAAACAAGAATATAACTTGTATACGGCACAAGATTCGAAGATCCGAACCGTTTACATATTTTTGGTCTCATTTAGACTTTCAGCCTAAATAGTACGAGTGGGTTCCCTCTGTTTGGCATAACTTGGATTGTCCGAAACGTTTTCCACATGACAGACTTGGCATATTCGGTTTTCGCCGAATGTTAATGTGGCAGAAACCTTACTGAAATTCCGAAAACGTGTGTGGCGAATTTAAATTTGCATACTATTGTTATGGCCGATTATATTAACGCATAATTTTATACGGCATGTTATCGATTGTCCGATAATTACTAAGCATACTTAAAACGGGGGTGTGTCTCACGAGATATAACAACAATATAATTATATGATTTCGATAAGGATTATAATATATAAGAGTAGGTTAGGGCAGTTGGAAAAAGGCCCGCAGTAAAAAAGCAAATAATCGTAACAATGGTATTATTAGTAGGTTAGGTTAGGGTTAGCTTGTGTCCCTTAGAGCGGAAATAGGCACCCCGCAAAGCGAGGTGACGTCGACACGCTGGCGGTTAGGTTAGAATTAGGTTAGCTTAAAATAATTGCCCTTCGCTGCGTGACCGCATCAGGAATGAGGCTATCAGCAGCAGAACCAAGGTAACCGATATAGCCCTCCGGATCGCTAAACTTAAGTGGCAGTGGGCGGGGCACATAGCACGTAGAACCAATGGCCGTTGGGGCGGAAAGGTTCTTGAGTGGCGACCACGTACCGGAAGGCGCAGCGTGGGTAGGCCCCCGACAAGGTGGACTGATGACCTGGTAAAGGTTGCGGGAGTCAGCTGCATGCGGGTGGCGCGGGATCGGTCACTTTGGCACTCTTTGGGGAAGGCCTATGTCCAGCAGTGGACGTCTTTCGGCTGATATGATGATGATGATGATGAAAATAATTGGCGCTTGTTTTTAAAAAATATATATGCTCTTACATTTTATGCGTGAACATGATTTGGAGCATCAAAATTATGTACAAATAATGTTCGGACTATTGAAAATCGGCGTAATCAACCTATGCGAATCTCGATTCTGCCAAAACAGTTTATGCGCAAAGTCAGTTATGCCTACATAGATTATGCCAAATAGAATTCTGAATAAAAAAAATATGCCAACACAGGGGGAACCGGTACGAGTATATTGAACATTGAACAATCGTGCGAAGCAAACGAAATTATTAATTAATTATTCTGGCCTAGATTCTGTCGTAATTCTGGATGTCCAAATGTCCTCTAAAGGTCGCATATTTTAACGGATTCTAGTGAAATTTTGTGCACCCAATATCAAGCAAATAAACCACTTTTATTTCGGTCATGAGCACGATTGTTCCTGTGTCGTGGATGTATTAGGTGTATAAGTATTTAATCATCAAGTGGACGTGAATATAATTTGCTAATTAAGTAAACAAACCGCCATATTGAAATTGTCGTTCACTATGGCGGTTTGTTTACATAGATAGCAAATTCCATTGACGGCAACTTTCTATCTAAGTATTTATATCATCGTCTTGTACCCATAGTACAAGCTTTGCTTAGTTCAGGACTAGGTCGATTAAATGTGTAAGATTTTCCCCACATATGAAATCTGTATCTGATGTACAAGTCTTTTATATCTTACACTAAAGCATTGTCAGAGCAGTGTGAACGAGTTGTATGCACGAATCAATTGAATATTGATTCGATTAGTACTTTCAGTGACAACAACACAAAATACATCACTCACACTATACTGTATAGTATTATAATAATACCAATTTAGTTTACGTTACGTACCGTAAAATGAGGTGAGTAGGGATCGCGGGGAGACTTGGGTTTTGAATGGGGACACAAGAGATGAAAGGGGCGTGAGATTGGATTTTAAGGCTACCGCTACCTAAATAAAGTATTCCAATTTAAAATTGAGTTATAGTAATATTCATAATAAAAAAGGACTATCCAACAATCTTTTAAAATCACCTTTGTACGAAATCCCATCTCATCTCATCTCATTATCCCAACTACGAGGGACTACGGGGTGAGGTGGGATTTCGTGTTTATCGTTAAAGTTATGAGACGGAACTATACAAATTCATAAAAAAAGTTTAAATACAAACGTCCGGAACACTTATTATATACAAAATTCAGTTTGCACATGTAAAAATAAAATGTTGTTGAGGTTTGCATGTCAGATTTGTCCCTAGTCACCCCGTTTTACGGTACAGCCAAGTGTAAAAACATGCGTGCATACATCTTACTCATAAATATTTCCCATCGTTCTTATGTCAGCGGATTAAGGTTTTGGTATTTATTTATGAGAGGATGTTATCGATACACATTTTTATTTTTGCACTTGACTGTACAAGACAAACTATATAATGTATTTATATTGATCTCGCTGATGGAAATGGCATAGTAATTGCGTGACAAAACCCGTGTTCTATACAAATAAGGATAAACAGAAGTATCGTAAACGGAATAAGTATACCACATATATATATCACATCTGAAAGGCTAAAATCAAATTACTTAATTAAAAGTTTGACGTTTATTTTATCCATCAACCCCAATAAGTATTCTATTAAATTGTGAACGAGTTTGGCTGGTCAATCAATGTGAAATTCATAACTTATTAATAGTTATACATTTTGCTGAAAGGTTTGATTTATCGCCACAGAGAACTCATTCATTTAGTTATTAATTATGATTAAATCGTTTTCAGTAAGTTATTCAACGGCCAAAGTGAAATATTGAATTCTGCCTAAATAATCGTAATTCCATTACGATATTTTTACGGAAAAGCTAAACATTTCAATAATTGTACAGGTAAGGCTCCACTGAATGTCATATCCAAGACCGTAGCTATACTAAAATAATAATTTCTCTTAATAATACCACGACTTCTGTTTTATTCGAGGCAATTATGGACGCCCGAGCTCCTGGGATGAGCTATTGTGTTCGTCCCAGTTATCAAAACAACGGATCTTTACCTAAGAGTAAAGATATCTACAGAGAAGCTAAACGGGTGCCACCATAAGATACGAAAGGCTCTAATGCAGCTAAATTAATTGGTGACTGAAGATTTACCATAAAAAAACCTACTTAAATTGGTCGGGTAATGATTTGCCGCAAATTCATATCAACCAAGTTGCGGTACTAATATTTTTTATTTTTTTATTTATTTATTTATTCCATAAATTAACACTTTGCAGTCAAACTACACGTGTTAAAAGGAGAGTCATAATATTAGCACAAGGTATAAGTTATACAATAAAAACAGTTTGCTTACTATTTACAGCTAAATATTCTAAGATATATTGATGGAACTTGGAGTAGAGATAGACTCCAACCGGGTGGCGAGTGAGAGAAATCGCGATTCAGAGCTGTAAAATATATCCAGTTCACTGTCGCTGCTTATTATACCGTTCAGAAGAGTCAGTGCACGGTGAAGCGGGGAGTGCGACATGGACATTGACAAGGACAACGAATTATATGTCCCTTTCTGTCATACTTATCGAGATTTGTATACTACCATTTCGCTCTTCTGTAGAAAATTAGAAATCTGTACTCCAAGATCCTCACATACTGTTTACCTGTTAAAAGTCAGCAGTGAGCAAGTGATACGTACTTGTGTGCTGAAAATGCCCACATAGGCAACAGTTGGCTTATCATAAAATTCAATTCCCAATTTGAAATTCAAATATTTATTCTTCAAGTAGGCCTCTATGGCTTACATGTCAGATCTTACAAATACAATTCATTAACAATGGTGTCATAGCGTAATTTTAAAACCTCAAATAGGTAAGAACCAGAATTTAAACCTAAGATTTGCTATTGAAAGAACCACTAGCCGAGCGGTAATTAGCACGCAACTTTCAATCGTGGACGTCGTGAGTTCGAACCCCAGCTTGCTCCAGTGGTTCAAAAAATACTTATGTACGAAATATCATTATTATTTGAATTTTGACAGCGGCTTTTCGGTGAAGGAAAAAGCCTTGTTTTTCCCACTAAATTAGAAGGTCAGATGGCAGTGGCGGGTGTGTAATGATGGGTATAAAAATAAATAATATAATTTCATTCGCTATAACAACATTTGATATATTTTCAAGGGATATAATCACTCATTGTTTCTAATAAACGTTTGTTATAATCTCAAAATATATATGTTTATTTTGTATAACGATAATCGGATATAACACTTATTTTGTATAATCTTTATGGTTTTATTATGGTATAATGCTCATGTTATATACAAATTATATATCATAACTATCAAGAAGAATAATATTTCGTTTTTATTATTAGTAAGATTAATAACGCCTTAACGAGCATAATTAATAGCAAACACGCCATTACTCCACCAAAGTGCCACGATGTAGTAAATCGTTATTTAGGTGGGTAGTTTCATTATTAAAATTAATATTATCTGTCTACGTTCAGTTTAGTAAGTATTAAAATATAATAGCTTTTTGTGTGTCATTTGAGTTTAATTTACCCAGCTTAACCTACTATTCTTGCAGTTCGTTTCGCGTACCAAACCTACTTCTACATAACCTAATAGAAGTACTGGTATAAAAATCATACGACATCCGAAAGAAAATGTGGCAAACATAACGGCTTGCAAATTGTACTATGTAAGCATATATTAGGTAGTAAAAAAGTTGGGTTCTGGCGCTTCGCCGGCCGCTGCCGCGGCACGCTCGCTGCGCTCGCTCGACTCGCGGGCTATAGGGTCGCAGTTCAACCTAACACTCCTCCTCGCTTCGCTCGTCGTCGTACCTACACCGACCTGCCTTAGAGTCTGCCAAAAAATATTATGCGAACTGTGCATTAGAATAAATAAGCATTATATCATTTGTTCATTATGGGAAATATGGATTATATTTAAAGTATATTATACTAAATATTGTTATATCAAATGATCGTTACATAAAATGATAATTATATCATATGTAAATATATTTAGTGTTGTTATATCACTCAATAATTCTATCAAATGAGCGTTATTGCGACTAATATTATTTCAAAAAATTTTATATGCATCGTTACGCACCCGGCAGTGGCTCTCGTAAAACTATGACCTGTACCAAATCTTGGGATTCGCTGCCGAAGCAACCCGGGGTCCTTTGGGGTACAACCGGGAAGAATGCTAGGAGGAAAATTGTTTACACTAGTACTTCATCTTTAGTCAAATATGTCAGGCAAAAAAATTAAAAATGGAATGTCCATAGCTACGAGTACGTTGACAACACATTTAAAATCATACGTCGAAATTGCTAAAGAGTCGGACGTAATGTTAGTATGCTTAAGTATCACGGGAAGTCTGAATCAGGGTTCTATTTTAAAGTACCTATGTCTGTAGCACTCACGAATATATATGTATGAATGGTTATACGATATAGATTTACAACCATTTCTACAGCGTTTATGTCAATAAAGATAAGTCAGCGCCGACAATGATTGATATAGGTGGATTCAATTTGTACGCCGCACGGCCTTCCAGCGCAGCGCTGAATAGCGATGTCCCTCATTCAATTGACAGAGGTTATAAAGCACATAGGTGCTACGTTTTAAGCGGGCGAGTTTAAATTAAACAACACTGGTAGTCTATACTGCATTTATTGCCGCTTACGCCGCGAGCACACGATAAAAAAGTCGTCGGGTAGGGGTCATAGGCCGTCTGAATTTTGCTCCCTGGCTCAAGGGGGGTGTTGCTGCCACCACGCCAGTACTTCCCTGGATCTCGGGACCGCCGCGGAGATGGAACGGGCTGAGGGACGTCAGCCGGCAGCACCAGGAACCCTGGTGTAACTTCTGCTACACTCGAGCCGTAAGGTAGCACCCTGGAATGTTCGACCACCGTGTAAATAAAACTCGTTCCGCATTTATCTCCGCTGATTGTGACCGGCATACGCAGAAGCAGAAGCAGGAAGAGAAGGTACTGCGTGATGGTGATGGTGAAATGGCTTGGTGAAATGCGGATGTCACAGTCAGACGGAGTTTACAAAAATGAGATGGAGAACGAATACTAATTTAATGAGATATATTGTTTTACTGCATAATTTATACATCAAAACATTTATGATGCGTGATAAAACTGATAAAAAAAATAGCGGAAAAGATGAATGAAATGTGTGTAAGTTCGTCTTTAAAGCGAAAATAAGCAGAAAAGCATAATAACGGAAATACCGTTGGACACGCCCTTAAATCTACCTACTTACAACTATTTCTTATGGAATGTTCAGCACTTACCCAATATCTTAGGGGTTTTAAACACTCACTGACTTTAGTGAAGGCATCTCGGGGCTATCTAGTGCCCGGAACGATACTATTAAAATAAAAAAACGAAAGCGCGGGCGCGACGTGTGATGACACTGTGAGAAGAGTGTACGTGCGCCTGCGTCGAATGCAAAATGTGTGTCTGCCGGCGGTCGCGGCCGGCTGGGCCTTCGCGGGAGCGGGCGCGGGCGCGGGGGCGCAGCGCGATCCACCGGTTAGAACAATGGAGCTGCGAGCATGGTACAGTTCGTCAGGGAAATAACGTGCCGCAATGAAATAAACGATTAACATATTTTATTGTATGTTAAATTCTAGTTGTTATTTGATTGTTATTATTTAGGTAAGTACTATAATAAGGTTTGGTTATAATTGTTTACTTAATTGTTTATTATACATAGTTTTATTTTATTTTTATATATTTTTTTTCGTAGTTCATATTAACGAAAGTTATGTAACGCCGATATACGTTACATAGGTGGCTTTAGTTTTCCATAACCTCACATATATGAGTGTTTTCCTGATTAAAAGTTTTTTTTTAATATGATTAAGTACTTTTTATTTTATTTCTTAAGATACATACTGTCTGAAACGTAATTGTCCTCAAAATAAGAGTTTCGCTTTTAGCACATTTTTTCTATTCACCATTCTCATTAGCTCGCTCTATTCTTTTTTATTCTCATTCTTCCCTTCAATCGTCTATCAGTCAGTACTTAGCTTAATATAGCAGTGAAGCTTTTATACGTACAATTTTTTAAGTAAGTAAACTTTTTAACCATCTCAAGTAATGGGTGTTTCAACAGTATTGTTTTCCTAAATATTTTAATTTCTAAGCTATTGTAGACCAAACAACTTAACGCTAAGTTACAGTAACTACAATATAGCATAGAAGTGAAAATACTCAGGAAAACAATATTTGAAAACGCCCATATTATCCTTAATTTAATCAAAACTCCTGCCAAATTCATTCTATTTTATTACTGTAGCTCCTTAATTTGGAATATGCCCTTTCTAGTTTTTTTCATGATATTAAAATTCTTCATACCTTTTCAATCAAATTAACTTTCATACCTATAAGGCACGAATAATTTTCATCCGTGTTGGTCCTAATTAGCTGAAATTATCTTGCCGAATATCAGCAAGTCTTTTTCCAAGACAAATTATCTTCTTCTAATTAACTAGATGTTTTTTTTCCCTTCCCAAGGGAAGAATTAATTATAGGTATTTATGAAAAATACCTAAAGCAGCACAAGTTGCGCTGAGTTATATTAATAAATATGAAAGTCTTGGGCGTGTTAGTCCTATTAAGTTGAAGTATTCATTGCCTAAACCTTATTTTATTGCAATAAAAAATCAACTATTTAAAACAAGTGATACTTGGGAAGAAAACTGCAGGTGGTTCCGATTTTAAACCGACTAGGAGAAGAGATTGTACAATATTTGAAATTCGAAATGTAATCACAATGCGCAACGGTTGCGTAGCGCTGTAGGAAGTATATGTAATTGCTCTCTCGAAACTGCTAATTGACCTAAAATGAAACAGCTGATTGAGATAATCATTCCTTGCAGCTAACCCTTGGGACTATATTACGCGTAGGTATAATCAAATCCCAGCTCGGTTAAGTGATACCCTCAAAATTAGTCGTCACCGCGCAACACCGTTTTCGTAATCGTCCTTAACTCCTACTTACCTTAAAGCTCACATAAATGTTAACAGAATTCCACAAAACCGAAAATAAGTGTATAAGACGCAATCCGTGGTAAAAGTAACCTTTGTATATATCACTGGTGCTAGAAATTTGATCAGCCCATTAGTTTGTAAATGGCAGCGCAAACATCTAGAACCTTCTCTGTGACGTAAGGAACTTTAAGTATATACAGCTATTCTAAAGCTGTTGTTCCTGCACTCTACGAGTAGCAAAAAGGCATAAAATGCTTGTTAGCTTTGTTTCTCTAAAAAACTTGGGATTACTGAGTGTTGGGTTTGCTTTGACATCGTTTTTCCTATTATTTTATTTTAACACATTCTGCTTAAAGGGGTTTGGGTAAATGTGTTGTCATATTTTTTAAATGAGCGGCCACCCGTTAAATTGGTATATTACGATAGATCTAATTGAAACAAACATGTATTTTATGAAATGTAATACTCTAAAATGCATCGGAGCCGAGACATTTGCAATACATATTTCCGCAGGTCATATTGAAAAGTTTTAAACCAAACTAAAACATCTCGGCTCCGATATTGTTTAACGCGATTATTTTTATATATATATATGCGTATTAAGAGGTCCTCTAAAAGATTTTTACACAAACATCCGTGGCCGCTGCAAAAAAAATTACAATTTTTCTGTTATCCAAAAACCTTTTCGTGAAAAAAATGTTACCCAAAGACCTTTTCGTGTTCAAAAACATACCGCTAAATAACCCCCTTTGTAGTGAAAAGTCTACGAACAGACAAACCTCGTTACTGGCAGTGAAAGTGACTATGGAAAACGAAATGGTTTTCAATTATGTGATTTATTTTTTTATTTTCGTGCGTTTAGTGATACAACGCTAAGACTTCTATCAATTTGTGGCATTAGATAATTTGACAAAGAAGTTCTTCACGGGTGACCATATTTGTTTACATTTTCAAAAGAACGGGGGCCGAATCGTAAACACGCTATTATTGTGGAATAAAAGCCTATGCTTTAGCATATGGCTATGCTTAGCTATCTAAGTTTATGTGAAATGAAGCACTGTGGATCAGATTAGAATAGTTGCAGAATGCAACTTAGAAATGCTGTCCCTCCAGTTCTACTGGATGGACAGCATTCTAAGACACTTAAGACACTTACCGTCATTACAAAGGTATACAGATCCCAATCCTAAAGTTATATCGCTGTCAAAATAACTCAGACGTCGACAATTTTTTAACCATCGTACAGTCGAGTTGCAATATCTATACCCAACGGACAAACTTTCAAAAATATATCGACGCTTATCTAAAACAAGTCAGTATCGCGAAATAATCCGTTTTGCAACTAAGTATCAGACTAGACGCAGAACACGTTAAAGTTTATCGTGACTAAGACTCCCGTATTCTAATTTTAAAAAATGCCACCGTGGCAGCATTGTGCCGTTATGCCATTGGTGGGTAGTCGACGACGTTTTATCTGGAAGACCGTCCGTAGGCCAGTTTTGCCATAGCGATCGACGCCGTCACCACGTTTTTTTGTCGACTACCGGCACATCTTCAAATAATTCGTTAATACACATCAATTTGTTTGTACGACAGCGGCATTATGCGAAATAGCTCAGTAGAACACTAGCGACATTTTGTGCTATATAGGATTATTTATGGATGGGACACTTTCCGTTAAACAGTAAGTTCCGATGTTTTGACTTAATAACAAATAAACGAGTATTCACGAAAAAAATGAAAGTTGGCTTGTTCATGTAAGCAAAATAAGTCTCTATACTACATAAGATTTACTTCATTATAGGTATACTATACGAATTGGGCCTATGTTTATCATAAATATGCATTCAGTTTCTTGATTCAAAACGAGAAAAGCCACTATAAATAGTATCGCAAGAAAAGGTATTTTCTCGGTATTTATTTATTTATATCTATTAAAATAATAATACTCCGCCAACACAAGCCTTATTGAGCTTAACTATGGGCCTAGTTCGATTTGTGTAAGATTAGCCTCTAATAGGTAAGTATTTATTTATTTTGTAGTATCAAAAAAGATAATTATTTAATAAGATACATACCTACATGCTGCATGTACATGGGAACTTCAATTACTCATGTTACTCTTTTTTGTATAAACAATGATTATATTTTTATTATGGAAACTGTTTAAGGGTTTGTCCTGCCTCACTTTCGTGCATGGCTCAATTCGTGTCATAGATTCAGTAACTCTTTCAGTTGACTATGAATTATACTTTAGTTACAGAAATGAACACGCAAACTGGAAAAGTTAACCGAAATCTGCTCATATAGCCTCATTTCTGGTGCGATTGCGCGGAGAGGCTCCCAGCATGGCTCTCTCCATTGCCCTTTGGGTGACCCCGAGAGCTTTCAGCTGGAACTACAAAACCGTTTCGATTGCCTAGGTTTTGTGGAAGCTGTACGTGCCACTGGGTCTAAGTTCTTCAAGGCCCGAGAACTAAAAGGCTCTCTAGCTCCACTCAGAAGCTCATGAAGGAAAGGAGTCAAATGATTCTGCAGTCTTCAAATCTTGCGATCGGTACCAGCAGCTCAATAAACAGATCTCCAAGTCCCTTACCCGCTATCTGCGCCAATTCAATACGAACCGTATAGAAAAGAGAATAGAATAGTAGTCTATTGGGCAGAGCCAGCTCGTAAGGTAAAAAACTGAGGACGGGAGAGTCGTTTCTTCCAAACCTGAGCTTTTGAGTGAGATGGTACGTTTTTACACGTCATACATATAGTATACACGTCTCGCAGAGCCGAAATTGGTCTGGCGGAAGACCCTAGAGCTAGACCAACCCGACACTATACCGACGACATCCCGGACAACAGGCTGTACGAGATTAGAATGGCTCTGAAACAGCTTAAGAACAGCAAGGCACCCAGTGAAGAATTACAGCCAAACTCATGACGGCGGGTGGTTAACCTCTCCTTACGACCCTTCAGAAGTTGTTCGGCACCGTCCTACTGGAAGGGAGAACGCCAAAGGCGTGGAACAGAGGTAAGGTGGTGCTGTTCTTCGAAAAGGTCCCCTCATCAACACCCTGCTGAAGAATTACCGAGCCATCTCACTTCTGAGCCACGTTTACAAGCTGTTCTTTAGCTTCAAGAGTCATTACGAATCGTCTCGCACGCAGGCTTAGTGACTCCAGCCTTCCATAAAAGCAGGTTTCCGAGGAGGCTTTAGTACTGTAGACCACATTCATACGCTCCGCCAGGTTATACAGAAGACTGACGAGTAAAACCTGCCTCTCTGCTTAGCGTTCGTGGAGAAAGTTTTCTATTAGATCGAACCCTGGGCTGTACTAAAGTGTCTCCAGCGGTGCCAAGTAGACTGCCGCTACATCGAAGTACTGAAGTGTTTGTACGAGAACATCACTTTGTCAGTCCAACTCCAGGATTGGAGCTTGAAGCTCATTCCGCTGCAGCGAGGTGTTAGGCAAGTAAATGTTATTTCCCCAAAACCGTACACCGCTGCAATGGAGGACGTATTCAATACTCTAGACTGGAGAAGGCTAGGCAACAACATCAACGGCGAGTACATCACTCACATTTGGGTTGCTGATGTTATAGTAGTCTTGGCTGGGACCATGGGGGACTTGAGTACTATGCTCGATGACCTCAGTAAAACCTACGAGCGAGTTGGTCTAAGGATGAACATGGATAAGACAAAGATCATGTCAAACGTCCATGTAGTACCAACTCCCATGTCAATCGGACACTTTACACTCAAAATTGTAGACTATTATATATACCTAGGACAGACTGTCGGGTTGGGCCAAATTTGAGTAAGAAGTCAATCGTGGAATCCGACTCGGCTGGGCAGCATTCGGGAAGCTACGGCACATCTTTTCGTCCAATACTTCGCAGTGTCTCAAGACGAGAGTTTTTGATCAGTGTGTGTTGCCAGTGATGACGTATGACACGGAAACGTAGACACTTACTTCATAAGAAGGCTCAAAGTCACCCAAAGAGCAATGGAGGGGGCTGTGTTGGGGGTTTGTCTGCGCGATCGCATCGGAAATCAGGTTATCCGCAGCAAAACCAAGGTAACCGATTTAGCCTTCCGAATCGCTAAACTTAACTGGCAATGGGCTGCACGTTGCACGTAGAACCGATGGCTGTTGGGGCGGAAAGGTTCTCGATTCTCGAGATGTGATCACTTACCGGAGTGTGGCTAGGCCCCCCACGAAGTTCAAAGATTTCAAAGATTTTCATTTTTCTCGGTATGCAGTAACATAGTTCTTAAAAATAGTTCAGTGCATTCAGCCTGTGTGCAAAATATTTTTGTGGAGCCTTAAAGTCCATAATAATATCTTTGAATCTTTAAAAAAGAGTAACTAATTTACATCCATACCGAGTGTTGTCAACTAAATTATACCGTTATTGTCTATATAGTTTAAGTATTATTGTGATGTATTTCGTTTAAGGCCATTATTCTCCATACAAAAAAAATATATTTGATAAACAAAACAAAATAAGTCACTATTCTTTATATATTATATATATACGTTTGTCTTAAAGCCGAATAATACACCATTATTCATAAGAAAAAACTAAATTTTTGAATTATTTTCTATTGAGACGTTAGTACACATAAAAAATTATCCAAAGCATACGAGTATAACTATCGTGTCACAACTCTAAACTGTAGTACATTTTAGAGATTTGTTTGTGTATTTTTATGTTGTTTTCTTTTTATGTTCTTGGTTTTAAATAACTGGATGACAGAGGAAACTGTAACTAAAAAAAGATTTTAAATTGGTTGTCTTAATAAAAAGATATAACGAATTCTATTTTGTGATTTTTTTAAACCTCTGCCCTGAAAAAACACAGTTTTTGAGATACAGTGTTGTTTTAGATAAGCATCGATATGTGAATATACTATAATATTACACAGTCTTTATTGTTACTGACATAAGAAGGCATTGTGTTGTATTTTTGAAAGGTTGTCCATATAATATTGGAGAACTCGACCTACCTAGTATCCTAACATATCAGATTATTATCTTATCATATTATTATATTGATCATATATAGCCATTCAATAAATACTAGAGAAGTGCCGATTATGGGTTTTACCGAATACGAATAGCCAGATTTTGCCTAACCGAATATTCGGCTGAATTATTTGGTTGGACAGATTGTTCCGATAGCTCAGTTGGTTAGTAGCGACGCGCTGTGGTCGCTGGTTCGAATCCGACTCGGAGCCTTAAATTTTAATTTTATCCTTTAATTTAAAATTTATAATTTCGTTAGCAGCGTTACTGCTTATTGTAAAATTAATTTGAATAAATAGTTACCGAATATTCGGCGCATCTCTAATCAATACACATGACAAATATATTATCTACTAAGTATGTAAATTGTCAAAAAATATATATTCAATTGATATACATTACGGACGACCGGTTAGCCTAGTGGGTAGTGACGCTGCCTACGAAGCTGAAGGTCCTGGGTTCGAATCCCGGTAAGGACAAATATTTGTGTGATGAGCATGAATATTTGTTTCTGAGTCATGGATGTTTTCTATGTATTTAAGTATTTATATCTATTATATATATCGTCGTCTAGTACCCATAACACAAGCCTTATTGAGCTTACTATGGGACTAGGTCGGTTTGTGTAAGATTGTCCCCTTATATATATTTTTTATTATGTATGTCTTTCCCGTTCACGGGACAATGATGTCCCGGACCTTTGGGAGGCGTGCGTGGAGCTAGGTACCTACAAAGTGCCAACTGAGCCAACACGTAGAGGCCCTTTTGACAATTTAATGAAATGCAAGGAGTACACCGAGCGGATGCTGTCCCTGCCCGTGTCATGGGACGCACACAGGGACAGCACCCGCTGGGGTGTATAGGGACTATTGATGGTTGATGGAATCTAAATAAAACGGGTTATTGGGTTAAAATGATGGACTAGTGGCCGGGCTATTGGGTGAAACATCGGACGCCTGCCTAATAAAACTGTTTCAATCTTTATCTCTGGCAGACGGTGACTCGCTAACTGCTAGATGGGCCCCTATTAATAGCGACATTAAAAAATGGCCTAAGGGCAACACCGGTCAGAGAGCTGGGGGGGTAGAGAGGTGGCACTGGACTTTAAACATATAGCCAACTCGCCACTTAGGTGTCCACATCTACCCTCGAGCAACAGCTCTTGCGACTCCACTCTGGACGGCCAATAAAGGCAAGCCAGAGGCGGAGGGCCTGTCCAACCAACCACCCGATCGGCTCAGCCTGACCACAGGACACCCCCAGGAGCACTCAGGTACGTAGGGTCGGTACTCCCTAACAGCCCGCCACAAGCTGCCCTTTTATTATTATCTCTTTATTTAATATTTATCTTAAGTTAGGTTTTTACAATAATGATATAAAAAGTAAAATATAAAACAATACATATAAAACATAAAACCATTATAAAAACCTAACCTAGGGTACCGCCGGCAGCGAGGCGGGGCCTAAGCTGCCGGTGGTCAGGGCGACAGAGACAGGAACCTCCTGACTATTCGCGCAGTGTCCAGGAGTACCGCCTTCTGTATCTGACCCTTGATCCAGCCATCTAGCGAGAGTCTCTTGAGGTGACGGTCGAGACTCTTCGCTATCAAACCGTTCGCCGAAACGACTATCGGGACGATGTTCGTCGAATCAACATCCCACATGGCGGTTACCTCGTGATTATTATTATTATTACATTACATGTACGAAAGTACTTATCTTGGTTCTAAGAGATTAGAAGTGAGTGCCATCAACTTCTCCCTCATACACAGCCTTTGTTAATCTTATTTCATCCATCCTCTCTCCATGCCCATACCATCTTAGCATGCCCTTCTCAATTTTTGTCACTACATCTTCAGTGACTCCACATCTCTCTGTTATATCACCATTTCTTATTCTGTCACTCGAACACCCCACATACTTATGCTTCGCAACGCTCTCATTTTTACTGCATTCACTGTAGTGATGTGAAAAAGTCAATAGTGACTGTCGATGGGAAGCAAATGACACAAAACATCTTTGGCATATCAACTTTGAAAGCACGTCACAGTGTGTATATACAAGTTTTCCGAGCAGCTGCCATCTAATACAACTTTCAATGATCATCAATGTTCGCGCTTAAATCTTGATAAATTAACAAAGTAAAACAAATTCGATTTGTTTCTACGCTGAAAAAACAAGCGGCTATGTTAAAAAATGACTCTTATTTCTCATAATTAAATAATCCACCCCCCCACTTAAAAGAATTTTTAAGCGAATCGAAAGAAAATTGAATATCTTTCTGTTGTACAATCAGTATTAAAAGTAACTGCGTAATTGACGTCTTCAAAAGCTCATATTCCCTTGTAATAAAGACTTTTGACGTCTTTGTTTGCCCAGTTACTTTTGATGCTGACTGTACTACACTGATGAAGAAGGAGAAATGAATTTTCAACTAACTTTTATTTGCCTTTCTGCTTAGATCTGCGTCAGCCAGTCTTAGTTCTTTTATCGGGATGAGTTTCGATTTTCTTTTTTCATCAATTTCTCCAGAGCTCCAATTTTCGTCTGCAAAAGTTTTTATCTCAAAGATAACTTTGTTTTTGCTTAGATAAAGGCAAAAAGGTGTAGCAAGCAAGTTAACACGTTTTAGCACTACTGGTTGACATCATTTAATGTGGCCGATATTTATAAAACTGTTAATGGAATTGGAATCTTCTTCCTTGGATGGTACAATGGTTTTTTGAATGGACCATCAGCAGTTCATTCTAAAAACCTCAATTCAAAAAAATTCGGCATTCTCAACTAATCTCAAGTATAATTGTAGGCCAATTGTTACTGTGCGGCGTTTGTATTTGTTGAAGCGATTTTTCGATTCGTAAGTCGAAAAATATCTTGCTTCAGGTACCAGCAATATAAATATAAGTATATAAAATTAATAAATATTGGCGAACAATCTTAGACAAAGCCTGATACTAGTATAGTAAGCTCAATAAGGCTCTAGACGACGATCTTTGTATTACTAACTAATTATGACTGTTTATTTTCTCTCGGCTTACCAAAGGTTGTTTGGAAGACATCGCTCTTAAGCGAAAAGACCGCCCGCTGTTTTCCTCTGCTCTAATAGTCGCTGTTTTCCGTACTACAATTGTTTTTCTTACTATTGAGGTGTGCAAAAAAGAGATTATTGTAATTTGGATCGATCTACAATTTATGTTACTAGTTGCCATGGTTACCATCTACGGCTCTGAGTCACTTTTTAAAACTGCGACGTATGGGTTTTTAATGGGTTTTCAAGTTCTACCCCTTTTTGTACGGATCATCTTCTAGGCACGTTAAAAGTCCGTATTGTAACATTTTTTTCTAAGAAACTCCGTATTTTGTCTCCTGATTAACGGGACTGAAAAACGACAAGAAATAGTTGATTCACCCATCTATTACATAAACACATAGAAAACATCAAATAAGTACCTACTTAAAATGCCTATTCGGAGTTAAGCCCGGGTTATATTAGAGCCGCAACGCGTGGGACTGCCAATCGATTACATACATTTAGAATGAACGTGGTTGCATTTGCTCAGTCCCGCGTGTCGCCACAAAGTAAGCGTTGAGACACGTGGCATGGCTCTAATATAACCATGATATCGCGGCGTTGGCGCCAGGCGTATCAAGTAAGTGCCGACATTAAACGAATCCAGGTAGCTTCAAACGTGAACATTTTGCGTGTGAGTTCAAATCTCGACACAGCGCGGGTAGAGAATTAATGACACTTACAAATAGACACAGGACGATTTTAATTACAATTGAACTCTGAAGCTGTGACGTGACATTTAACTGACGACATAAAAAAAAGAATGATAGGACTACTCGTATGAATAGTCAAAAGAAACTAGGAAAACAAATTTCTCTAACATTGGCACTATTATGACATTTATGACCTCCGTAGCCTAGTTGGTAGTGACCCTGCCTACGAATCCGGAGGTCCCGGGTTCAAATCCCGGTAATGGAATTTATTTGTGTGATGAGCACGAATATTTGTTCCTGAATCATGGATGTGCTCTATGTACTGTATTTATTTATCTATACAAGTATGTTCATCGTCGTCTAGTACACATAGTAAAAGCTTTGTTTAATATGGGACTGTGTTGATTGATATAAGATTGTCCCCAAATATTTAATATTCATTATTTCAGAGATATTTTTTTCAATTTTTTTAAACTCGCATCAAAAAGATGTAAATATTGTGAGCGTTTACTTTTGGTTGGGCGTCGCTTTGTATGTTAAGTGTAATCTCCGGAACTAATTGCCAGTATAGGTACAACGTGTTAAAAAAACAACGCAAAACCTGAAAACAAATCATCACACATCATCATCATTATCATTTGTTCAGAATCGACAGTTCGAATGTGAAAAAAATGGATTTCTT
Organism: Epinotia demarniana; assembly: GCA_945867215.1. NCBI lineage: Eukaryota > Metazoa > Arthropoda > Insecta > Lepidoptera > Tortricidae > Epinotia > Epinotia demarniana. Next base: position 6,877,845 of record OX244272.1, read on the forward strand.
TTGAGGTTTTTTATAAACCTTTGTATGGAGCGTTGGCCGACTGGGGCGACCTGACCCATACAAATGTAAAAGTTAAATCGCGTAAAAAAAAATTTTTTTTCACAATCTACTCACGACTCTGAACAAACCGCTTTGCGTTATTTTACTATCACGTTATATATGATGATATATATTTTAGGACATTAAATCCCGACTTTTCTTGCGTTCTTTACAAAACGTGGGCAAGTTTACAATTCTTGGTTCTACATGACTGGAGCTATCATTCATAACCAAACACAAGCCTAGAACTCCTCAAAAACTATCAGCAGATGACGTGTGAAGTTTGCATATAATTTCAAGTCAGAGTCCTTAGACAATGAAAATTATTTTCGTCCTTTAAAGTAAGTTTTTCAGCTTAGGTTTGAAGATTTTTTTATTTTCTATTGGCAAATCTGTTTTATTGCCTAGCAAACAAGCCAGAGCCATTTAAAAAATTATTTGTAATCGTATAGCACTTGCATGTCAAAATTTTCAGTTTTCATAAATTTTCTTTAGGTATAAGATGTAGCACTAGAGCCATGAACTCCGGAGTTCTAGGTTCTACATGGCTAGAGCTATCATTTAAGACCAAAGACAAGCCTAGAACTCCTCAAAAACTATCAGCAGATCACGTGTGAAGTTAGCATATCATTGAATTAAAGAAAGGTTTATTTTTAAGTTTTTATACTAGACAGTTCTGCTAGCTGTATTTAAAGTAAGTATCAGAAACTCTTGGGGACACTTTGAAAAGGCAGGATATTAATTTTTAGTCGATTCGGAGGAAAATGATATGCTAGGTACGTGAAGTTAGCATATCAATTGTTTGAGATTCACAAGATCGTTTTTTGTGGTAAAAACGCCAGAACTATTGCTAAAATGTATCAGGAACTATAGAACTATGTTGCATGCGAATAGAACTCCAGTTTTTTTGTGATCTGCTAAAACTTGATATGCTAACTTCACAGACATGCGAATCCGCACGTACAGCTACTGTGTTACATCTTAAACTAACCGTTACAAATGCCTCGTAAATTCTCAAGGTTAAATTACCAAGATCCTTAAAGAAAGCATATAAATTACTTCCCATCAAAATAACAAATATTTTTCACATAAATGTTACCGAGCTCGAATTCGCGTTCTTACCTAAATATAACCTTTTAATCAATTTCCTTCGTCCAATATAAAAGTTTCTCGGTAAACGACCAAGTTCAGGCTCGGCTATTAACGAAAGGTCGTGACTAAGATTTGGAAGCATTTGAGACCAAAGTCAGAAAGTAATCTACCGAGGTGCAGTTACGGGAAAAGTTGGTTAAGTCTGCGAAAGAAATGACTGATGCGATGATAAAAAGGATTAAGATGTCATCCTCATAGTGATATTAGACGAAATAAGTAGCTCCTCTGGTACATACGATAAGTAATAAATACAAAAGTATACCCAAGGATCATTTGAAAATGTGCAATGAAAATAAGAGAGTATATAACCGGTTAATATATTACCTAATATTATATATGATGTTACAATACCGGCCAATAATCTGAAACAACCATTTTATGCAATTAAGAAGAAATTATGTATGCAAGCGCTCTAAAAGTCCAAGTCATTACACATGAGTTTTTACCAAGGGATTGCCTCCCGAATCCAATTTACCTAAATCGTAACCTACATAATGTTATTTTACAAACGCCAACTGGTTGCGTTTTAATACAGGGCTTACCTTTGAACATGTTTTCCATTAGCAAGTAAATCATTAAATCTTAACTTCTGTACAAGTCGTAGGTACCTCGTCTTGCGGTATTACATGTGAACCAATAGTACTGATGCCCAAGGGAGGTCGGCCTTATTACTGAGGTATATTGTGCTGTAATGGAATGTGTGTTCGGGGAATAGTTTTGATCAACGTACGAAATCGTACATAAATAACGTCAACCGCGGCACCTTAACTGATTTTATTCCGATCCACGCAACACCTTTAATATGCCTTTGTATTTTGTTTCAGATTTGCCTACACTCGAAAAAATGAACAAGCCTCGCAAATGGGACTTCTTGAAAAAGATCTCGAGCCGAGGGTAATTTAGTCTTTATTTACCAACGCGATACTTTTCGAGGACAACATTGCAAATATTTCTTCATTATAAGGAGGCTTTTTGGTTTTATTACAGGAAAATGGCGTACAAAAGGATAAACCGTCAGGAACTCTCGGTTGTGTCTCAAACGAAGAAATATCTGCGTTACTTGCTTATTAGATTTTCTGATGTGAAAACGGTGTCACAGTTAAATGTGCTCGTTAATAAAGCCACGTGAATTTGAGCCGGCGATGTAGCGAGCGGCACAATGGGGCAGTCAGCAACGCTCGGACTTACAAACTTCACCTCAACCATCAACGAGACTTTGGCGTATGATGCGGAGGTGGACCTCTGCGCTGTCGCGGATGAGCCCAAGTACCCAAGCAGCCTTGGAATCACACTCGCGGTCCCCGAATGGGAGGCCGTTTGCACGGCTATCGTGCTCACCCTCATAATAATCTCCACAATAATCGGAAACATCTTGGTAATTCTCAGCGTATTCACCTACAAACCTCTTCGAATTGTTCAAAATTTCTTCATTGTCTCTTTAGCGGTAGCGGATTTGACAGTGGCAATACTAGTCCTGCCTCTAAACGTAGCTTACTCCATATTAGGACAATGGGTCTTCGGAATATACGTGTGCAAGATGTGGTTGACCTGCGACATCATGTGCTGCACTTCGTCCATTTTGAATTTGTGCGCGATTGCTTTAGACCGGTACTGGGCTATCACAGACCCTATAAATTACGCACAAAAGAGGACTCTAGAAAGGGTTCTCTTTATGATTGGCGTAGTGTGGGCGTTGTCACTGATTATTAGCTCCCCTCCGCTGCTAGGATGGAACGACTGGCCAGAAGTATTCGAGCCTGACACCCCTTGTCGCTTGACCTCTCAACCGGGCTTCGTCATCTTCTCCTCGTCTGGCTCTTTTTATATACCACTAGTAATTATGACTGTAGTCTACTTTGAAATATACTTGGCCACGAAAAAAAGACTGAGAGACCGAGCTAAGGCTACCAAAATCAGTACAATATCTAGCGGCAGAAACAAATGCGCCCCTCGAGAGAGCGACCACAACGACCAAGACTCGGTCAGCTCCGAGGCGAACCACAACGAGCACCCGGGCGTCACACGCCTCACGTCAGATAGCGAAAAGAAGAAGAGTTCCAAAAAGTCAAATTCGAAAAAGAAAACAAAGCGACGGTACTGGAACAAGGATGAAAAAACTCAAAATAAGTTGACGATCCCTATCTTATCAAATGAAAATTCTGTCACGGATATAGCCGATAATGAAAATAGAAACACTTCTTCGGAAAGTAATTCTAAAGAGACTCATGAAGTTGAAGTGGCAATAGCGGAGCCTGTTACTAAAAAACCACCGCAGAAGCCTCGGCTGACCCAACAGAACACTGTGTATCAGTTCATAGAAGAAAAACAACGTATCTCTTTGACAAGAGAACGACGCGCGGCGCGCACTCTCGGTATTATAATGGGAGTGTTCGTCGTATGCTGGCTTCCTTTCTTCGTTATCTACTTGGTCATACCATTTTGCGCGAGCTGTTGTTTGTCCAACAAATTCATTAACTTCATTACCTGGCTCGGATACATTAATTCGGCCTTGAACCCTTTAATATACACCATATTTAATATGGACTTTAGAAGAGCGTTTAAAAAATTACTCTGCATAAAGCCGTAGTATTGTCTATTACGTTCGGTGCCAAAGACTGTATTGATAATTTTGACGTAGGAATGTAACGTGCTTTATTATTTCTGAGGCCGCTGGTTTGCTCAAATTAACTAGTTTTATCAATCATTGCAATAACATAAGCGTATACATACGTGGACTTCATGTTAAAATACTCATTGATGTAAATAAATACTACTATACTATACGTTGATATAAGAAAAAATACTCTTGTACATAAATGGTAATAGTCATATAAAAATAATGGTAGTAAGTATCTTTAACTTATGTCGCTCTAAATTATATTCTAGAGTGAACAGGAATACTGTCTTACAGGTTTAAATTGTGCATAGCACAGTAGTCGCTGTAAATCTGCTTCGATGTAAATACTTCGTGGTGAATTAAATAAATATCGAATTGAAACTTAACGAATCTTTACATGTTGTCAACGAATGTGTTCTTATATAGAACGATAATGTAAATACATATCTTTAGAATTTATTTCATCTGTACTGTGTTGATTAATTTTACTTACGTTGTTATTATTACTGATAACTAAATACCTTCTGTTCAATCTGTAGATGTATATTGTTTTTTAATTCATATCCCTTTAAAATAATTTGAGCCCGTATTTTGAAAGGGATATTAACACCAGTTACTATTGTTTGGAACTTAAATAAAGTATTAATTAATGTTGGAGTTTAATTATTCAAGTTTAACGTGTGAGGAACTTTGACTACAACTTTCTTCTGTTCTTTTTTAAGGATGGTGCTACTTTTTTTCAGTGGAAGTACCTACTACAGGAGTACTACTACTACTAGTTTACCTTCCATTTGCTTGTTAATGCATAGTTTGATATCGCTGGACTGATACAATAATAAACCTCACACTTCTGAATTAGCAAAACGTAAAACAAACAAAAAAAATACGTTTCTAACAATGGTGTCTTATTTCATCGACAATGGTATTATCGAATTTCATTGTTTCGCAGAATTTTCATTTCATAAATATTTCAGGAACTGCTAAGTTTTACACCCGAAAGGTCATTGTGTAGAACCCATTGAGTTAGGTTTGTTTTCGATAAAAACTCACTGTTTCGGAAACAAAAATATTTAAATGAAATCCAAACTCTGCGAAACATTTGATTAAACAAGACATCATCCTTGAAATCGTTTCATATAACACAGTACACTCACAACACCTTGTTATTGCTACAGCCAATATAAACCAATTCAGCTCAGTTTTCTAGGTCATATTTATCACACAAGAAGCTGAGCTACTCACGAAAATGGCGTAAAACGGTCGTAAACACATTTTTATTAACAGAAACGAATTCGAAGTTTTTCATCGCATCGCATAAAATATAAATATGAACACGCTAGGTATTAAAGAACAGTAGTTTTAGTAAATATATTTCGTTATCGCTAGTGTTTCCAGAGGTCTCACCTTTATCGCTGGAAACAAAATACTAGTTAACGAGAGTTTTAACATATCAAACGCTTAGGTACGAATCCGTGCTAAGTATTTGAATTTAGATATAGATTAAAGTGGACAGATACTTTTTTGTTTGCAAACTTGTCTATGCTTAGAGTTTAGAATTTAGTAAGTACGCCGCATCCAAAATATTTATATTATGTTCATCATCATCAGCTTAAAGACGCCCACTGCTGGGCGTCTACTAAATATTATATGATCTTCATAATAAAAATGTTTACATGACCATGATCCTGTCCTTGATTCTTACCTCTGTTATTGAATTTCGACACCAAGTGCAATTTTAATAGCAAACTTGCCACGTAATGTGTAAGTAAATCAGTAAAGTAACGTAAAATATTTTTTTATTCCAGTTGTTTTGTGATGAAAATTAAAAATATTAACTTGTAATTTACACTTGCATTTTGGATAGAATCTGCTGTAACTATTTTTTTCAATTAAAACAAAGATTATTTCTACTCGTACTATCTCGAAACTGATTTCTGAAATATCCGTCTACTTTATATTTGTATAGAAAACAATCTTGAGCTTAGCGAGATACTATCATATAAAGCCGCATACTCCTCTATAAAAGAGATAGCGACGATATCTTGGAAACAGTTTTGGTATCGGTATATTACTTTTAGGATTATCTATAGAACCCCTAGAGCATCAAATGGCAAATGGGTATGTAGGTACTTGGAAAAAATAGCACATGCAAAAGGTTTGTCACATTATCGCGCAGATATAAATATTATACAGTGTTCTTTTAAGACTTAAAAATACACAAATGAACCATTATAAAATATGACGAACAGCGTCAAATTAGTAAAACCTAATACCTATATCCTACGCCATTTTTAAACGAAAATTTTGTCTAAATCATTAACGTTTATGCCAAGCATAAATTGTGATTCATAGAGGGTTTGCAACACTTCGGGAGATTCAACGGTGTATAACCGTGTCTTAACGAGGTAATCACATGGACAAGTTTTACAATCAGTGGTGTCTAATCGTTATTGGCAGCCATGTCATGTGACAGGGTTGTATCACGGTTAAAAGCCGAGCCACACCGGATGCGTATTCGTACACGTGTCACACCGCATTACGTGCGGAAGTCACACCATGTCTAAATGGGGATTGATTCAACAACAACTCAGAGAAACGTGCACGCCTATGCTTACGCATCGACAATTTTTATCGTGGTGTTTGCCTATAAGTGATTGTGACACCTATCTCCTCACGAAATATATCTAAGTCTTGCTACATTTGATGTTAACAATATCGTATTGGTGATCCTTGGATAAATAAATAAATCTGATGCGCCCAGGCCTTTAATCTCGCATCATCATTTGAACAAACTATAGTATTTAATAGGTACCAGGTCATAGTCAGTTTTACGTAGCAAACTGCCGGGTGACAAGAAAAATGTGTCTTTTATTGGCAGCTTCCACAATAATCCTAAGTTATTGTCGACTCATTTTTCCGTCATCGTTTTTCCCACTAGGGGAATAGTATGTATTACCTGCCAATGTAAAAACTGTTCTCCAATGTATTCAGTTCAACGGATAAGGGAAAATTTCTGCACGGAGAAGCATTATATACGCACGAGTGAAAGGTAAAATGATGGTGAAATTGTAATGAACGTCACTGTATCGAAGACAGTTTTGAACCGATGCATTCGATTGGAAAATATAAGGATAGGCGGTAAGTACTTATTGATTCAGATTTCATTATCAAAGTAAGTAAATCTTATGCTTCTACCCTCACTATTCACAGATACTTTAAATATGGGGACTGAACATCTCTTAAAAAGTACCGCCGATAAAGCCGCCAATAATCAAAATGATAGAAAAATAACTCCCAAAATTAAAAGAGCATATACTCGTTTTTAATGTTATGGAAGGGACACAAAGCGGTATTTCTTGTGCTCCAGTGAACAACTTTTATGTATGTTTAAGTTATAATCTAATTGCACAGATTTAAATGGATTATACAAAAACTAAGTAGATTTGGATTTGCTTTACGGAGTTTGACACACATAAAGCTTCGGAAAGGGCAGCACTTCTAGTATTCCATGTGATGGATGTATGGCATGTCATGGCAAACCTACGATATGGAATCTTACTGCTGGGTTACTCAAATGGCATGCAGAAAGTATTCCTGCTACAAAAAAAAAACATAACAGCAGTGTTTGGCACAAATACAACCGACTCCTGCAGGCCGTTATTCCACAAACAAAGGATACTCACCTTGCTCTCTATAAGTGTATGTGGGACGAAGTTAATTAAACGTGAAATACACAACTTTCAGAACGGAACTCTTCCGGAATAGTATTCTGTGCATGCCTATAGAAACATTCAACGCTACTTGAGGACTTACTGATAACTGACTAACTTACGGGAGCGGTGTATAGACAAACGATACTATAAAATTACCGAACACTGAATCAAAATACGTAAATTTAAATGCATGCAATGCATTATATTTGAATTATCAATTACACTTTGTTATACACTTTTTATCTGTTTTCAATGAATAATTATAAGGTACAAAGGAACATAATATAAAAATAATAAAACGAAAATTAAGAATAATACTAAAAAAAAACCGGCCAAGTGCGAGTCGGACTCGCGCACCGAGGGTTCCGTACAAACAAGCAAAAGTTGTAGTATGTTTATTACTAAATGATAAATGAAAATGGAATCCGTAACATTACAATGTGGAAAAGCTGGGGGAGCATAAAATTAAACAAGGTCACTTTATCAATTTAGTAATCATCCTTTAGGCTTTGATTTCCTTGCGAGTAGGTGCGAACGCCAAAATAAGTGGATTACTTAAAAAAATTGCTGTTTCTTTTTATTGTGTTGATACAAAACTGAGTTCACGGGAAAGTACCTTTAGGTTTTGATACCCTTGAGATTATCTACAATACTTATATAATAATATAAATCAGCCTATATACGTCCCGGCACAGGCCTTCTCCAATGGATGAGAGGGAACGGGCAGTAGTCCCCATGCTGGCCTAGTGCGGGTTGGGGACTTCACATACAACTTATTCAGTTTTAAATTATGCAACTTATATTGCTATTTCTTATGATTGTGTAGACATAAAACTTTCATTTTGCTACAGCTGAAAGGTATTTGATATGAATTTCAATTTAATACCTCTACGCGTTTACAGGGAAAAAGGTAGTAAGTTTAAAATTTCAAAAAATGATTTTTGTATGATTTTACAAAAATGTCTACATTATCGTAATTTTTCCTTTGTCTGTGCTATAAGAAGTTTCTTCGTGCCGAGTTTCAAGTTTCTGTGTTAACGGGAAGTACCCTTTAGGTTTTGAGTTTGTTGCAAGTACTCAATTTCAAAATATGCGACTTAAATTGCTATTTCTTTTGATTGCGTTGACATAAAAGTTTCGTTTTACTACATCTGAAAGGTCCTATAGCCCTGAGTATTTGACATGAATTTCAATTTTATACCTCTACGCATTTACGAGGAAAAAGGTACTAAGTTTAAAATTTTAAAAAAGGTTTTTGGTATGATTTTACTAAAAATGTCTACTTTTCTTAATTTTTCCTTTGTCTGTGCACAGCATGACGTTGCTTCGTGCCAAATTTCAAGTTTCTGAGTTCACGGGAAGTACCCCGTAGGTTTTGCGAGTGTGGAAAAATTCCAAAATTTGCAGCACAAACGAATGTATCTTTTGATTGGGTTGACTTTTAAGTATGATTTTTTCACAGGTCGAAGGGACAATAGACCTGAGTATTTGATATAAATTTCAGCTTGATAACTCCACGCGTTCCAGAGAAAAATAGTCTTGACAGACAGACAGACAGACAGACAGACAGACAGACAGACAGACGGACGGACAACAAAGTGATCCTATAAGGGTTCCGTTTTTTCCTTTTGAGGTACGGAACCCTAATAAAGAAAAAACCTACATTGTAAAAAAAAAACAATTATATTAATAATTATATACAATGTCATATTTTATTATGACATTGTATTCTGTCTTAACATTCCTCATAAGTAATTAACGCACATCTTGTACATACCTATGTTGTTGTATATGGATCTCTATAACACACTGTTAATACCATTATGTACAGTCAGCGACATATAGTTAGTAGTAGCCAAGGTAGCCAAATATTTCGGTACACGTCGATATTACTGTAAGAATAAGGTTGTGTATTTGGCAACTCTGTCTGGTACTAACTATATGACGCTGACTGTACATACATTCTAGCAAATAAATGTTCATTTAATTCCAGATTATGTGTCTTAACAAGCATTTGGACTTATAGTACAGTCGATATTGTTTAACCTCGAAATCCCGGGGAGTTTGATGAAATTTGGTAAGAATGTTCGGTGGGAGCCTTGTTTTCATCTCCCAAAAGTCCCCGGGTCAGGAGCTCGTAGAACGGCCGTTATCTAGGAAAATGAACTCCATTCGTAAGAAATTCAGGTTATGTTCGAAAAGTACGTACTTTATGAAAACATGTTCTAGAGCAACATTCAAGCTGAATACATTTTTTTACACAAACTTTAGTGCACGACCTTGACGAAAAAACGTGTCTTCATTGAAAAAAAAACGCATCCATCATCGTTATTTATTTTTTATTTATTTGGGGCATCAATAGCATTGCAAGAAAATAATACAAAGCTTAATAGCTAATAACAAAGCCAGTTATAGATGCCCACCGAAATACAGAAAATGGAAAAAGAACACAAACACAGAACTAAAATTAAAACATTGCTCGGTAAATGTGTCATTAAATGTGTGTGTGTGTGTGTGTGTGTGTGTGTGTGTGTGTGTGTGTGTGTGTGTGTGTGTGTGTGTGTGTGTGTGTGTGTGTGTGTGTGTGTGTGTGTGTGTGTGTGTGTGTGCGTGCTTGTGTGTGTGTGTGCGTGCTTGTGTGTGTGTGTGTGTGCGCGTGTGCGTGTGTGTGTGCGTGTGTGCGTGTGTGCGTGCGTGTGTGTGTGTGTGTGTGTGTGTGTGTGTGTGTGTGTGTGTGTGTGTGTGTGTGTGTGTGCGTGCGTGTGTGTGTGTGTGTGTGTGTGTGTGTGTGTGTGTGTGTGTGTGTGCGCGTGTACGCGTGCGTGCGTGCGTGCGTGCGTGCGTGCGTGCGTGCGTGCGTGTGTGTGTGTGTGTGTGTGTGTGTGTGTGTGTTGTGTATGGTTTGTGCATATGCGAGGGAAAATGCATATGTTTGTTATGTTTGTAAAAAGTGTGAATCGGAATATAAACTTTAGTTATGATTATAAGCATTTTTTTTTTCTTCCCTTTACTCTGCTGTGATCCTTATCCTTTATCCTTAAATAACAAATTAACACGCGACTTAAGGGTAGTTTTGGTGCAATTGAATAAGTCGATACTATAAAACTTTTTATTATAATTTCCTAACATACGAATTAGAGGCGAGTTCTGAGCATAATTTGTGTGCACAACTGGTATACTGAACAGACTGCGTTCAGTGTGCCGAGTTCGAATTGCTGGAACGGAGAATTTAATTTCCGCAAGTAGCTCGGAACTGTCAATGCGTCCAAATAAGATGTCATGCAAAACCGACATATCAAGCGACAAGCGCCTACTTTCAAGGCTCAGAAGATGGTCATCATCATCATTGGCCTTGTACATCTATGATATGATGATTTAAGCAGCGGCTCAGCGTGTATGTCATGGTTCATGGTAGCGCAGCACTTACGTAAGTACAACATGACTCGTAGCCTCGTGACCTAAGCAACCTCTCGTTTGTAACTCGATCCTTCCATAAGATCCCCATAATACGTCAAAGGCATCGTATGTGGAAGTTGTTCAATTTTCGCTCTTGTTTCGCATACGATGTCGAAGTTTCGGTTCCCCTCCGTTAGCCCTAATAATTACAAACCTAATTTTACTAGCCCGAATTTTCATTGTTCCTAATTATTCATTAGCCCTAATTTCAGTATCCCGAATTTTCATAATATCTAATTTCTCATGACCGAATTCTCACTAAGACTAATTTTATTTGACCTATTTCTTCCTAGGCCTAATATTGCAATGCCTACTAATGACTACACCTTATTATCAATGTCTCTAAAATCACTAACCCGAATCTTCATTTTGCCTAAGTATTTTAGCCCTAATGTCATTATCCCGAATTGTCAGTAGTACTAATTTTATTTGACTGTTTTTTTTTCTTATAATGTCGGTTCTGGTGCATCACCAGACCGGCTGCTGCCGCGGCACGCTCGCTTCGCTCGCTCGCTGTAGGGTCGCAGTTTTACCTAACACTACTCCTCGCTTCGCTCGTCGTCGTACCTACACTGGCCTGCCTTAGGGTAGAATAGGTGGGTAATCCGATGTCTATCTAGCTCACTCTTATTAGACAGAGAAGTATCATGAGAGAAAAAATGAGAGAGCTCGTGCGCCGTCTTGTGATAGCCGTACAGCAAGTCGACGCCACCCCGCTGCGCGGGGTGTCTATTTCTGGTCTGAGGGACACAAGTGAACCCTAACCTAACCGACCTAAGATAGAGTTCGCTTATGACATGACATTTTCGTCCGCCCTGACAATGCACGATCCAATAATCCACGTCCACGAAAACTGGACACGGATTATCGGCCCGTACATTATTTGGCCGTGCATTATTGGCTCCCATTTTGACGAGATTAGGACGTCTATCATGGGACGGCCGCGACATACTCCGCGGTAAAAAGTAGCCTGTTCATCAGGGATGCATTAATTAGTACTAGTCAAACATTAAAGCAAAAGTTAATAGGTCAAGTGATAGTTAGGTGTGACGAAATTAGGTGTAGTGAACATTAAACATAGTGATCATTAGGCACATTAATCATTAGGCTTAGTAGTCATTAGGAAAAAATATTATTAGTTTCCAATATATTAGCACACTTGATGTTTAGTATTAGGAATGATTAGGAGGTTTGAAATTAGGCGCAGCAAATTATTATGCCATATAAAATTAGTTATCCGAATATTAGGGCTAATGAAAATTATATCGAACGTTGTTAGGTGTAATGAAATTAGCACTAACGATATTAGTTTAAGTGGGGGTGACCCCGAAGTTTCAGAACCGTACCAGAGTATGGACAAGATGAATGTCCTGTACACGATCATCTTTGTACTAACAGTCGGGTGTTTGTTATCCCATACCCTTCTCAAACATCGTGGACGCTTTGCCAATGCGGACGTTGATCTGTACGTCTAGAGAGAGGTTGTTAGACAGTGAACCCAATGTAGCAGAAATTGTCTATAACTTCCACAGGCATTTTACCCAACAGTGTTGTTGGGTGTAAGCAGTAAAAAAATGCATGCATATGTGAGATTTTCCCTCAATGTTCTTCCAGGGAAGAATCCCGAAATCCACTTTGATTTACACAATAGGATAAGAACTACATGATTACCTAATAGGTACAACCATTTTACCCGACTACGGCTAAACGCAAAATAATGGTAATGGATTAAATTCATCGTTAAGTATGGATAGATTGCTACCACGTACAGCAGGTCGATCGCGTAACGTATTGTACGCACGTCAGGTAGATGTAAATGTCGCTTTTTATAAGGAAAAATTGCAGTTCAATTGTCCTAACGCGCTCGGAATGTTACGTGATTACCCCTCTGAGGGTAATGTTTTGAACGCACATTATAACTAATGCTCTACCGATCCAACTGTAATACTTTCATACAAAAAGTGACATTTAGATCTACCTGATGTTACGTGGTCGACGTGCAGAGGTGTATATTCACGTAACGATTTAAACGCGCGTTCAACTGTCATTTTTCCATATAAAAATTGTCATCTAGGGCCGATTCAGACCGAAACGGCAGCAGCGCACATTGAGTTTAAAAAAAACCGGCGGTCGTGAGTGGACAGCAAACTGAAATCACAACTTTGCTTCTAGCACTTAAATTATCGAACGGATTTCAATAAACATCGGTATACCTACCGATATCGGTATACCTACCGATACCGGTATACCTACCGATGTTTATTAAATGGGGCACCATCACCAGTGCAATGCACTATATATTTAATATTGTTGATGCGAGGCGTATTACTGGAACTTGATAATGTAATGGTCAAAACAGATTATATGGCAATAATTGGGTCAAAATGCAAGTGACAGTAATCACGTTCACTACACACACTCACCGATACCTCTGTTTATGTCTTAGAATTTGAACTTTAGGGCTCATAGGGGTTAACCTCTATCTTAATTATAGTATTTAATTTTTATAAATTTTGCATTTTCCTTGGAAACTATTGACTTTATGTGTATGCCATATATGACAAAATGAAACCATACACTTACACCTAAAAGTACTACATCATTTTTCCATGGCAACATGCAATTTGTTCCGTGAATGGGAAAAAAAGTTGTGTGAACGGTGCCTTAACTGTCAAACTCCCGTCTCGTGTCGTTCACATCTATAACCTTATGGCTCCTCTACATGATGGCCCATGCGATGGTTGAACGCCACTACACGATGGCGACATTCAGTTGTGATCGAATCGTTTGGCCCTCTCCCTTTGATGTGCGGCCGAAAAACCGACACCGCGGCCATCCCATCGCCATCCCGCCGCGCCATAAGCCATCCGACACCACTACCCTCTCTACACACTGGCCCATCTTAGTTGGCCAGCAGAATGGGCCATTATGTAGAGGAGCCATTAGCTTAGCGGACGTCGTGTCAGGGTTCACTCTCGTGACACAAGGACGCGCTATGCTGTCAAACGTTTCGATACTGCCATAGATTCCGTCGAATTACCATATTACCAATAACTCAGGCCTATAACATTTTATAGCGCACATAAATGACTGACAGGCTTTATGTAATTTAGGGCCGCGATTGACACGTCAAAGGCGAATCTTTTCCAATGCCTTAACTTTAGTTTGTATGTAAATATAGTTTGGTGCCTTTTAATAAATTCTCGAAGAAAACGTTTGACGCAGTAACGATACAATTTTATTTATTTATTAAAACTCGAATCTCGAAGGTACAATTGGTGGACTTAATGCCTTAAGGCACCAGTCAACCATTGGGCTAAACAGAAACTTTAGGTGCAGGATCCTAAATACTGAGACTCGAATGGAAACAAAAATCAATTAATTACATTGATATATAGGTATCATGCATACAATATAAACTTACATACATACTTAAATACATACAATTTTACGTGCTCGAGCAAGGATATCATGAGGATCATCAATCTTTAATAGTTAATAAGACATATGCTTACGCTGCAATGTACTTGATATGGGCAGGGAGATAATTAACACCACCAGTGCATTGCTAAGACTGTCTTTATTTTTCTCTGCCCTACCCTCCTATTACACATGATCAAGCTACCCACATACGCAACTTGCGTTTAAAGGAAAATTTGGTCTGAACTCTCTGGGAGATTATTCAACAGACGAATAGCCCGAACAGCGAAGGAATTTGAAAGGAAGTGAAATAGGACAGAGAGTTTAAGACTCCTGGATGTACGAAGCTCGTAGCTAACAACCAGGACGAGGAGTAACAAATTGAAATTTAGATTTAAGATATTCCGGTGCAGCTGGGTCAAATAAGATGGTATAAAGTCTGCACAGAATCTTGAAAGACCTAGAGCGGAAGGCGGAGATATAATCATATTTACGGAGGCCGAAATCAAAACGAATGCAGTTAATTAGAAGCCGGTCCAGTCTACTTAGGAGCTCCTGCGTAACGTTGGAGTAACACGCATCAGCATAATCAATAACAGGTAAGGAAGTGTTTAAATCTATAAAGCGATCTCAGCATATTGGTTAATTTTGACATATATATTTACTCATGACCTACATTTTGAGTCAATTTATTACCATAATAGAATAGCGTATGTATGTTACCTTTTCAACGTTGAACCACTGGACCGATTTATATGTGGTATGTAAATAATTAGAGACCCTGGAAAATACAAAGGATAGTTTTTATCCTGGAAATCATACCTTAAAGAGGTGAAAAAGGGAATGGAAGTCCCTATGGGAGTGCGAAAACAGTGAATACGCCTATAGAATGTCTAATAGCATATATGTAGATTTTATTCAGCCGTGGTATTAATCCCATAAGGCGATTAACGAGTATTATCATCTCCACTTCACTCAATTATGACGCTGGGATGATGTTAGGGAGAGCAAAAGTCGTCAAAAAACGATAACGTAATATATATTACGTTATCCATATGGACAGGCCCGTAGTCCCTACATATTAAATGTGTTGGTAGTGAGAGAGATATGACGCGCGGGGCCGCGCTGCTGCAGCGCTGCAGCCGCGCAGCACACGCGCTGCACACGCGTTGCTAACGCGTTGCTAACGCGTTGCTAACGCGTCGCCAAGCGTGATAGAGATAGTGAGATACATATTAAATGTGTCGGTAGTGAGAAAGATACGACGCGCGGGCCCGCGCTGCTGCTGCGCCGCATACGCGCGGCACACGCGTTTTTAATGCCGCCCGCTTGCGGTGTGAATATACCGATTCAACCGCGCCCGACGCGCGCCGCGCACATCACGCGCCGCGCACGACACGCGTCCGGTGGGTGGAGGCTGGAGGCCTTAAGTATTAAGGCAGGTGCCCACAGAATACCAGAGCCACGGCTGCCGCGGCTTCATGCGGAGTGGGTCCCTTTATCGTCGTTACTTTGCATATTTCTGCGTTCAATTGTAAGGTGAACACGTTAATAAATGAATTTAAACTTTCGTGAGACATGTTGAAATAATAATAATAATTACACGGTTCAACTCACTTATTAAATGTCTCTCGGAGGAGACGACCTCCTTAACAACTACTCCAGGGCAATGTATGTGTATCTTTTTAATGAAATATTTAATAATAATTATCGTGTTTTTAATATCATGAAATGAGTGAAAAGAAAAGTATACTACGCGGTGGCAAAATGTAATACCTCGGGCGAAGTTGCTAGAATCCCTCACTACGCTCCGTCGCTTCGTTCCCTTCCCTTCTCTTCGTTCTGGATTCAGTCAGTCACCGTCGTTAGAACATACCATTTTGCTCCGTAGTAATACAATCTGCTGTTTCTTTATTTTTTCTTTTCTAAATATTTTTAAGCGGGAATTAATCTGAGATACACACTCCAATTTGATTTTAAAATGTAATATTATGCGCTCTGTCTAACACGATAGAAATAAAATATACTCAAAAGCAATAAAAAAGGTAAAGGTTTAATTAAATGTTCATACGATGTGTACCCGTTTTAATTTATAGTGTTTAACACAGGCCCCCACGTCATTTTATGAGATTTAAATTTTAGAGCAGTCATGGTAGCTACCTCCTTGTTTTGCAAATACATACGCTATGATCCTTATCATAAAACAATGATAATATGCATAATGAACAGATAGATACCTACGTGTAAACACACGTGATGTTTATGAAGAAACCTTCATAAACATCTTTACGTCACACCTGGCCATAATGCGACTTTTACTGCGCGCTGCGATAAAACTCGCATTGTGGCCCTTCACCTGGCCACGTAAAATGTTACAACTGAGCACGGGCGGTAATTCGTAAAGCCAAAGGGCGCATATTTATGGCCCTCACCTTCAGTTCGGGCCACAAACACCTGCGCTCTGGGGCATTCACGAATTCAACGCCCTAGTTACGTAATGTACTATTGCAACACTTCCCCTTAAGTAGGTAGTTTACTGAACTCGATGTCAAAAAAAGTAACCTACAAAATGTGCAGTGCATTTATACTACTGACTTTAAAATAGAGGAGTTCGTTTCTGGCTCCGCTTGTGCATATGGCTGCAAAAAGATCCAATAATTTGGCAAGTGAACTCGCTTATTATCCCCTCCACGCCTGGAATATTTGCCTAGCAAACAAACAACGACTGGTGTGCGATAAACACCGCGTTTCCGGCCGCGATATAAACACCTCATAAAAGTATATTGCGTTTAAGCTAAACCCCTGACGGGGAGGGGATACCTACGTGAGGATATGTGGGATTTTTTTCAGTGTAAATTACGATTCTTACGGGTATTATCCGAAAATGCGCGTTCAAAACGTTACCTACGTGATTAGGTACCCCTCTGCAGGTCGATCACATAACGCATTGTACACGCGTCAGGTAGATATAAAATATCTAAATGTCGCTTTTTATATGGAATCCTTACAGTCTCGCTTTTCGGTTAGTAAGTAAATATAAAATTAGGTATGCATAAAATTACATTAATTAATTACAACAATAAAGTATAAGAAAAGGTAAGGTAAACGTCTTAGTCCTAGCTAGACATTGTAGATTAGATTAGATAAGATTCATTAATTTCATTTTGAGAATGTACATGTCATTTTTTGAAAATTATAGCATGCATAGCATGAATTCACAAAAACATCGTCAGAGTGTATTAGAATAACCATAATATAAATGAAAGTCAAAATCAAAATATGTACATTGCAAAATGAAAACAAATAATATTAAAATGGTACAAATGTCAAAGAAGTAAAATGTGTTTAAATGACAAATTACGAATAAAAACTTGGGCATCCTAGATAAAAATAGTAAATAGTCAAAAAAAATATCGCTAAAATTATAAACAATAGTCATAATAAAATAATACTTATCATTAATATTCATTTTAAAACTAAAACATGTCAGTCATATTGGCATATGCATATATATCACTTGTGTACATAGCATAACCTTAAAACAGTTTCAGTTATTTTGGAAGCTTTGAAGGTCATGTAAATGCAAAATTATACAGCCCACCATAGCAACAGTTACCTAGGTTTTCTACCTCGTTAAATTATAATGTAGCTAGAAACTCATATTATTGATTTAGAAAAAATACCTACTTAGGAATATGTTACGAAACCTGAAGGCTGTTTTAGAATCACTATCGGTCAACATTTCCACGGCTCAGACCCTTTTAATAATCTCTTCTTTATTTTGCAACAAAACGCAAATGATAACACAATATCGACCCTGGTTTAACGACCATTTAGTTGAGTTGTGTATAATTTGAGCGCAATGAATGACAAATTTTAGGCCTGTTCATTAATAGAACGAGAGAGCGAAGCGAATGAAGTTCGATGCTTCAGCTAGGTCCGAAAATCGTTCGTATGTACGATGTCCGATGTCAGTCACGCTGTCACGCTATCCGGCTGTTCTCCTCTACAGACCCCGTATCATGGTCGGCCTTATCACGCGATAAGTGACAAGATAAGACCGTCGTCTCGTTCTATCAAACGGTGTCAGCCAGTGACGGACGCTCTATCTTGTCACTGATCGTGTGATAAAGCCGACCATGATACGGGGTAAGGTCGCATTTCTCACCCGATTTTCTTGAAATTTTGTAAGTTTGTTAATTATACAGTATTTCTTGGCAAGTCACTTTAAAAAACCCGGCCAAGTGCGAGTCGGACTCGCGCACGGAGGGTTTCGTACCATTATCTATAAAAACGGCAAAAAGAAACACGTTTGTTGCATGGGAGCCCCCCCCCTTAAATTTCTATTTTATTTTGTTTTTAGTATTTGTTGTTATAGCGGCAACAAAAATACATCATCTGTGAAAAATTTCAACTGTCTAGCTATCACGGTTCTTGAGATACAGCCTGGTGACAGACAGACGGATGGACAGACGGACGGACAGATGGACAGACAGCGAAGTCTTAGTAATAGGGTCCTGTTTTTACCCTTTGGGTACGTAACCCTAAAAAACAGACTGGCTTGCGTGTTCCACAGCTCACAGATCCACTAGTTTAAATGTTACATTGTTAACACTGATAGGCATAAAATAACTTTGAGAATACTGTATACTCCCGTCAGATTTGTTCTCAAAATGGAGGAGGAAGGAGGAGTAGATTATTTAGGAGAATAATTCTTCTATTTTGGAGCTCCTAAATTAACATTCCACGTTAATTAGTGAGCTATTAGTTGATTCTCGGTCCATTCCGGGATTTGATTCGACAATTTCCACAATCCCGGAAATTCGACGGAACTATTTGGCATCAATTTTGGGTTAACAACTGGCAGATTCCAGCACAAAACATAAATTCAAATGAGAGAGTTTAACCATTTTAGTCCCTGAATTATATAAGTACTTAATCTTGAATTGTGCTTTTCACTGTAAACTGCATTGATATAGATACGGCCAAAGTTACATAAATATGTATACACGACATAAACGTTAAGTCACTAGAGTCATGTAATAGTACATTACGTAACTAGGGCGGTGAATTCGTGAATGCCCCAGATCGCAGGTGTTTGTGTCACACATCTCTCTCGTCGCTGCGCGTACGGGAAAATTCGCATTGTGGCCAGGTGAAGACGTAAAATTTTGTACTCAACACGGGCGGTAATTCGTGGCTTTACGAACGCATATTATGCAGAGCGCATATTTATGGCAAACACTACACTGGGGGGGGCATTCACTACACTACACTAGTTTTGTAATGTAATGTACTATTATTAGGTCGAAACTAGTTCAACGGAACATTTATGTGATCACTTGGAGTCTGTCCGTCTGTCATAGCCAGTTATTATAACATTTTTTGAAACACACGCATTATCATTTATTTGATAATATCCCTGTAAGAATAAGACACTGGTGACACTGGGAGCTGTAAAGTTCGCGAGCTTGTCTGTTTTCCAAAATAGCTTTTTTATTTCGAAAAATTGATTCGACAAAAAATGTATATAAGAGTCGAGCAAAAAATTGGTTGAGAAACACGAATTGTACAGGACAACAGCCGGATATACGTAATAATATTTGCCCAAATTGAAACAGAGATCTTATGGCCGCTCCACACGATGGGCCATCCTGACCCATCCATCCATAGATTGTATAGTAGATCTCGCTAGGTGAAGGTCTTGAGCTATTTTATACGCAGATTTTCCTGATTTACTGCTTGAAATTATAACTTTTCGAACGTCTTGCGAAATTGGTTTAGCGTGACTAGAGATGGGTAGGGGTGGGTAAATACCAATGCACCCGGTAAATACCCGTATCTACCCAAATTGGTGGGTATAAACTATTTCGAAAGGATTTTTTCAAAAAGTGACATTTTAGGGCCGAGTTTTTTTTAATGAAATGTTTAAAGCCTTCTGAACAAATTTTGTTAATGCAAAATATCCATTATGATGCATAGTTTATGAGAAAAAAAATGTTTGTTATTAAAAATAACACATGTATTATTTTCCGAAATAAGATCAAGTTAAAACGGGAGCCACTACCAGAATAGTAACTATAAGCCTTAAGAAAATGTAAGAAAAATATTGAAATAGTGTTGCCTTCTACTTATTGGACAAGAAATCAACATCTTGCTAGGCCTTTTTCCCATTTACTTGGGGTCGGCCTTCCCTGTTCTTTTCTCCATTCTGCACGATTGAGTGCAAGGTCGGCGTCTATATTAAGATCTTTCAGGTCTCGCTGAACCGTCGTCAGCCAGGTGGCAGGTGGTCTTCCGCGTCCTAGCTTCGTCGTTGGAATATCGAGCGCTACCTTAACCATGTAGTCTACTGGGCGCCCCTGTACATGACCGTACCACCTCAGACGTTTTTCCGTCAGCTTTTCTGTTATTGGCGCTGCTTTAAAACTACCCCGGATATACACGTTTCTTATCTTCTCCATCATGGTGACACCCGCTGACCAGCGTAACATGCACATCTCAGTGGTGTGGAGCTTGTTCAGGTGGGGTTTATTTGTAGCCCAGTACTCGGGTCCGTACAACATCGCTGGTCTTACTACTGTCTTATATACATGACCCTTCACCTTTAGAGGCATTTTTCTATCGCATAGGATGCCTGTGAGTTCTTGCCATTTCATCCAGTCTGTCTGAGTTCTATGGACTACATCGCTGTCAATCTTTCCGTCGTTGCTGAGTACAGAGCTTAAACTTTGTAACAGTTGGCAGGCGATCATAACCTATACAGAATTTGTAATTTTCTGGGTTATTAGCCGTTTTGTCGAACAGAAAGGACATGTGTTCGGTCTTCTTCCGACTGATTTTTAGGCCATCCTTCTAGCGCTTCCATCCAGCTATTCAAAGCTCGTTGAAGGTCAGTCTCACATTATCGGCATATAGAAGGTGCCAGGGTACAGCCCGTTGGCATTTTCGTGTGAGGTAATCCATCGTGACATTAAAGAGAAGTGGACTAAGTGTGGAACCCTGGTGTACACCGACCTTGAGCTTGAAGCTGTCACTCGCACCTGATGAGCAAATCACCTGTGTAGAGACGTCTGTGTACATGACCATAATAAGATCTATATACGACTCTGGGATAAGCTGGGCGCGAAGAGCCTCCCATATAAGGTCGCGTGGTACATGGTCAAACGCCTTCTCAAGGTCGATGAATATCATATGCAGGTTTGTGTTGTTGACTTTGGCTTTCTCAATCAGGATTCTTATAGCCTGAGTAGCGTCAGAGGTGCCCTTTCCATTTACAAACCCTCACTGATTGGGTATGAGCTTCACGATACCATTAAGTCTGCTGTTGATTATCCTCTCCCATAGTTTAAAGGTATGATCCATGAGCTTTATTGCTCGGTAATTCCCACAGTCACGTACGTCGCCTTTTCCTTTGTAAAACGGTATTAAATGGCTTCTTTTCCAAGCATCTGGTATTTTCTGTTCTGCCATAAGTCTGTTAAACAACTCGCTTAGCCAGCCGATGCCAGAGTGCTCTATTATGTTTCCAGATCTATTGGAATCTCGCCTGGACCTTGGGCTTTGTTGTTTTTCATCTTTCTGATCTCTTTGATGATTTCCTCCGTTGTAACTGCTGTTATTGCTTGGTTTAACTTTCGGGGATTCGTAACATTAAGCAAATGACGGTAGTACTGTGCCCATCTTTTTCTTATATCATTGTCTTCTGTTAATAGTTTATTGTTTTTATTTGTGATATATTTGGCTGAAGTTATATCTTTGCTGTTATTATTTCGAGCTTTTGCGACTTGATGGATATTGATTTCTGTAGTGGAAGATTCTAATTCTTTGTAAAAGTTGGCATCGGCTTTGGCTCGTGCGCTTGCCACTTCACGTTTTGCGTTGGATTTCTCTCTGTTGTAGTCTGCTTTATCCGCATCATTACCGGTTTCTTTGTGTTTTCTTAAATGCAAACTTCTTGGCCTGTACAACATCCAACATCCACCATTTAGTCTCTTTAAAGAAAGAAAGAAACAAAGAAAGAAAGAAAGAAAGAAAGAAAAACATTTATTTATGACAAACACATATATTAACAGAGAAATACAAAAAATAGGACGAACACTGCTTGTCACAAAAGCAGCAAACAGCGTGAAGGGGGCTCTCTTACTCCTGGTTCTCCCTAAATGTGTTTCTGCGGATTTTCTACAGAATGTTTCTAAATCGTTCCACATATCGTTTTCGGTTTCTACCTTTGAAGTGTCTTTTGTGCCAAAGTACGTTTCTTTGTTTAGAACGAATCTTGATCCCGCGGTGGGCTTGTTGCTGCACTTAACAGGTTTGGGCAATTCAACAACCAATAAGATCAGCCCTAACTGGCAGGTAGCGACGTCGCGATCGTGCCATCTGCGACGCGCGAATATTACACCGCGTCCTACCCGGCCGATTAATGTTTATCAGTTGCCTGGTTGAGACGGCTATTGTGCGTTAAGTGCCACGTGTGGATATTTGAATATCGATTTTGTTTTGTTTGAGGTAAAAGCTCACGTTATTGAATTTTGTTTGGATTGGCGGTACAAAAATAATATAATATACTTACCTACAACTTTCATTTTTCCATCCTAAAGTTATATATAAACTCACTAAGTAATTAATACACTTCTCTCTGAGCTCAGATGATTGTAAATACAAACATTTAATTAAATTTTTATTTATTTTATTAACAGCATGCATAATGTCCATGAGAACAACGTTTATACATTCCTGCATAACTTGAAAACATTTTCATTATAATATTTGACTTAAAAAACGCATCAAAAGAGTTTATACCCACCTTTTTGGGAAGAAACGGGTAAATACGGGTAGATTGGGTAAATACCGGGTAAATACCCGGTATTTACCCATGGGTTTTTACCCACTACCCATCTCTAAGCGCGACCCATATTGAATATTAAAACTTTGATAATAATACTAAATTAAGAAAATTTACCTTTTTATAGCCAAAGTGACATTTCCAAAATATCGAACGATGCTTTTTTCAAATTTTTGAAATTGATTCTAAAAGCACGAATTACTTCCTTGACGAACTATTTTGCACTGATTAGTGTGAGACGAACTTTTTTGCTTGTGCAACGTGAATGTAAAAATGATTAATTCTCTTGCTATGTATAATATTAGCCCGATATATAAAGAAAAACTATGTTCGTCAACATTGTCACCAATGCTAAATATATTTTTGAAAGATTAACATTCCAGCGGTAATTAAAGATTTGAAAAAAATATGTCGCTATGCAAGCGATTAGACGAACTCTTTTGCATTTGGGCTCCTAATTAGCGTTGAGCTAGAAAAATGTTTGTCAGAATTTGAATGCATCCTATCCTACGCACTGAGTTGTTCATTTTCAGGTTTTGAATTTGCTAACCCATTCAGCACTAATGACGACACACATGCATCACAGTGCACGATTGAGAAACAATGTATTATTATCTACATCAAAACTGATTCGACTTTTATGGATGTCGTTAACAAATAACACGATGTGTAGTGATTACATAACATGCTGAATATATTGCATAAAAAAAAATAAGTTACTAAGTAATCATAATGTATGTAAATGTGCTGTTTGGGATCGACTCCAATCATCATCAAAATATTCACCCGTGCACGCTGTATAAATAGGTACCAACATTATTTAGATGTTAGTAAAATATTGTTGGGTCTATATTTTAATCAAATAATGAAACTACCTAGGTACTCTATACCTAGTACTTTATTTATTTCGATCCTAAGGGCTTTTCAAAGATGAGAATAAGTACTTTTTTTTCGCCTTTCATTGGTTTTCCTTGTAATCGCATAATAATTGACGCACGATTTTTATAATGTTTATTGAATAAGCTACGGAGTACGAGAAAGTAATGGTCGAATACAATCCAATTAGTTTCGCGAAACAATTTCTTCCACTGCGTTAAGCCACGCATTTCATTAAATGTATTGTTTAGAATTTTTAAACTAGAAAATGTAATCGCTTATAATAATAGTCATCAGTAAGCAGATCAAGTACTCCTTCAACTTTTTTTGTTATTCAATACACATTTTTCCAACGGAACGTTATCGAGAAGAAGAATCATTCGTCAATTTTCTTACAACCGCATGAATTGAACATTCTTTGAAGTTCAGTTATTCAGAGAGTCTGCTAGATATTGAATTTCGCCACGTTGAGGCAGATGCTGCCACTGAATACATTTTCATATTGCAGTTCACTAACCAATCTTTTCCCGACGAGTTAAAAAAATATTTGCAGATTTAGGTACTACTTAATGTATCTTTTTCATACTTTATTGTTAAATACCTTGTTATATTTGAAATTCTAATGCGGAAATCGCAGAACGTCTAGTTGATGTTACTGGTGACCAAAGAGCTGGCGGCTTTCTCGCCCAACGCATCAGCATTGCAATTCAGCGAGGAAATGCCTCCAGCATCCACGGCACAATGCCCAGAGTGGCCCAGACAGACGGTCTTTTACTTTCACCATTTCCGACATGTCGGTCTGCCCGTCTGCGACTTAGCTCAGTAACCCCTTAAGTGAGGGTGATTATTATTTTTCTCTTTAACCCCATGGCGTGGAAATTCGTTGAATAGCATGTTCAAAAAAGAAATATGGATTTTCAAGATCATTTTTGAACACCGTTCCGTGATATTTCGCTTTGAAGCCCTAATTTATGTTCGACTCAAGGTGTCCCCCACTTCCTGCCTGTTAAATGGCTACAGGAATATTAAAAAAATCGTAGCAATATTACATTATAATGAATTTAAGAAGTCCAACTACAAGTCTGCAAGTCGGCACGCAGCCAAAACAGTAGAACAATGTTTTTAGGGTTTTTAAAAATAAAATGGGTATTTTCAAATCAGGGATGCGTTTGCGTGAAATTGGGGGAAAATGAGGGCTTAAATCATTACTCGTACTCGGTACTCGTATATGAAAATGAAAGCATGACAGCAATAAATATATATAATTAATTTACATCCAAAACTATAACGAATAAGTAGGCATAACGAATAAAAGTCGACCAAACTAATAAGGCCTGATCAAGTACATTGATCAGGCCAACTTTCGTACAAAGTCGGGCGACGCAAACGCAAAATTTAAGTTGAAAACTATCTCGTCAACTAACAAATTTCAACAGCTTGGCCGCTGTGTGCGATTGGACGTGTAGCAGCTAACTATACAAATTGCATGCATGATATGTTTTATCGTTGCTTATATCGTGATGTTACAGTACATTTTCGCCGTAAAACGTGACGATAGTATATAACCTATGTGCTAGCTTTGATAGTTTCAGATAAATTTTAGTTAAGGTATTTTCGGTATTGCATATTTGTAAAACTTCTAAAGAAAGTGATAAAATGTCTGTTATGTTTCTTTTTTTAATTTCTTTTTTTAAAGCACGGTAGCAAACAAAAAACATGGAAGTGAAGATAGATGAAAACTCAATTGTTGATGGGAATTGGAGGAAAGTGTTTTAGTGGTACCGTAAAATGGGGTTAATTTCTAATCGTGGGGCAACATTGATGATTACTCGTGTTCCAAAAGTTTGCATTTTTTTACAATTGCTCTAAACCTATTGAACGCATCTTAGAGCATTAAACCAACAGGAGCGGCCATGAATAATTTTCTATACATAAAAAGTCTGCCGATTTTTGCGGGGGAGGAACGTCAAATGTATACGTAACGTGAAAATAGCTACGTCAGATAAACGTCAGTCCATACAATGTGTGTGACCACTGGTCATATATTTTTGGCAGAGGGGAACGCCTGTCAATGGCCGCTCCGGTTGGTTTAATGCTCTAAGGAACGCATCCGTTTCATATTTTTGCACTAGCAACACTGACAGTTCCGCCATCTTTCCTCTTGACAAAAAAATATCAAAGTGGTGTCTGGGAATACTGACAAATTTTTGTTATGCATATATAATTTCTATTCTGCAAGAGTGGGTATTGCAATTAAAGTTATTGGTCCTAGCAAATGTAATTGTGTGTTCCTTTGGGAATTGTGCTTCCTATGCCGACCGCCATTTTTTTTGCTGTGGCGAGATTTGTCTAATGGGGCTTCTCTGATAGAAGGTACGGGGCTACATTGATAGTTATCTTTACCCCAACTTGTGTGTGATGAATCGACCTGTTTTCAGTACTGATATCAAAGTAACCCCAAATATTTATTTAATTTTTTAATTATAAATAGTGACTGATGCAAATAAATGCTTCTTATTACTTTCATGTTTGTTTTTCTTAATAGTAGTACTGTATTTATTAATTTCACATACAAAAACAGTCATAATCTGGCACTAAATTGGTGGTGTACTACTAATCGAATTCTCCCCTGTTATCAATTTAACCCCTTTTAACTTTAAAACCTCATAACTTGAAAAATAATAGGTGGAACGAAATATTTCTATTCGCGTTTTAATCCTGTATTAATCAAATGATGTTAAAAAACAGAGCCTATCAAAGCACCCCCTTTTTGAGTGTAGAGTTGATAGCGTACCATTTTTTTATTTTTCAGCGGTCTTTGGTTAAAGATTTTTTTTAAACTTAAAAAAAATCGTATTTATTTGCTATTATATATTTTTTTGCATTTTTAGCATAAAATCTGACAAAGTTATAAGCGTTTGAAATTCAAATTTAATCAATCTAGCTAGGCCCATTACAGGGTACCGTAATTCAATATCGGGTAATTAGGGTAATTCCGGGGTAGATGGCCATAAGGGGGAGATGGCCCATCGAAATCTTTCATGGAACCAGTGACTTGATTTCGCGACTTTTTGTTTATTTCGCTTCGCTTTGTGCCTAAGAGCACGGGTGCAATTAACAATTAGGCGAAAAAAAACCCAAAGTAAGTAAAATCGTCTTTGATTATTTAGAATAGTGTCAATATTATTTGAGAGGTCATGTTTTACCAGGTGACGATGTTAGTTTCTCAAAATAATGCTGTTTTCGTGTATTTGTTGCAAAGTATATGAGTGTCTCATTGTTCTAAGGTCAGACTTTGGCAAGTCATGTCATGACTTGTTCTTAAATTAGGTATGGTCATCTCTCCCGCAAGAAAAGGAGAGATGGCCACTGGCTAGTTTTAGTCGGTATGCCATATGATATGATGCTGAATGTTTGTCAAAGAATAGTATATAAAACAATCCAGGAAACCTAAGCAGGAAAAAATATCCAAAACTGCCAGCTCGGTTTGTAAACGAAAGTTTGCCACGGCTGTGGGGATAATTACCTATTAGAAGTTATTTTCTTCGAAAACTGGTTTTAGTGTAGTTTTGGCTACATAAGAATTGCACCGAGTTCGAGGACACGTGCTTAAGTATAAAAAAAAATACGAAAAACATACTAACTGAGAGAGTTAAGTTATAGCCATCTTTCCTGTAAAGGTATGGTCATCACACCCGTATACCTTGGGAGAGATGGCCAATCGTGTCTTTTTTTCAAAGGGTTTTTTTCGATGTAATTTATATAGATATTATACTTTTTTTGTTTAATAATCCAAAGTTAATTAACCAAAGTTTAATAAAAAATAAAATATGTATTCGTGATAAATATGTAAGCATTTATTTTAACAGTGTTCCAAAAAAACTATGGCCAACTACCCCGGACTTACCCTATCGAGCCCTGTAGGTCCCTATCGGTAGAACCCGCCAATGACACCGCCTCGCTCGTAATTACTACCCTAATTTCCGAACATCTGAGATTCCCGTGTAAGCTGTCTAAGTTGTCTAGTTATACCGTCTTGGAATAATTAATTAATAGTTTATTATAGTTAATAGGTGTGGAACAGTGGCATTTTAACATGAACTTGGCAGCCCAAATTACATAAGTAAAGATACATAACTATAATAACTAGTCGATCTGTGAGTTGCAGAACTCGAGGACATGGCTTTTTTTTGAACCGGCTCACAAAATTTCACGAGAATCGGTATAGAAATTCGACCTGAAGAGGAAAACTGCCGGACAGACGCCGGAAACATAAAATATTTTGTTTACAAAGCCGAATCGGAGAAATTCGTTCGCCTCGCTCACTCGTTCAATTAAGGTCAATTAACACACACCGAACTAGCCTCGTAGTAAGCAAACGGGTACAAAAAGGGTACTAGATGTTGTCGTATTTCATATATATAATAACTTAAATCCATCGAAAACATCTAAAACCCGGAAACAAAAACACGGTGTAAGCGATAATAACGTAACTAGTAGGCTACGTTATCGCTTACACAGTGTATTTGTTAGTTAGTAGGTAGTTACTAACTACCCACCGAAGGCTGAAACTCTGTATTTAGCAGGTCGATTACGTAGCTTATTGTACGTACCTTAGGTAGATCTAAATGTAATTTTTTAAACGTTAAGTTGTTGCCCCTACAAAAGTAATTGACCACATAATTCGTAATTCATTTATTTTCACAGGCACATGTACCTAATGTAAAATGTGTAGCTTCATGTAATCTCACAGGGTTATCATGTCATCGTGTATATTAATCATAATATACACACGTATCAAATGGGTGCCCTAATTTAATAGAGCCTTTGAAATATTATTCTGCATTAAACGAATTGAAGATTATCTAATCCCTCCATTATAAGTCTCCGTAAATGGATGATCATCAAAATCACAACTGCGTTTCAGCATAAATCTGAAGGTGAAACTGAGACAATTTAACCCCCTTTCCAAAATGTTCTAAGTGAGGCTCGAAATAAAAGAACACAAATTGGTTAGTGATGAATTACCTACTTTGTGTGGACTTCGATCAAAGTGAAAGATTATTCTCCACGAGTGGGATTCGGCCCGGGACCTCTGGAATCCGTCCATCCATCCGTCTCTGGAATGCATCTGAAATTTAGAATTTTGTTAGCGGACGTTTCTGCTTCGTAAACATTACTATTTTGTGTGGACGTCACTTAATCCAATATTAGCATATTAATATATTTAATTAATATGCATGAGAAGCAGCGCCTAGTCTGGCCTTGTTTATGAACAGGCCACATGCGCGGCGGGGCGACACGCGGGCAGTCAGGCGACTTTGAAAACGCTCACACTTCTCTTTGACTTTGTAGATAGCGTATAGCCGGACATCATACCGGACAATAAAATACTGGCGTTTTGTAGATACAAAACGCCAGTATTTTATTGTCCGGTATGAGCCATCTAGGGTATATATTATTAAGTCTGTGGTTTTACTGTCATATTGTGTATTTTTGGCATCTTAGCTCCCATACGGATGAACCTGTCAACTTGCCTGCCTGTCTATGCCTGTAGTGTTGGTGTACCTACCTCCTATCTGTTTTGTGTGGAGGGTGTACAGAATTTTGAATTCATGTACTTAGTTATCAATATTTTTTATTCGTTGACTTATTTCATTATAGACCTACTAATTTGAACATTCAAGTAGGTACAATTAATTTTAAAGATTGAATGTTGCCTAAGCATATTATTTTCTTAAATAGATTAAAAATATACAAGATTAACAACGATAATTTATTTTTAAACATGTACACTGTAAATAGAAAAGTGGCAGTTACTCCACCGACAAGAGCAAGGCTCTTTAGTAATGATGATGCTTACATACAATATTCGTTTGCATATTCCACCAAAGCCTTTTCTACTTCTATACACAAACGATGTATTCTAAATTTTACCTATCACTGACTCGCTTATCAATCTGGAGTTTACTTCATACGTATGCCTAAACAATCATACTACAGCGTGATTCTAAATACGTTCATACAAATTACAAAAATGCTAATAATTTATTGTCTGGAAGTGAGTAGGTAATTATAAAGTTGAGTCATATATCTGCGACGTCATATCCGCTTAACGTTTATATCCGCATATGTTGAAACAATGGCATTGAAGCTTTGTGCGTCCTACAAAATGGAGTGCTGCTGGTACAGCTATTGTTAATATGTACCTACGTTAATGTATAGTAGCGTTTGACGAATGTGTACCATATGTTATGTAACTTACGTTTCTACCAGAAATTTATTGCGTGTTTTCCTCATGTTAGAATTCAAAACGTGTTTATTGATAGTAAAGTTGGAGGCTAAACAATAAAAGGTAGGTAAATTACAAGATATAATTCAAATCATAAGAAGATAGATGAGACATAATAAAATCAGTTAAGAGCAAAAAAGATACCCGTTAGAATCCTTACGGAAGTGATATTGTAAAACAACTAATATGCACTGTACCTACTTAAACGCTGTAGGGACCTACTTGAGGACATCACGATCAAAACAGCAATTTACGTTATTTTTACTTGCTATACAACTGTTTTTGGCAAGATTTTTTTTATCTGATTATTGATATAACGTGCTCGCACATATTATTAGACTACGCAATACAATTCGGATTAATATTTATCTCCGTTATGATATTGAGCATGATATTAACATCACAATACGGTATTAAGCAGGTTCCAATAGTCAATTTTAAAGATATGTTTGCACTTTTGTAGGTTCCTTATTTTTATTTTTTAGTGATAGTGATAGTGGTAATAGTACCTATAATACTTACTTACTTTACTACGCTGGCTCGATGACCCAAAGAGGATCTTGGCCTCCGACATAAGAGAACGCCAGAACGCCACTCCGGCTTATTCTACGCCACCTCACGCCAGTTGGATGCCCCAAGGGTGGTCAGATCTTTGAGGGGTTCGTAACTCCAGCGGTAGCTATGTCGACGGCTTTCGAGAAAGCGCAGAAAAGCACATCGACCCCTCTTTTTCCCTCGCGCGCTAAATCGGACAGACTTTAATTTGTTTTAAAGTTCGCGGGTAATTTCCATCCCGCAGAAGTTCATGTTATTGCTAGTGGGACTCATAGGCTTGTCTCGACTAGGCTAGTACTCGCTATTCGCCAGCAGTGGGACAAGTGCCTTAGTAGTTCTGTCGATATGCCGTATAACTCGTATAAATCTTGAGTGTTTTTTAATGCAACAATCTTAAGGATTATTTTATATATTTCACCCGGAGAAAAACGAGCGAGAAAGAGTGATCTGTTATTAGGCGGTCGCCGAGACCAACTGCCTACCCATCGTCATTTTTTATTTTGTCGGTGAAATCCGTGGACTCTTTGCTCGTTTTCTGCCAGACTGTGTTTTTATTTTATTTTATTTATTAGGAGAACAAACAGAGTTAAATGTACAGAATACATAAGATTAAAGAACCACATAACAAACATGCATTTAGCTCCTCAACAGTCCTCACTGAGATGTATTGTTTAGTTTACTTATTCTAATTAGATATAAGAATGTTACATACTTCAAATGTTTCTATGACTGTACTACTGTCATTATCTCATTACTTGTCCAACAAAATATTATCAAGATAACAGCTCGAATATACAATCCATACCTTCATATTATGAGTTAAATGATGACTTGCTTTTACATTAATTACTTACTTACTATTCTAACTATTAACTTTTCTACTATGTTGCTCAAAAGGATATACTTAATATAAATTGCTTAATTTAGTAATTTAATACTTGAGCCTTACTCAGTTATCTAAAATTATTTGAAGAATTTGTTTTTTGTATTGAGTTTAAGACGTATTAAAGATATCGACCGAGACGAGGGACTTATTGAACGCTTCGCACATGCGACGCAGCGGAGCTCGCACCCCGGCGTCGGTGTCGCACTTGGGCACGGCGAACAAGGCAACGGAGCGCGGCACTCGAAACCCTATGAATTGCAGCAGCTCGCTGCTATTATACTGACCTCTGCATATATTGTAAAGCACCATTGCATCAAATATTTTACGTCGCGTGAATAATGATGAGTTCTGTGTTCACTATTTGCCAAGTAGTTTTTGTCGTATCGGTTGGAGTAATACAGAGTTCTCGTATATCGGGTAAGTTCGTTCTATTTCACCTTTACCTAAGTCATATTTGAGATTATTTCAGTTGGCCGAGTTGCATCAAAGTAGTCCCTTCAAGAGATTCCATAGTTATGTGCTCGTAGGTTAAAGCGTTGCGAAGCTGCAGCTTCCATAATTAGCGTATAGTTTGCCAAACAATTCATCAATAATTAATGTAATTGTTCACTACTCAAAAGTAGTTTAATGGATATCACTTGTTAGCATTATAACGGTTATAATGTGTGTTTAGTGACCATACTGTACATAAAGTGATGACAACAAAATAATAATAAGTAATCGGAATTTATGAATCACTTGAAAACCTAGATTCAACCGTAGCGCGCAACTATGGAGTTCAATCTTGGAGGTCGTAATTATTTTCAAAATACCTATGTACGAAATAATAATTTGTTATTCAACAGTAGCTTTCCGGTGAACGAAAACTTTGTGAGGGAACCGGTCTAATTCCAATAAAAAACCCGCTCTAAACTGAGGGCTTTTGTCCGCCTTAAACTTCATTGCGACTAAATTACGTATCTTTTCAACTGTGCTACCTATAGCTTTTATTGATTATTTGAATATTTTGTTCTTCATATGTGAATGTTTCTTATTTTTGTTTCTAATTTGTATACCTATTGTTACGTAATATGTTACCGTTTAAGCATTTTGGTGAAATACTGTGAGCTTATAACTGTCTTTCAAAATTATAAATAGGTAAATAATAAAGTCTAGTTTTCTCTTTGGGTGCTCTTGCTTGCAGAGTCTTGAGTGCAGTCGCTTTCGTAAAAACTAATGCCTAGTTGATTAAGTTCCAAAACGGGCCCTGAGTTTAGCGTACTTACTACAAATTTAAAATAAATTGGCCCTTATTTTCGAGCGGGATTTATTTACTTTTATTGACCAGGTAACGACGGTGAAGAGATGATCCAGATTGCAGACAATACGGACTTCATTTTAGTCTCGCTGTTGGATGCTTTGCACATATTTATGTTGTACGCATGTTGGCGAAAAATTTGAAATGCAGATCTGATTGATGCTCGGCATTCGCAACGCTCACGTGACCCCTTTATAGTTGTAAGTACCCATTGGCTTTTGTCTCCAATGTATAATGTTTGATATAGTGCCAACACTCCTTTTTTAAGGCATTACCTCGCTTAATTTTGCAGCGTACCTACTTAGTAGTATAGGTGCAAAAGTAAAACATAACATTCAACTAATTAGTAGTTTAATAAAGTTATTCAGTTCTTTATATACTTAATTTATTCCATACAATCATAAATACATAGTTTAAAACCAAAACGCTATGTATTTTTAAAGCTTCATCATTATATTTTTACTTTACTCTACTTTGTTATATTTGAAACCATTGGCATCAAAAGTCATAATATCCCAAACATTACAAGTCAAATTTTATTATGTACAAAAAGGTATAGAGTATTTAATAGTAGTTTATGCCACTGATCCATAATGAGAGGGCTTAAAATACGAGTGGGGTTTTATGAAACGAGCGTTAGCGAGTTTCATAATAGGATCACACGAGTGTTTTCACGCCTAATTATGTACAGTTTCATACACTACTTTATCTACACACATATCATAAGAAGGTAAGTAACAGCAAATAAATCAAGACGAATGATTTTTTTTAACCATAGACAAACGAATGTCAAACGAAAGTCCCTATACTCATATCACTCGAGATCAAATGTCATTAAAAAAACATATTAAATTGACGTTTTGTATCGATAAATGTTATAATATCTATGGATACTAGAATAGAGACCCGCTTGAGTTTTAACAGCTGTTCCAAATTTAAACTCATAACGATACAAAAATATATACTGTAATTACATTACAGTACAGATTTAACCTACTACTCGTACCACAGACAAGAAAGTTCTCATAGTAAAATCGTTTGCAATAATGCTGGTCATTTCCTACGGTTTCTGAACGCATTTCAGAGCACTAATGATATGTGCGTAGATAATAGTACATTACGTAACTAGGGCGGTGAATTCGTGAATGCCCCAGATCGCAGGTGTTTGTGGCCCGAACCGAAGCTGAGGGTCATAAACATGCGCTCTGGGGCTTTAAGATTACCGCCCGTGTTGAGTAAAAATTTTTACGTCTTCACCTGGCCACAATGCGAAGTTTCCCGTACGCGCAGCGTGCAGTAAAACTCGCATTATGGCCAGGTGTGACGTAAAAAAACTTACAATGTTATGCTGACATTTTATGTCCTCAAATTCTCAGACATACCTTTTTCAAACAGGTTACTAACAGCATGGTTAGGTACATACATAAGTAGTTTACATTGGTCGCTGAGTCACTCATATGACGACCGGTTTAGCTTAGTTGGTAGTGACCCTGCCTACGAAGCTAGAGGTCCCGGGTTTGAATCCCGGTATGGACATTTATTTGTGTGATAAGCACGAATAATTGTTCCTGAGTCATGGATGTTTTCTATGTATTTAAGTATTTATTTATGTAAATAAGGATGTTTATCGTCGCCTAGTACCCATAGTACAAGCTTTGCTGAGTTTGGAACTAGGTCGATTTGTGTAAGATTGTCCGCATTTTTTTAAAATGCCTCTAAACATTTCAAATAAACGGTGTTTAGTTATAAACAATTTCTGAGTAACTTCGTCCCATTACCAACTGCCATTCTTGATTCCATCAATTTAATGATTTTCGGGATATAATGCTTCCTTGTTTTATCTACACAGTTACAGTTATAAAAAGTTCTATCTACCAAATCCCATTTTAATTCTTTCAGCCGTTCTTGCTTAATTGGGTAATAATATCGGCATTCATATATATAAACATTTAAAAGCATCCAAACATACGAACTCTCACATTTATAATATTAGAAGGAATGTTAATAATAAGTAATACACATTCGTAAATATTACAAAAATACCTAATACTGCAAGAATTTTTCTTTCAAATACTGCAAGGATTTTTATATATCTACGGCTACAAAAATTAGCACTAGAGCGTTAGCGACAGTTTCAAAAAAAAAATGGTTTGAACGATACAAAATTGGAGAACAGAAAGACTGATTGTATGCCATTTTTTCTAAGCGTTCCCATATTTTGACAATATAATATAAACTGGCGAACGATTGATGCCAATTTTATGACACAAAGTTGTAGCTAGTCAGTAAACAAACTATGTAACCTATGGTCATACCAACGTAGTTAGATCCGGTTAATTTCGCAAACACACGGTGATATTTATATTCTTGTAATACCTATTCGTAACGTTTCATCTTCACAAAAAACGCATACACACAGAGAGCGAAAAAACCACATACATTTTAAAAAACTAACAAGTCAAATCGAATTGATTTGTGACTTAATGAAGTCGCCTTTCCTTATATAATCTATTTATGTACATCTTAATCATCTTAATTTACGTTTCATCGTATGTCATTATACCCTCCAGCACTGGCTGCATAGAATGCCAGCACCGTTGGCAGTACTGAATAAACAGCTTTGTTAAGTGTAGGCAATTTAGGTTTCACATTCTGTAAATTAAGTTTAAAATTATTTTAATTTATTCTTAGCGCCAGAGATACTGACGGGCTTACAAACAGATTCAATCAAAACATTCGGATTCTTATGTTTGCATTTTTAATAAGAATAAGAATTAATTAATTTATCACACAAAACACTGATAAACGACACGGGTTGCATCATTTGTGACCGCATCAATATAAATTAAAATATGTTCACTATTAAATAGAACCAATATTCTAGTCCAGTTTAATCCTACTTCGCACTTGATTCAGTCTGTAACGTAATTTTTCTGTTATCAGTTACATAACAAATTGAAAAAATATTTTGCACCTATTTGCGCAACAATATTGAAATTATTTCAAAAATAAAAAAGACACTTTTACCTTTTTTGTGATTTGAAATATTTTGTTCGTTACATTTGTGACAGTTTGGGACAAATGTGCCTTTTACTACATTGAAGGGTGTTTAAAATAGTTAAAAGCGTGAGAAGTTACTTGATCAACTTAATCATCAGGAAAACAAGTGTCTCCAACCAGCACAGTTCCTCTTGGACACTTTATTTCATAGACTCCACTTTGATCCCCGCTGTTACATTCAGTGATTTCACTATTCACTTCATTGTCTGCACTGTTTTCATCACTATTAGTAATGTTGTCACCGTGGTTTTCACTGTTATTACCACCGTTGTTAATTTCGTTACTGTGGTTACTAATTTCACCAAACCTGATATCGATTAGCGATCCAGACTCTGAATTAGTTGGTCCTTCAAATAGTATGGCATCAGCATCAGTAGATAATATGGGGAAGTAATCGATGGGAACACCCAGGTTAAGGTCAATGACCCACAAAGTTGTAAATAAGAAGAATACTTTAAACATGGTCACGACACGTCCGCGTTATTAGCGGAAGACAAATGAATAACGCTGGCCTCGACTTTGTTAATGTTAATTTAGAATGTTGATAACCGAACGAGGCTATTCTGCAATAGTAATACAAATAATACCTAACATGGAAAAGCAACGAATTAGTGGACGGAACACCGATTTTAATCCTCAAATTAAATATTAATATAATGCATATAGGGAATGGATTCATCGCGTGTAATACTATTATTTTATAATGCTCTTGCAATTGTTCACAGAAGATATTTCTAAGAACTTTCCAAATATGAATATAACAAAGGGCTAGTATTTTTGTATTTAGTCGAGTGCCGTTTAAATAAAGTACAACCTACTATTGCACTACTCCTCTTCAAGAGATAATTAGCTGACCGTTATAAAATCATTATAAATATAGGCTTAATCGAGCTAAATAAAGCTAGGCTTTATCAAGGTTATTTTTACTAATACTTATAACATCTATTCGTTGTGCCAGGATTAACTCCGTTCATCAAAATCCGTTCTGCCATTTTCACGTGATGCGCGTACAAATAAACAGACAATCAGACAAAATTTCTAAAAACTTTTGGATCGTGTTCTGTGTATCGATTCTAAGTATCCTCAGCAAACTTTTTGCGAATATCTTCCATGTAGACTTTCGACCGTCTTCAGCTTTATTATATGCATAGATGCTTCGTCGTCGTTAAGTCGTTTTTAAGAATTTTATTGTGTTTTCGCAAAGGGCAGCTGTTGACACCATTTTCTCTACCGATCATCTATACTCGTATGTACCTATACGTACGCAATGGACAATAAAAAAATCGTATTCTTATTCTTGCAGAATCGTCCGCTCGGCAGCCCGGCACGCGACCAAGGTAGTCCCCGAAAACCGGTCTGTTCGTTTATCTTCACCGCATAGCTTTTGCATAACGCCACTAGATAGTCATCTTCATGTCTTGCGTTAATTGATGATATTTATGTCAATCATAATCCATAAGCAATAACGGATCAGACAATAACATGGAAAACGTTCAAGCGTGGAATTGGAGTTGGTGCTAAGAATGTCATTAATTGCTAAATTTCCTTTATTACGGTAATTTAGTCTAGTAGCCTAGTTGTTAGTGACCCTGCCTACGAAGCCGGAGGTCCTGGGTTCGAAACCCGGTAAGGGCATTTATTTGTGTAATTAGCACGAACATTTGTTCCTGAGACATGGATGTGTTATTTTTATTTAAGTATCTATTTGTCTATATAAGTATGTTTATCGTCGTTTAGTACCCTTAATAAATAAAATAAAATTGAAAATTGGAGATGGAGGTGAAAAAGAAATCGTCGCCAGGTATTCGATTTACACCAGCATTAAATTATATAATCAGCGTACAATTTTGCTGCCTCGCGACAAAGATTTTTTCATATTATTTTGATACTCTCGCCCCAGTCCAGGTTGGCTCAGTTCGAGTTGCACAGAGCCCTCCGGTTGCCTCTTGGACACTGCAACTACGCGTCATTGCTCTGAATATAAATAGTAAGGTAACGATAAGAGCATACATATTTAACCGCCATATATTTTCTTGAGAATTCAATTTCAGCCGTGGTGCTGAAATATTACAATTTGATTGGACTCATGTTGGTTCGTGTGGTATCGCTCTAAATTATTTGTCTTGACCTCTGGCGCAAGTAAAAGACTGAGTATTTCAAAACTAGGCCAAGCATGAAAAACCGGCCAAGTGCGAGTCGAACTCGCGCAAGAAGGGTGCCGTACCATTCTATAAAAACAGTAAAAAAGAAGTTTGTGGTATGGGAGCCCCCTTAAATATTTATTTTATTTTGTTTTTAGTATTTTTTGTTATAGCGGCAACAGAACATTATGGCATTATCTGTGAAAATTTCAACTGTCTAGCTATCACGGTTTTTAAGTTACAGCCTGGTGACAGACAGACAGACGAACAGCGAAGTCTTAGTAATAGGGTCCCGTTTTTACCCTTTGAGTACGGAAGCCTAATAAAAACCAGTGACGAATTTTTACAGGGTTTCTGAGAACCAATAGATGACAAACATGTACAATTATCTAGACCTTTTATTTTGACAGCTATAACTTTCGGGGCATATTATATTTGCCTAGGGAGTTGTCGGCAAAGTGAGCTCAAGTCACACTAACTCTACATTCGCTTTATACGGAACTCTCACTAGTCGCAGATTATATAGATAGATAGCATACTTTCCGACAGTCGATCTGTCCTGCAAGCCGTACAAGGTCACGCAACAACGTCTTGGCTGATACATGATCCACCTACAAGTACTAGTTGATGCCACCAAATCCTATCAGAGATATGCACCAACAGCGATATAACCCTACAATGGATCAAAGGGCACAGCAATTCACGTGCTAACGACGCAGCGGTTGCACTGGCTAGAGAAGGTTCAGAATCAAAAGCCGTAGGACCGGAACCTACGATCCCTCTACCCCCTTCATGGCTGCGGCGTACACTACGACTAAATACCAAGGTAGAACACCAAACATTTTGGAATACCCTAGGTACCTGCAGGCAAACCAGGGAGGCCCTCCCGATAATCAGCCCCAGATTGTCAAGGAAGCTAAAGAGGCTGGCACTCCGTCTCCTGACAGGAGCCATAACTGGTCATGCACTATTAAACAAACACCTTTTCACTCTAGGTATCACAGACAGTTCTCTCTGCAGAGCCTGCATGGAAGAGGAAGAGACAGCCGCCCACGTCATCCTGACGTGCCCTGCGGTGGCAGAATACCGAGAAGCCTGGCAGGAATAACAGTAGTGCCAATAACCCATAGGTACGCAAAATAGGCGCTATTATGACGACGAGTTGCGGAAACGCAGCCCGCGGACACCTATAGTCACAGATTCGTTGAAACTTGCTTTATTTGTCAATTACCATTAGCAATGCCTATCCTAGATATGCTATTTCTTTTTCTCGCAGTTCACTGTCTCATTTTGTTTTCCAATGCCATCTCATAGAGCGTCTCGATCAAAAAACCGTGTACGAACACGATTCACATTTATAATTTTAATATTTGCTTACTTTGAGACTAGGTCGATTCCTGTAATATACAATAAATGTTAAATAAAATAAATATTAGAAGACAATCTTACACAAATCGACCAAGTTCCATAGTAAGCTCATTAAGGCTTGTGTGGGTACTAGACGACGATATAAATAAAAGATAGATTAGATTTATTTATTGCTTATTGAAAATTTACATCATATTTACAAATTTTCTTTGTATATAAATAAAATGAATTCACAGAAAGCTAGATAGATATAAAATACTTGAATACATAGAAAACATCCATGACTCGGAAACAAATATTCAAGTACATCACACAAATATTTGCCCTTCCCGGGATTCGAATCCTGGCCCTTCAGTTTCTTAGGCAGCGTCACTATATATCCTCTAGGGCAACCGGTCGTCAAAATTTTGGATTTTTTGTCCTTGATTTTCTTGATTCGTCCATTTTATATATATATATATACGTTACATTGTTTTGTATCTTACCATTGAGCTAAAAGTCAGGATACTTATGTTGGTAAGTTTAGTGAAAATGCAATATGATGGCATTGATGGCACTATCAAGCTGGTATGATGGTGGAAACAGAAGCCACGGCAGTTTTTAAACAACACAGAATAAACACACCCTTCATGTTCGGGCTCATTGGATCGATAAGTCGATGACTGTACTTATTTCAAAAATAAAATCCAATGGATCCAGCCAATTGAACACTTACTGTTTGATTTCCGATCCCATTCAATTTTTATTCCAAATTTATCTTTTTGATTCAACGGCCGACGTAATTGAAGTTTTGTGTAACCGATCCCGCTTAATCAAGTTTCACTTTGCCGTTGTAATGAATGAATATTGCATTTCAGTTGATTTAGATTTGGAGAGGCTATTGACAATATTGAGAGATTCAATATTCTGATGAATTGTTTTTTTTTTTTACTAATTTACGGCCTGCATGATCTCTAGAGCCACTGTAACCGAGTGGTAGGACACTTGACACTAATGTGCAGGATGTGCGCTGACATTCCGACTCGTACAACTATAGATTTTCCAAGAAACTTTTGTAGAAGATATAATTTGTAGGTTTTCAGTGAAGTAAAACCATCGTGATGAAGCGGGTCTGATCCAAACTAATTTCGTGCTCCCCTAAATTCAGGCTAACTTTTGAAGAAGAGATTTGAGAGGGGGGAGGGGGGGACGCACGTTTATATTCAAGTTTTCACTTCTGCCGGCACTCCCGGTCTTGTTTTTTTTGTTACTCTGCGTACTCCAACAATACATTATTTTACGACACAATCAAGTTTATACTATGGTATTTTACCTCATCTAAAATCTCACTTAATGAAATATGAATAAAACCACTAAATTGAGTTTTTATCGATTTTTGATCAAAAAGTCATTCCCGAAGATCATTTCATCTCTTTATCTTGTTAGCGAAAGGCATAAGAGTGACTCAAACGAGGGGGCGTGGTTTTCGCAAATTGTCTCGAATCAAGGCATCGCCTTATGTTCTTCATAACATGAAGTTGCTTAATGTAAGAGAAACAACAAGTCACAACAACTTATCATTCAAGCAAAGTTCGTCATAATTCCGTACAATGTTACTCTGTAAACTTTTACCCGTATAGGAGTTAAACTCAAGGCAGCGTCTTGTTTCAATGGCACACGCGCATAAATATAAATAATAGAACTAGTTCACCTGTTTTTTTTTTTAATCGAACTAAATAGGGGTGTGTAGACACAGAAAAATAAAAAAAGACCGGATTGCACTCCGGGAGTGCCGGGCCGGTAGAAGAGAAAACTTGCAAATTGCTTACAAAAAACTTGAATTATTTTAATTTTGTAAAAAAAACAACAATACTAAATCCTACGCTCCTATACGTCACGTGACCTCCTACGCTCCTACACCTGTCGCGAGTTTAACAATTTTTCCCCAGCCCAAAAAGTGCACAGCGCCGCTAATGAAGTTTTACTTCAATAATCAATGATGATATGTTTTCTTCAAAAATGATTTAGGAATGTAGTCAAATTGAGAAAAAAGCAACGCAAGAAATTAAATACTTACAAACTTATAAGTGGCCAAAGTTTTAAGACATGTTCTGTCCTTTTTCCGCAGAACACAACATGTCATACGATTGTTATTTACACGCGACATTAAAACGGTTGTACCTTTGTAATTTTTTGAGATATTTTAATTAAATTTTCGTCATAAGGCATACTTTTTGCCTTCTTTTTTTTTGTAGTAATAATTTTGAGTCTACTATGATCACCCATTCAGAGTTTAGAACTTAGAAAGTAGACCGTGGAACCTGGGAGAGCTCATAGCACAATGGGTCTGGGTCAAAAGAATATGCGGCCGAGCCCGGCATTTTGGCATACCGCACGACATGGGACGTGGCCAACGTAGCCACGCAGGTCTCATGCCAATGGACGGCCCAGATGCCATGGCACGGGCCTTCTGCCGTCTACCGCAGACAGACCTACAGACTCTAATGTAAATAGTAATCTAAGAACTATAAGAAACCTAAAATTACCAAAACTACATTGGAAATGATGTCTAATCAATCGTGTCCCGGTTGACGTTCAATAAACTAGTACCTACAACCTAAATTCAGTTCTCGTCTATGTCCGAATTTAACGTTGCAGGCCCCGAGCGAAAACCGGGTCTATAAAGGAAATGTTTTCTATATATACCATACTCGTTAACAGCCCAAACAACCCTTGTTACTCCAGAGGTTTGATACAGCTTAAAGGCCCATAATATAAAAACATCAACTCGAAAATTACATTCTGGTCGATAGCTTTCTCTTAGACCTTAAAAGATATTGTTTGTAATGTGAATTCCAACAATACTGTAATTATTTTGGGTCGAGTAAATAACAAAGTACCTGTTTTATCCCTCAGGAAATAGTACCTAATGAGGTAATTATTAAAGGCATCTGACGGTTTAAACTGTCTTCATTATTCTGATGGTTCCGTCAAAGTTAGCGCAAAGGTCGGTGCGTTGGGGTTATGATACTTAATTAATTCAATGCCTGAGTTTGAATCTAAAGTTAGCGGCTTGCGCCTCTTTGAAAGTAAAATTGTATTGATTGTTGACGCTTGCGACCTTTTCAATTCAACAGACGATAGATAGATACATCATAGTATTTAATGATTAAAAACACGTTTTTTGTAGAATGTCAGCGTCGTGGCGAGTAAAACATGTGTACAATAAGAAGTGCACGGATAGCGAGTTTGCCGGAATTTTAAAGGCGAAAAAACCTGTGTATACGTTATTTGTTGATAGTTAAGGAAGCACACGAGGTATCAAGAACGAGTAATTTGTTTTCCCTGTGTAGCAGAAGGTTGGTTAATGTAATACTAGTAAAGTTAGTGTTGCTAGAATAATATCGATTTTTACAATCCTAATTAGGTATAAATAATTCTTTTCTTTTCTTCAAAACACAGTAATCATGACATTAGAATACACTGACTGACATGTTCCATACAAACAAGGAATTTCGTTAATGCACGAACAGGGTCCCCGCCCGGTATCCCTTTCGAGGGTTTTTGAAGGGGTTTGTCGTAAGGCTTTAATATCGGACGCCATCTTACATTTGAAATTGTTTCATAGTATGCTGTATTTTACTACAGCCCTTTCTTTGATATACCCATATTAAAACAAGGTTTTATAAACATAATGTAATCAACCATTTTGTGCCAGCAGCCATATGGGTTTAACATAAATATTAAAACGTAATTGTATTGTCATCGGAACTAAAAGTGTATGTATAACAGATTTTAGATCAATCGCTTGACGGGAAGACGGTGAAATTTCAGTTTATAGATTTGACCCACCAAACACGAATGAAATAAAACCATTTAAAAATCAATTTTAAGTAACGGCCACATTTTGAATACAGAGTCTCTTAATATTCAATATGTTGGGCCACGCAGAATAATAATTAGGACCAATAAAATGAAAATGGGTTTTAACGACTAGAAAGAGTCATTCAGAACCTATGTAAGCGGGGACCCGAGAAGCTCATGTGTGCCGTGGGTTTTCTTTCTGATTAGTTGAATAACCTTATTTGACGTCGCAAAGTGGGCATTTTCCTCAATCAACAAAAAAATGGATATTGTTTTTGAAAACATGCTATTTACCTAATTAATTATTTAATAATTAAAACCTTGCCTGTATGGCAAGATTCATAGGGTTTTTTCAAGGTAAAATGGCAATGGTATTTATTACTCTACCTTGATTATTTTACGGACTGGAAAATCTAAAGATAAAAATAAATATAATAACAGCTGAAAGATATCAAAATGTTGATTAAATATATGTGGTATAATGTTATTATGTTCTGTAGAGGTCCCCACATGATATTTAATTAAATAGGTTGACAAATCCTAATCCTCTTCGGAAGTCGAGTCGGTTTGAGTTGAACGACTTTTCACTGGTTCAATGAACTGCCGCAAGAAATTCGACGGCAAATTGTCGAACATTTACGTCCGGCCGTTTTTAATCACACTCCGGCAATATTTATTGCCTAAAAGAAACTTTTTTTTGTATTAAAGTTACGAGACTCAAGTTCTACACCGCTGACCTCTATCCATAAATCACTGTAGGCTTTCATAAAATTGGAAGTTTTCTCGACCTCAATTTCTTTACAATTCCTTAAAATTTATTACTAGACTAGTTAATCATTGGAAAGTGTACATAATCAAGCTTTCAATAGTCGACTTCAGAAGAGGATGAGGATTCCTCAGCGTATTTATTTAAAAATCTTATGGGGGATCTCTAAAGAACATATAACATCATATACCACCTATATTCAATCAACATTTTGATATTGATTTTTTCTCAGCTAGTATTTATTTATATCTTTAGATTTTCCAGTCCATAAAATAATCGAACTTTGAAATACTCTTTCTCCAAAAATAAGTACTGGTTAAGTAATATCAATAAAAGAAGAACTCCTTAACTGACTGACTGACTGATTCATCAACGCACAGCCGAGACAACTAATGTTAGAGAGTTGATTTTTGAACAGTGGTGTTTTTTGTTCATATAATTATAAAACCAAAAAGAGGAATACTATTGGTAACTTTATGG
Source organism: Epinotia demarniana (assembly GCA_945867215.1). Taxonomy (NCBI): domain Eukaryota; kingdom Metazoa; phylum Arthropoda; class Insecta; order Lepidoptera; family Tortricidae; genus Epinotia; species Epinotia demarniana. Next base: position 6,922,654 of record OX244272.1, read on the forward strand.
GTATCTTCATAACCTTAAGAGCCGGGCTCTTGTCGGTGGAGTAATCGCCACCCTGTTCTTCTCTCTGCCACTGTTTTGAGCTTTTGATATGACATTACATTAAATCTTACATATTAAAAATTCGGTCCTACCTTAAGTTCTGGGTCTTTAAACAGGTTGATAACGAGAATTGAATTATATACATATTCTGTTTTTAAACTTGAACGTAATTACTTGTTATATTTTAAGAAAAAAATATTCCTTTTTTGACAGACATGTTTTCTCCTGAAGTTACAATATCCATGGTAACCATTCAAATGCCGCCATGACAGAATATCAGAAAGTAAGGAAGTAATAGATAGCATGTGTCAACCAAAAACGCCTCTCACAGACTGGCGCGGCCTGGCCGCGGCGGACAATAGTGAACTTGTCCGCCGCTGTCAAATTGTCTATTGTCCGCCACCGCAGGCCGCGCCAATGTGTTGCAGGCCTAGAAACACAGAAACTTGTCTCTGTCTTGTCAGATTTGATGCTGTATTTGTATTTGGATTTCATTCTTCTTTTTAACGTCCGATGCAAAAAGAGGGGTATAAAAAGTTTAACGTGTCTGTCTGTGTATCTGTGTATCTGTCTGAGGTAGCGTAGCTCCCTAACGGATGGACCGATTTGACTGCGGTTTTTGCGTCATAGATAATTTTATCTTGAGTGTTTTTAGCCATGTTTCATGAAAATCTTTCAGCCGTTTTTGAGATATTGGACATTGAAATGAAAATTTCGGGGGATTTTCAACTTTTCTAAGTTACAACTTTTTGTAAATATAAACATAAAAGTTATCAAAACTGATTGGCTTTTTGTAAGTACAGTATATTATTGAAATAAGACGTATGTTTCATTAAACTGTGAAAATTATAAATCTCCTCAGTGTGGCAACTGGTTCTTGTTAACGGCAACACCAGTGTTTACATTTTTTCTGCCGGATTAATAATCAGGGTATAGTTATTGTTCCTAGTTGCGTGACACTGGTTCTTACATACCGGCTATGCATCCGATCTGTTCAAGGACGGTTAAGTAGAGGTAGGTACTTTTGACATGAATGTATTCTTTGTGTACATAATTATGCATCTAATCTAGTGATACCATGTATATCAGAACTACCCAATTAATCTTTTAGAACTGAAGGCCTTTGTGTCCTGAGGTTGGCGTATTCGCTGCGACTCAGTCCCTGACTACTACTGCCAATTACGAACGTTTTGTTTCTTAGTATAGCTACCTGTTTATTGTGTTCAGTAAAAATACTTTAATCTTTAATAACACAAGGTTGACCTCGTTCTTTGACGCGACAGACACAAGATATCACATGTCGTTTGATTGTGTGGTGAATTATCTTAAACACTTTTCACCTCACATAGCGATCAAAGAAAATTGTAATAGAAATAAATTGAACCTTCAAACGTAACTGCTCTCGATAAGAGGTAACCTGCTAAATTACATCTCAGAAAAGTAGAAATGGTACTTTTAAAGTACTCTATTTGCGCATTGTTAAAGTACGCTATTCGAGTCAAAGGAATTCAATTTATATATAGAAATTTGATGTCGGGCCTTATTAAGTATCTGCCCGGGGCTAGAACCTTATCACATTGCAGTTTGCAATATTGTTAGCATAGATTTCTTGGGAACTTGGAACTTGAGAAACGCACGCAATAACAAGGAATGGTTACAGAAATGAAAATAAAAGGATGTATGTATACGTGGGTTGTATGGATGTATGTATGTGAATACTTTATTGTACATAAAACACAGGGTAACCTATCGAAGTTTCGAAAAACACTTGCCCGATTTTCACTTGCCGGAAAATGGTTAACCGAATTCTTATAATCCATATACTTTGAAATGTCGCTGGTTTATTTTCCCATGAAATACGATAACCAGAAGAACGATTGCCAACTTTAATTCCGATGCTACGTAAAATCTATATCTCATTTTCCCTAATAAAATTTTACCTCCACGATTAAAAAAACATTCAGATATGCTAAAAGAAGTGCACTTTAAAATTGCTATGCGAAATTAAACTTTTGCTAGGTTAGATTTAAAACTGTGACCTTACAAAATAAACAATTGACAGAAAAGGGGCTTAGATTGAGTCAAAACATTTAAGCAACTACAGTGCTGCACGAGTTTTTAAAAACCCCGAAAAGGGGGCTCGGGGCTGCGGGCGAAGCCCCCTGCAGTAAAAAAACAACAAATGACCGTAACATTGATATTATTTGTAGGTTAGGTTAGGGTTAGCTTGTGTCCCATAGAGCGGAAATAGGCACCCCGCGAAGCGGGGTGACGTCGACATGCTGGCGGTTAGGTTAGCCACTATGTAGTTTTCGGCTCCAAAAACTACATAGTTGACAAATGATCCTTCGAATTTTAATAAGTGTCTATCCGAATCGCGAAATAAAATTGCAACGAACTGAGAATTTGGAAAATAATATGGGAAATGTAATTTCAGGCAAACAAAAATTCGGCCAACTAAAAAAAAGGGAAACGTTCTTGGGATTTTAATATTCGAAATTATGATTTCCGAGCTTATGATAGGTAACCAAAACACAGGTAGGGTTACAGGTAAGGGGCACAGATTACATTTTACACAGGTAGAAACACTGTCGCGTGGGTACGGTTGTGTCGGAGGCACAAACGTACCAAAATTATAATTATTGGAGAGGTCTGGTAGAGCACCGCGGAATTTCATTTCGCTCATAATTATAGCAGCCCAACCGGTAATAGTACATTACACAAGTTTACGTCTTCTTCTGGGTGTGAAGTGTGATTTGCTGCTGTGCCCGGGGGCGATAAATCTCACTTACAGCCCAGATTGACGTAAAGTACCTTACAGAAGAACGGAGCCATAATATTACCGTTCTGGCGATCAGTACAATCAATAAAGTTGATTGATTCCAGATTGTTTCCAGATTTTCCTGGAATCACAAGCGACCATAGGCTTCGGTGTCGGCTGACTTTCAGGCAGATGCATGCATGATAGCCATCACCGTGGTATAAATATATATAATGCACGTTAATGAGTGACAGAAAATCTCGAACATTTGCACTCGAAAATGCCAGATCGATTCGAATCGAATGCATAGAAGTCGGTGTGCACGTGTTTGTAAAGTATCGCTATCAGATTTCCATTTATGTTGACAACCCCGCGTAACACAAACTTAGTTTCAAATAGATTAGTGGATTCTAACCAAGAGGTCAATTCAACTCGAAATTTTGCATCCTAATGTGTTATTTGGGTTGGCGATTTTTTTATACAAGGTCGATGGAAAAGACGCCTACAACTTCAAGCATGCACGCAACCGATCCTTCAAAACATTGGACACTCCTTTCTTGAAAAACCCCATACCTACGGGAAAACTACGAGTAAGGTACATTCCACAGCAGAAGCGATCGCAGAAGGAAAATCTGCATGCGCGACCAAATGGTCGCGTGGTGGTCCTTTATACTTTTCATGTGTGAAAAAAAACCGGTGCGAGTCTGACCGAGGGTTCCCTGACAAACTAACAATTAACTCAAGGTTAAGGAGATGTCCCAATATTTGTTAAATTACTTTTTTTAACTCAACACATTTCAATTTCAAACAACGAATAACTTTTACACCTAGACCATAGAACTACCAAGACAATTGAATCGCGATCTTTCTTTTTCCTGCTATTGAATCATACCCGTTCCAACCCCATTAATTCTAGAAAAATCTTAACAGCGCGAAGTAGGAACGGGGTCAGCGCCATCTATCGGCCCCATTTGGTACTAACGTGCAAGGGCAATCAGCTTAGTATGTATGTTGGTGTTTTAGCGATTATTGTTTATCACGTGAACCGATCTCGATTATTACTTTTTTTATTTGAAAGAGAGTACTTTTATTATAGTCTAATAGAAATTTCAAAACAAAACATACTTATAGTGTTGATTAAATTGCAAACTTAACTAGGAAATGATTTTTATTTAAACCAAAAAAAAAACCGTAGAAATAAGAAAATTAATACTTTTCCAGTAATATTTACGTTTATCTTAATCACAGGTAATAATATCAAATTTCTCACTCGGATAACTTCGGAGATAAGGGGGAGGTTATGGTATTTTTTTTTACATTTTCCGTCATAGATCGAAATTTTACCAATGTAGAAATAAAGAAAAACTGTTTCAATAAGTGCAATTCAAGCCCTTTCAAATGATGTCCCACTTGACCTAAAAGTTAAATATATTTTTTTACCCCATCCTCATATTCGTAGGTAATTTTTCGTAGAAAATTATAATGGTTTTTTTTTTCAATTTCCGTGCACGTGGATTACTTTCATTTACCTATAACCATTCCAAATTTCAAATTGATAGCTTTAGTAGTTCGTGAGATATTCCACTTTGTTACAGACAGACAGACAGACAGACGGACGGAGTCGCACCATAAGGGTTCCTTTTTTACCTTTTTTGGTACGGAACCCTAAAAATGGTATCGATTAACTTAATCCGCTTACAAATATGAACCTTAATCTGATGGCATAAGAGCGATGTGAATGTGACATATTTACGACTAAGTTGTGCAATGTGCAAATGCAATTTGTTATAACCAGCTTCCGCCTTCGACTTCGTCCGCTCTAACCCTCGGATCGACGTTCATCCCCCAATTACGTCCCATATGGGGTCGAATTTCGACACAGAAAGTATCCAATAATTTAATCCATGTAATAATTAATTGATCACTAAGAAGCTTTTGCGTGATTGAGTGGCATATCCAAACTTTCAAATGAATAACATATTGATATCAAATTGTAATTCGAAACTTAAGTCTCTGGTTGAACCCGACTGTGGAACTCCAGCTATGAGCAAAACAACTGTAGGTACTAAACAAACAGTTGTCCCGACACGTGCATACACGTTGCACTGGTTTTATCTGTGTTTCAATTCCTGCACTAGATCTACGTAAATCTGAAGTGTTCTTTCATTTACAATTACGACTGGTGCACAGGCACGAAAAATAAAAATAGTACATTTTCTGCAAACAGAACGCGATCGATTAGAATCTTTCTTTACGTCACACCTGCCCATAATGCGAGTTTTACTGCACGCTGCGCGTACGGGAAAACTCGCATTGTGGCCAGGTGAAGACGTAAAATTTTGTACGCAACACGGACGGTAATTCGTAAAGCCCCAGAGCGCATATTTATGACCCTCACCTTCGGTTCGGGCAACAAACACCTGCGATCTGGGGCATTCACGAATTCACCGCCCTAGTTACGTAATGTACTATTACAGTACATATGGTGCTACTTTTCCGCACTAGTGCAGAAGAGGTCTAGGTACAGAGGAGGGCAACACATGCTAATATTAAGTGGTATTAATTGGCTGCGGATTTTATTACGTAGATTTACTCGTACCTACTTCCCGACTTGGGATATTGGAAATAGGAACGAGATTTTTTTTATTCGCGGTAGGCAAGCGTGCAGTGCAGACGTGTTACTTAGCGATCCAACTTTTATAAATTTGACAGTATGCGAATCTGTACCTAACAGCTACTGTTATAGATTACAAATTTGAGTAGCGCGACGTGTAAGCAAACAATTATATTTTCTAAATCAAATAAAAACTCAGTGTCATTTAAAAGTGAACCTAAAGCTAATCGGCAGTGATCTCAAGTGAACCTAACGTGCGTGTGCAGACAACGTCCACCGCGGCCGAGCAAGTTTGTAGCCACGGATCTACAATGAACGTACTACGCTCACCTAATGGAGGCGGCATCTTGCCCGGACTTAGTGGATCACAACCAAATTTGTCAACATCTTCCGAGTATGAAATCTATCAGACAACCTTTCGTAATAAACGCAAAGCTTGCGATAATGATGAACATATTGTGCTCGAACTGTCGGATCTTAAGAAACAAATGGGTGAAATGATGACCCTCCTCAGATCAAGCAGCAATGCTCAAACCGAAAGCATAAATAAACTGATTTACAGCGTAAGCACAATCAAAACGCAGGTTGATAACATTTGTAGCAACATGGAACTTATGGCTGCTGAACAGGATAAATTAAAATCAGATATAGAAAACCTAGTGGACTCCCAGAATACTCTAGAAACGAAGATTAGGCTTTTGGAAAAAGACATCAGTGTGATTAAATCCTCTAACGACCAAGTACCTGCGGCACCTGTGTCTTTCAACGCCTTAGTGACGGAATGTCAGGAGCGCACCACCCGTGCGAAAAATATTATAATAGCTGGCATCGTGGAACCAAAGTCTGGAGAATTAACTGAGAGGACTGACTTCGATAAACAGGAGGTTCAAAAAATTACAACAATTATCAACGCTGACTGTCCCGAACCGGAACAAATCATCCGTCTGGGGAAATATCAACAGGATAAAGCCCGTCCTATTAAAGTGTGCTATACATCGGAAAAAACAGTAACATTGATTCTTAGAAACAAGAACAAAGTTAAAGTCCCAAATATCAAAATATACTCGGACCAAACGCTTTACCAGAGGGAGACACTGAACCAACTACGGCAAGATCTTGAAAAACGAACAGCTGATGGAGAAACAAACTTGTGCATCAAATATGTGAGAGGCGAGCCAAAAATAATAGAATCAGCTCCAAAAAAGCTAGACAACGATCACAGCAACCACAAAGGGCCAGGGCCCGGGCGCAAGAGGATCTTGATAAATCGTACAAATGGCTCCAATACAACCTTTTAACGAACAACGCATCAAAACCATCCTATAGAATATTTAAAGCTAAGAAATAAATCACATGTGATTATACACCACTTACAATAAAAAGTAAATAAATATATACTTCATGTATACCTAAAACTAGAGCAGTATAATATTAACATACACGTACCGTAATATTGTCCTCGTACATAAATTTTAATCATGCCTTGAGCTCAAATAACATAATATACCGCAACCACTTAACTTAATCTTACATCAATGTATGACCGGAGTCGTTATCTGTGCTGCCGCGCTGAGTCAAATGGACGCATGGTAGTAAGGGTCACCTAAAGACTTACGCCCTTCTGGCCTAGAGCGGTGGTACGGCCGGCCGGCCAGCTAATAAAGTAGGTACGACGATGAACATAGCAACTAAACCCAACTTATACTTACCCTCTTTTGTGTAACTCTTATGTGTATAATAAGTAAAATATTCTAACTAGTACCTAAGTATGTTTTAACTAAAATACTGTACGCTTACTTACTTAATTAGTTAATTAGTAATATGTAAATATTCTCATGTAAGTGAATTTATTGTAATTCTTATGAGAATAAAGATTCTTTAAACCTTTTATGGTCAATTTCGAGCTTATTATCCAGCAGATAAGTTCCATAACAACTTTTTGAGACTTTTATTATATTGTTACTTAATTAACCTTGTGAATGATTTAATCGATGATTCCCTTGTTTGTTATATTTGGGACATTGCTTAAGTAAGTGATCTATTGTTGGAGTGGTAGTGTTGTCATACGGGCACAGGTCATCCCCTGTAATTTTGAATCTATGGAGATATGCTTTGCGATACCCGTGCCCGGTCAGCACCTGAGTCAGTTGAAAGGCGATTGCAATTGAGGCTCTTAAATTTTGTGATATATACAATATATATCACAAAATTTAAGAGACGGTTATAGACGGCAACTCTTTTTTTCCGCGCGTGCTAGTGCTTTCTCGGTGTCCATTTGGCTGTGCCGTTTGTCATAAAATATAGGGAATCTATCATAATCAGGAGCATTGTGTAGAGTCGCTGCCTTTTTCGCCTCCGTGTCCGCAATTTCGTTACCATGGATCATATTGTGTGCTTTTACCCAGCTAAATGTTATAGTTCCCGTTTCTTTGATCTTTTTAATGTGCCCATTGATGTTATGTATAATTTGCTGGAATTTCGGTTGGAAAGCTCTTGAAGGGCAGACATGGAGTCAGAGAAGATAGCTACGTCTTCAAGCTGGTCTTCGTTATAGACTTCGTTTTATTTGCCACCCGGACCAACACATAACAACCTTCAGCTTCGTAGGCAGCTTCGCTACCCGCAAGGTTAAACCAGTCGTCAAAATTAAATATTGTCCTGAATATTTTTATTTTATTTTAATACTTACCTACGTCTAAAATGCTCTCCTACCGTTGGTGTAGTAGCAGTCGACTGCGTTAGTAAGGTTGAGAGTATTGTGAGCGATGGGCTAGCAACCTATCACAATATTATTACATTTTCCCCAATCTTAAACCTAAAATTGCATGCGTAATGTAATTTCCAGTGCCAGAAGTGGCATACAGAATATAGGCGTGATTTTTTTATTGTATACAGTGTGTTACCGGCCGGCATGCGGGCATTTATTAAAACTGATAATAATAATATGTTCCATCAGCAATTGTTTGCATGTATTTGCAAATCAAAATTATGTAAATTAACTGCGCAATTAAATTTCCAAAATACAAACCTTCAATGGTCTAGGTGTATGACGCCGTACTAAACAAAGTATGAAGAGCTGTCATTTACTTGTCAATTTACTTTGTTGCACATTGCTGGTAATTTAATTTTTGTTAGAAACTTTATGAAGTCGGAATTATAGTTAATTATCTGTATTAAGGTCATGATTAAGTTAAAGAACTCCGTTAATTTACCCTACTTAATTGACACCTGGAGACCAATAAATAGTTTTTCTAAAACGTTTGTTAATATTTACCTTATTGTGCTTATTTATTTTATGGTCGGGGGATTTTCAAAATTTTATTTAATTATTTAACAATTAAATCCGTCGTGGGTTTTTCAAAATTTTTAATTTTGCTTTTTTATTTTATGCTTTTTAAAGAGCAGTCTGTACACAAGTTGTTCATCTAATACTATATACATAACTAAGCAAAGTAATGTAATGTCCCAACGTACTGATTATCTCTTCTATGCTCTATCGGTAATGGAGTTCTATAGGGCAAAACAGAATGTGGGAGTAGTCTTAAGAATGCGTCAGGGAAACAGCAGACCAGAAGGGCTAGTTGAGAATCTTCATTTAAATATGCGAAGTTTAAGAGGTTCTAATGCTTACTGGCAACGTGTTTGCAGTGACCTATTGGCAATGGTAAGAAAACTTGAGCCTCCAAATTGGTTTGTTACATTCAGCTGGCCTGACATTCTTAAAGCTCTTTTAATCTTATCAGAAAATGTATCATGCCAAGATCGTCTTTCGTCTTGTCGAAAATCATCCGGTTACTTTGTCCCGACATTTCATGTTGCGCGTTAATGCACTAATTAGGCACCTGAAGTCTGATGACGAAATTCTTGGCGGGAGATTACGAGAGTTTTCGTACCGAATTGAATTTCAAAATCGAGGCAGTCCTCATTTACACATGCTTTTCTGGATACAAAATGCTCCTTCCTTTGATGCCCGAGAGGGATTAGATTTAATAGAGAAAACTGTATCATGCTCCTTGAATACGGGTGAAATGGAATTAGACGACTTAGTGAAACGTGTTCAGATTCACCACCATTCTGAGACCTGCTACAAAAACCGCCGAGAACGACGCTGTTGCTTCGGATTCGCATGCGCTGTAAGTGACGAAACCGTTGTTCTGGGTCCTGACGAACGCATTAATAATAATGGACGATTTTGCATTTTAAAGAGACATTTAAATAAGGTGAATGTAAACAATTACAATCCATAGTAATTGACTTTATGGGGCGGAAATATGGATATTCAGCCATGTGGTAATGTGACTGCGGTTGCATACTATTTCGCAAGCCCCAACCTGCTTTTATTCCAGATTCTACCTGACCCGAATAATACAGGAGGTCTTGTATCAAAAATACAAGGTTTTGAGTGGGAACGGCTATGAAGAGAGCAACTGGAAGACGGAGCGCTGCCCAAAAAATTTTTAGAGCGGCAAAGAAAGTCGTTGCATGGGTCTCGTATCGAGGAAACCGGAGAAAGGCCACAAGGTTCTCCTGATAATTGTCTCATGCCGTAACCACAGTAAACCCTTACGGGTTAGGGGCAATTTGCGACCCTATGTGGAATTAGTTCCACGTAGGGTCGCAAATTGCATCCGACTCCTCTAAAGTTCTCTTTTCCAAGTTTCCTACAATGTTGTCCTTCTCCATCGTCAGACCCTCAACAGTTCATGTACCGAAGCTACTTGGCAAGCACTATCTATAGAACCCAAACACAGTAATATAAATATGCGCCCTCTGAAAATTCACTACGATGCTGTTCTGCTCCATTTTCAGACCCTCAGCAGTACAAGTAAAGTACCTACAGAAGCTACTTGAAAACCACTATCAGTAGAATCCAAACACAGTAGAATTGTTATGTTCCTTCTCAAAGTTCCCCACGATGTTGTCCTGCTCCATCATTAGCTCATGTTCAGAAGCTACTCGGCAAACACTGTCAAAAGAACCCAAACATGGCATAAATCGTTAAAGCCGTATTGGGTTAATTCATGTAAAATATTCACTACAGCGCCCCCTGATGAGCAAACATCATAATTTAAATGTGAGAACCATCTCTGATAAACCACGAACTCATCTCCAAAAATTGCATAGAAATCGGTCAAGCTGTTTTTGAGATAATTGGGAAAATTTATTTAAAACGTTTACTACAGCGCTCCCTGGTGACTAAACATCAAAACACCTATCTAAGAACCACCCCTGATGAACCACGCATCGATTTCTGAAAACCGCATCTAAATCGGTCAAGCCGTTTTGGAAATAAATGGGAACATTGGTGTACACAAACTAACAAACAGCCTCTCACCCTAAACGCATATACCTTCTCCGTTCCGTCGTGGGTAAAAATGCATTGTAAGCTTTTTACCGTTCGAGCCATTTACAAATATAATCAATTATATTTGTCTCCTAAAATAGTAAATCGCTTTTTAGCGCTAAGACTGCCTATTGTCCACCACTTTATATTTCATTTAAGTGTTGCTTTTTTTCTCCTTTGTGTATTTTTTTTGGTATATAATTAAGAATATTAAAGTAGTAAAGTAATAAAGTCAAGATAAAAAAGTTCCTTATTTTCCGCTTAAATTATTTAAAAACTACAGCAAACATGTACGTTGTTGCCGATAAAAGCGCAAGATTACAGTTACATCGAAATCATGAAATAATTACTATTATCACGATCGCCTGAACGAAAGGTCGGACAGAAATAATGTACTCACATGGTAAAGTATAAAATGTTTAAAAGCGGAGTCACTGCATTATAGAATAAAGCTCGCATATTTTAGATAAGTGAGATATGATATCAGATAAGTGGCCCCCCTGATGTAACTCTTAAAAAAGGTTTAGGTCGTTATTTCACGTTTTGGCTTATATTCGTATTTATTTTTTGTTATGTGACATTGAGTTTTCGGTAATGCTACCACGAGTCTCTATCGAAGACACACATTACACTACTGTCGATACCGAATAATCACGCTTCGACTAGATCTCGATTGATGCGGTAACGTTAATCACTTATAGACAGCGTTGAAGTTTATGTAGCGGAATACCTAAGGGAATTTAAAGTATCTGGATTTATTGGTTCATATTCTGTATGTTTGCCATTTTATCACTTATCATTGTGATTGTAAATACCACTTTCATGCTACGCTATCTGAAGTGATAAAATAAGAAAAAAAAAAGTTAAACGGTTTTATTGTAAAGGAGCATATTGATTTGAACATATTATAGCTACGTTAAAGAAAAACAATGGTAGGTACCAGGTTTCTCAGTAATCACACCACTGTTGTCAGTTCCTCAATTTTGTCACTGACTGACTCACTCACTGTCTCACCGATCATCAAAAATCTAAAGTACTTCTAGTAGACCCAAATACTCGAAATTTTGCATGTGTTTAGTGCATTGTATACCTAAACAATGCACTCGAAAACTATACAAACGGTATTTAGCGGTTGGTCAAATAATATTTCCATTCATAGTCTATACAATAATATTATTTCCAGCTGGATTCATAATGAATTCAGACTCACACAACTTTACTGCATTGACAAGTGGGGTTTAAACAACGCGCGGTGAATGCGCACTCAAAGCCCATCATGTGAACGTAGCTTGAGTCTAGTTTGGAACGAACTGCGTATCTTAATTATTGCTACTCGAGCTAGGTATTTGTATTAGGAATCTGTTTTAGATAACATCATAAAGAGCTATTATGTAAATTGGTCCCAGTCTAGCTTCTGCTGTAATAATGCCTGCCAACATCTAATCAAATCTAATCCTGTCTGGATATAAATCAATCTCGGCGGGCGGTGAAATTTTCTGTACGTGTTGACGTTAGTACACGATGAGAAAATTAGTATACTGGCGTATAAACGTCTGACGTCGCTAATCTTTATGATGCCTGATCATGTTAGTGTACAGCGTCAGCGTCGGATTTGAGTATCTTATGTTATTGAGTCATATCATAATAGACCTTTAAAACCTTGAGTATTAAAGGTCGAATGGTAAGTAGTGACGAATGTAAGCAGGGGCGTATTTTGAAATTCGGCGCCCCAGAAGTCAATGAATGGCGCGAAAACCAAAGAAAATGAAATCGGCCAGCTGCCGCCCCTGGCGGATTGTCGCCCCGGGCCATGGCCCGGTTGGCCCTAGGGTAAATACGCCCCTGAATGTAAGGTAACGTATGTAAGGTAACCGGTTACCTATCTGAATCACTAAATTTTTTTGTCCTATTTTCATTTCGGCATTTACTATTCGACAAACTTCGTTTGCCTTTTTTTTCGTTTGTCCGACACTTTAGTTCGCGCCGTTTACGGCTGGTCATTTTATGGTTTTGCTTTTGTAATTGTTTGACAAATCCATGATTCCCAATTATTGGTATACCCGCAATATCGTTATACCGACGTAACGATTCGGTTGATAATCTGTTCGTATTTTATCATATCGGCTTTATTATATTTGACATAATATTATTGTTTATACGGAGCACACTATGTTACTAATTCATAGGTTTGTTTATGAAAATGGTTATTACCTTATGCATTTTCGATATTAAAAACATTAGCAAAAAGTTTAAAATTAAACTAAGGTTATCCTCCTAAAGCTGTATTTATGGTTAATAATGTATATGTCGGCGGGCGATTATAAAATTCGCCAGATCAAGAAATTCCGAGGCATATCGCATACGTAAATGAAAAAAATAAGGAGTGCGGACTGATAATCTCCAGCGAGTCGACGCCACCCCGCTGCGCGGGGTGTCTATTTCTGGTCTGAGGGGCACAAGTGAACCCTAACCTAACCGACCTAAGACAGAGTTCGCTTATGACAAGCCATTTTTGTCCGCCCTGATTATTGGCTCCCAACAAACACGGCCGCCATCGCATACGCAGCGCCACCAGTGGCCAAGAAAGAACCTACTTTTCGATGTGCCTGGTATAGAGCTAGGAATATCGACGAATGCGTTGTTCTCATCGATCTGCCGTATTGTTTATCAGGCACATCGTGATAAGCCTGGCCAACTTTTAGGCATATCATGAAATGGCGGCGTTTCAAGTTATTTCTTCCGACCTTACCCATAGTTATACAGTACATATGTAAGCATTAGGTAGTAAAAAAGTGTTTGGTTCTGGCGGTTCGGTGGCCGCTGCCGCGGCACGCTCGCTACGCTCGCTCGGCTCGCGCGCTGTAGGGTCGCAGTTCACCTGACACTCCTCCTCACTTCGCTCGTCGTCGTACCTACACCGACCTGCCTTAGAGTCTCAGTAAAACTACTTTTGAATTTCCCTCAAAATGAATATTTGGCTAAACGTATGAAATGCGGAAAGTAATGATGGATAAGTAAAAAATTGGCTGTGAAATAAAAGTTGTAACAAGCCAAAGCCCAATTGACTGTAGCGGTAAAAGTTTTTCGGACAACTGAAACATTTGGATAACATCAAATGGTAAATGAAAAAGTAATGAATTGTATATTCGGAGAACTCATAATAATACGAAAAGTTTTCGGACAAACGATATTCGGTCAATAAATTTTAGTGATTGCGATAGGTTACCAAGGTAACCACGACCGAGCACGATGGTAATATACGAATCTCCATAAATAAATAATAAATATTTGGGGACAATCTGACACAAATCGACCTAGTCCCAAACTAAGCAAAGCTTGTACTATGGGTACTAGACGAAGATAAACTTACTTATATAGATAAATAAATACTTAAATACATAGAAAACATCCATGACTCAGGAACAAATATTCATGCTCATCACACAAATAAATGCCCTTACCGGGATTCGAACCCAGGACCTCTTGCTTCGTAGGCAGGGTCACTACCAACTAGGCTAAAGCGGTCGTCAAAATGTAAGTGTGACAGAAAGGGTTATAGGGTAAAGTCACCAGTAGTCAGCCTTTTAACGAAAGTTCTGAGCTTGAACTGCTCTCATTTCATCAGGTACGTATTACCTAATTGAGTAAAACTAAGTTTTATGTCATCAATCATTCATTAAACTTTAATTTTCTTCAAGAAGAACACAACATAATTTCTTAAACTCTGAGATAATTACGAAATAACAAAAAATGGCACTTTTCACCAGTAGTCAGCCACATGCGACCTTAACTCAGCCTTTGGCTCCCCAGTACTCAGCCGCTACGTTGGCTGCTTATAATTAAGTTTAAAAAATCTAAAAAGAGGTAAATAAATGAGATTTGTCTACCTACTCATATCTAAAGTTATTATATATTAAATAGGTAAACAGTCTTCAGCGGAAAAGACGGCTATGGTGGTGATAGCTTCTTTTTCATCATCCAGAGCATTCTGTGAAGTTAAGTACTCCTCCAATTCTTTAAACCACTTTCTAATGTATTTTTTAGTTATAACAGCTCCTCTTTTTGATATTTCTTCAGCAGTGCGGTATATACCACAAGGATTTCTGCAAAAAATGCCTTTAGCTTAGCTTTTCCCGGGCATATTTTCTTTAAATGGATTGTCTCGTCCGTCAGCCACCATGTGATCTGTATTAAGAAGTGTACTCGTTTATACTGGGAAACCACATTTAGTAAGCTTTATACACCAATCAAGAACTTCCTTTTCTTCTTGTTTTAGTCAAAATCGTATCAGGTCCCATTTTTCGAGGACCCTCGGGAACACGCAGATGTATCTTGCAAGGTGCCTCGCGGAACGCTAAAAACCCTACTATTAGCCCTTCTGATTTTCATGCCATTTCTAGCGTCCATAGCCGGTGCGGTGTTACTTTTTCGAGAGGATATTTTAGTATGGGCCTTTGAGATATTTTTAAAAGCAGGTAATTATTATCTACTCAAATACCCACACAATTAACTGCAGCTACAAAACTAAAACAGGGGGCTGAGCTCTAGAGCCTCAAACCCCAGTAGTCAGCGGCCGACTACTGGGTTTACTTCATATTTTAGTTCAACGACCAGGCTTTAAATAAGTTGTCGAATCGAACGGCATACGTATTATTCAAAAACAAAAAATCAACTCGGATCCAGAAGTACAGCTAAAATCCAGTACCCAATAGTCAGCCGTCTCAAAAACCGACTTCTCTGAGGAAAAACATTAGTTATCGTGCATAAATAGACACGTAATACATTCAATAAGATAAAAAAATAAAAATAGATAAGGGAATGTATAAAATAAAGCAGCTCACCGCTAATAACCACGCGACGAAAAATTAGCAAAAAAATGGCGGACACCGCACCACAGGCCCTATCCGTTGTTGACACTGGTATGAACGTGTTTTTCTCTCTGTGGTGACCGCTCCCTGCACCAGTCACGTGCTGTTTCGACCAATAGAGAGTCAAGGAATGATTTTACCAACATGTTATTGAAAATTTTAAACTATTGCGCTATTCGTGGCGAATAAAAGACGGAAAAGGCTGACCTTAGGTGCCTGGCTGACTAGTGGAGACTTTACCCTATCCTTCGTTGTCCGTCATAGTACCATTTTTTTTACCGCAACAGGGTTAGTGTGACGTTATAAAGTGTAAGTATTTTTAAAGTTGCTCTTGGGCAAAAATATACTTATTTTTCTAGACTTTAAGTCTCATATTTTTATGATTATTATACGAGGAAAGTATCTAATTAGTGTACCTAAGTTTCATGGTGTTAAATGAAACACGACCTGTGGTGGTTACCCCTGCATTCATCTGATAAACAACCGCGATGAATTCATCCTACAACATATATTATTTAAGTCATAATACAGAGCTTTTATTATACTAGAACAATAGTGAGCACCTTTATTACGCTGCAGTGGAAATGCAATTTTTTCCTACTTTTGTTTAAAACCTGTCCAGTTTCAGTAGCTGCCATGTTATATGGAAAACTGTATTTCAAACTACTCGTATGTATCTAGCCTATAGTTGAACAAGAGAGCGAAGCAAACGAAATTCTATGCAAATAGGCATGGTGCCTCATGTTCAAATTGATAACGTAGTATAATGTTTAATGGATAGTAAACCATCAAATTATCGTAATAAAGTATAAACTAAAAAATATAATTAAAATCATAAAAAGATATGACCTTTGAACCTTTAGAAAAAATATGCATTTTTTAAATTGTGCGAGAGTCAATTTAAAGTTACCAATTGAATCCTTACGCTTTTATAGAAACACAATTGTACGACAACTATGTACTTAATCGCAGTTTTTTCCGACCTAAACAATTTACCTGATTTTCCATACGATACATGTACAGTCACCAGCAATAACATCTGCCTCAACATAGCACGCATTAATAGCTGACACGACTCTATGTCTAATGCCATGCAGATATTGATGCCGGTGACTGTACTTTGTACTAACAAATGTGGTGACGGGTTTACCATTGAATTGCCGACAAACATTTCATCGAATATTATTTCAAAGACAACGTTTAAGTATTTTCATTTCATCGACAGGTCATTCCGTCGAAAACTCGATACTAGGTAATTTGAACCGAAGTCTTTTAATTGGTAGTTGACTTATTTCAATCGAATTCATGTCATGGCTTTTCATTTCGAGTTTTTTTTTATACATTTTTTTTTTACTTGTAATAATATTTATTCCGCATAAAATTATTTCAATTGGTAATATTCGTAATCGAACCTAAACGCAATCACGTCAGTCGGCTCACTCTGCGAGATTATAGATATGTGGGTAGTTTAAGTCTTATATTATCTCTACAGACTTATGTCTTGTTGATTTTTGTTTTTTTTATTATTTTAATCAATAAATAGATCCTGCTCCTGCATTAGGGTGTGTTTTTTTTTGTAATAAACGGTTTACACCAATTTTTCTTAGTTTTATTATACATACATATTATACATTTCATCATTTGTCATGATGATCAGAGCTCGCGTGCCGTCTTGTTATAGCCGTGCAGCGAGTCGACGCCACCCCGCTGCGCGGGGTGTCTATTTCTGGTCTGAGGGGCACAAGTGAACCCTAACCTAACCGACCTAAAACAGATTTCGCTTATGACAAGCCATTTTTGTCCGCCCTGATATTTTTTTGTTATAAACGATTTACAACAATGTTTCTTAGTTCTATTAAACATACATACATATCATACATATTTGTATGTCACACAATTAACTAGGTACTTACATAATTTGAATAATGTATAAATGTGCAGTAGGACATATAAAATTGTATTAAAGTAATACGTCGAAGAAATGAATTGCAATGTTATGTAGTTGTGCCAATTAAGATAATTTGAAACAAATCAGCGATTAAGTAATATTCGTTGAATTGTATTTCTACGTAGGAAGATAAATTAAAATGAATAGTAGTTGAAATAAGATAACGCCAAACAATATTACTGGTACTAAAGTTTCGATGAATCGTTGTCGATGAAATAATATTCGATGAAAAGATCGACAAAACAAGGGTACACCGTGGTGACGTCATACCTATCTGTCTATCAGTATGAGGCGTTTTGTGCTGCCGTCAGCGACGTCAATCTTTGTATAAATTTTTTGGGTATTTAATGTATTTATGTTCTTTTTGTAGTTGCTACCATACAAACATTTGTTCCTCTCCAAAAACTGGTTCGAATGACATAATAAAAAAATTAGTCACCACCCCTATTCTATGTTTCAGCTTGGGCCAAAAATCGTTTGTATGTCCAGATGTCTGGATGTCCCTCTGTCTCGCTTTCCCGCTGTCCTCCACTACAGCACGCATATCACACGACGGCGCGAGATCTCTCTCGATTTTTCTCGTTGTATCCCTCTCTATTGGAACACTTAGGACAAGCAGTATAGTGCGAGTAAAATCTAGAGTATGTCGCGACCGTCCCATGATAGACGTGCTGGTCGCATTTCTGAAACGGTTCTCGTGAAAATTTGTGAGCATATTCGTTAATTATGTGGAGTTTATTTGTCGAAATAGTTTTGCGAAATAAGAAAAATATCGAGAAAAAGACAACCTCTCGATGTGTACAGCACAAAGCCACTAATATGATGTAAGGTTACGTGGAATTCTTATGGTAGATACTTACATAAGTTACGCGCTGGTATGAGAGTTGGTTATCTGTAGAATATGTAATCTGTGACATGGATGCGCATATATTCTTAATCCCTTTTCCTCATGGGATGCCCTGCAAAGCAAATGCATTTTCGATGTTGCAAAATGTTGCTGCATTTTCCACTGTAAAAGTACCTACCTACTTATTAGAATTTATCTAAGTACATACATACAATTTTATACAGAAATGGTTGTGTGCTGTCGGGCACTTAAATACAGCAAGGCACGACTGTGTAAAGGCTAGTATAAAGGTCAAATAGAACAAGTTTTCCTTTTCCAGTACATTTTGAAGTGCTTATTGATACGCTTCTTCTTTGCGATAGTTTGTTTCAATAAAAATGACGGTAAGTTTCTGTCAAAAAACTTTTATTGCCATCTGTTATCTTCTGTTATCAACTACTCGTTATGACGATTCTAAGGAGCCCAAACTCATAGGGGTACGTTCTTTAACTGCTGAATTTCCATGGCCATCTTCTGTCTCCATCATCAGATCAACTCGATGGTACTTACCATATATACCGAAACTTTTAGCTCAATTGGTTGAGTTTAACTGGTTCAAAATTCAGTTCCAAGATATTTCCTACACTAAATGATTCACTAATGATTTCCTACATACATTTCACACAACTTTTTATAATTAGTATTTTCCATATATAGGTGGATGAGATTGTCTAGAGTAAGATGACTTTTACCCACATAATTGTAGAGTGGTATAAAAGTAGAGCTACAGAACATTGTTGGATAACAAACGTGTATTGACTTACCAAAGGCGTTGCGTCCGCTGGATGCGGATGGCGCAGGACCGGTAAATGTGGCACTCTTTGGGGGAGGCCTATTTCATGATGATGATGATAATTTTGGGTAAGTAATACGAGGTATAACAACTAATCATATAACGGTCATAATATATACGCTCATTGTGTATAAGTTTGTTTAGTATAACGTTCATTGCACATAACGAACGAAAGGTATAATGACAAAATATATAATTTCGTAAAGTATAACGTACTTTAGACATAATATCAATTGATATATCGATTAAAGCGTATAATATTCATAACACCTAAGGTTTATAACATATATTATTCAATTTATCTAACATCAAATAGTATATTGCTCGTATATTATAATCGTCATCAGTTATTTTAATAGCAATGCCGTATGAAGGAATATATATGAATTTGAATAAAAAAACATTAAACGTTTTTAAGATTTAAGATTGAAATTAAATTTATTTTTATATCAAACACGCCAATTGTTTTAACCTAACCTTACCTAAACACCAGCGTCTCGACGCCACCCCGCTTCGCGGGGTGTCTACTTGTTGTTTTTTACTGCGGGGGGCTTCGCCCCCCGAGCCCCCCTTTTACTTGCAGCCCTAACCTAATTTTCTGTATTGTAATCCTCATACGATAATATACTATGCGTTATGATCGTTATACGTTATGTATGTTATACGAAAATATATTATATGTTATGATCGTTATACGAAATGAAATTATTCAATTTGAGTGTTATAGAAAAACACGTTATATAATATGATTATTATGGCTATTGACCGTTATTCCTTATAAAAGTATTGGTATTGTTGTTATAGCTAACGTTCATTATATCTTGTGAACGTTATTAATATGAAATTATATATACTGTTGTTATATCTCGTGGGACGCACCCGATAATTTTTTACGTACATCATAGCCGAGTAAAGTAGAAAAGTGAAAATTCTAGTACCTACAGCCGAATTCATTCCGTGCCATTAAACTAGACTCCTGGGGCTAGCCAGGCATTAACACTAGCCTTGATACTTATACGCAGCCTACAAGGGTCAACTTCATCCTCGATACATTGTCCATTTAAGTTTGTAGAACCCCTCAGTTTCGGACGTTATTATTATTAAGATAATCATTTCAAACCAGCACTCTATTTTGAAACTAATAGTTACATATTGCAGTTTATACACTCTTGGCCTTAGCAAAAGAAAGTGCATGTATCAAGACATTTAATAGTAATAATGGTTCTGTGAAACTGTAAAACTCAACGAAAAATACTATGTACCTACTTTAATTAATGAACCTGCTCAAAAACCTTTACGAGAATCGATTCATAAATGCGATCTGTAGAGGCGAAAAGTCGGACGGACGCCGGACATACCAAAGATTTTTTGCCAAATCTGACTACGCTTCGCTCCATCGTTCAATGATTGCAGAAAGACAAAACGAGTTTCGAAACTTCATCATGTAATAGGCGACTTTAAAACAGTTGGGGGAAATAATATCCAAATCATATTACGATCAATCAAGTTTTACGTCGCAAAGGCTTAGAGAACATATTCTATGAATCCAGCAAGAAAATTAGGCCTGTAAACAGCAAATCTCCACGGGAACGACTTAACTACTAATGAATAATAATGTTTCCGACTCAACTGTGCCCAAAATCTAGTAAAACGGCCTCCAAGCGAACAAAGGTCGATTTATAGAAGTAAATAAAAAATAAAGGCCAAGTGCGTGTCGGACCACGCACAACAAGGGTTCCGTGCCAATAAAAAAGGTCGTATCGTTACTGATATCTTATGGCACTTGACGTCCTTTTCTTTAAGGAAGGCGGTTTTTTAGAAATATTATCTCGAAAACCTTTGAACCGATCTTGTTCAAAACAATTTTAGCTTATAGAATTTAATTATCCCATGTCCATGATGTTTTTCATATTTTTAAAATACATGGTTCTAAAATTAGAGGGGGGGGGACAGAATTTTAGTGACTTTCGGGGCGATTATCTCCGACTCTAAACACTTCATCAAAAAAATTGCTTAGAAACCTTTTATTTATTTTGAAAGGCCTATCGGTTGATGTGCCACACGTGGGCATGCAATGAAATTTTTTTTTTGACTTTCAGTTTTATGTATGGAGCACGCACCGCTTAATTTTTTTTTTTGTAAATTCTTTACATAACTATGTAGCGGTTAACAAAATACACCTATCCTCAAAATTTTATTCAAATACACCTTATAGTTTTCGAGTAAAATGTCTGTGACATACGGACGGACAGACAGACAGACAGATATGACGAATCTATAAGGGTTCCGTTTTTTTTGCCATTTGGCTACGGAACCCTAAAAACAGGGTGTTGAATTAAACAATTGCTATTCCGGGCTATTTGAAAACACAAGCAGCAGTCAAGGTGCAAATCACTCAATTCCTCTTTCCTTCCGGCGCGCCTCGCTACTAAAAGCCGTGCAATTAACGACCTGGGTTTTGTGAAAAAATCGTATCTCCATACGAATTACATAAAGACATACGACCTTTTGGTCATCGTCAGTATTGAAAGGGAAATGAAAAATCCCGCCAAAATTGATTCGTTCCTTAAGGTGCAACATCACTGACGAATTCCATACAATTTTCGTTCGGACTAGACGTCTAATCTACCGATATCAGGAACTTGAAATTGTAATATTTAGATAATACATGACCCTCTTCTCCCGCAGTTTGAATAAATACACGTACAAACCAGTAATATTCAAAATATAGCCATTTGAAATTCATAAAATTTTACTCCGAGCCTTGTATGTGTGCGTGAGTTAGACACTGTCCGTGTAAATGACATGGCCGCGTCACATGACAGCACGTGGCCCAAAACCTTCACTAGATGTCTTTGATATCAAATCAAAATTAGTTAGACAGCGGGGTCAATAGTAGTAATTATATTCACCAGACGGCGACACCATCGTACAATCCCGTTTTTTCTGGTGAAAGAGACGGCATTCATTTTATATTGCTACGCTACTCATTTTGGTAATGACGTAAGAGCTATGTCATTTGTTTATTGATAGAACGAATTTCTAAGAACAATGTATGAAGTTCAATGGTTTGCCTTTATTCGTGATTATTTATTGAGATTGCCATGAACAATAACCTAAAGTCCACGCAACGATAATTATGCATACATTTTGCGTCTTATTAGAAAGGAGTAAGATACAATATGGAAAAGTAATCTGTGCCACCGGCCGTATACATATGTATATAGGATTTGATCAAATGAATTTGCAACTTGGATTGATTAGTTTCGATTGAGTGAATGTTAATTAATGTAGCATTAAATATAACAGACAAATAAATGTTTTCTTTCTTTCTTTCTTTCAATTGTGCATTTGGAGTGAACTTGTTAAATTTAAAACGTTCGCTTAGTCGACTACACAGTTGACAGTAAAATAACTAACTACTGCAACCTATATATGAATCGACTGTTCAAGTGTTCAACTACCGGAGATTAGATTACCGGACATGTCAATTAACTAATGCCTGTTCCCAATAATCAGTCCACGGATAGTTTTCCTTACAAGCATTTTGACAGATTATTAAAATGTGTCAAATGTCGGTAAGGAAAACTATCAGTGGATTGATAATTGGTAACCGGCCTAAGTCACAAGTAGTCTTCTTTATAAAATGTTGTGAAGGGTAGAATTATATACTCGTAGGCATTCTTCGGTGCAGGGACTGATGTCGGTTACGACCGGTGGCTAGGCAGATACGAGACCGGTATTCCATTAATTGGGTACGGCACTGTTATATTGTAAGGTTTAGCCGCGCAGCGACAACACAACGGTGCCCCCGCGACCAGCAGTTAGAAATATTGGTTACCGGTATTTATTGCCTAGTGATACCTTATAATACCGGTTCCAAACAGGTATTACTCCAAAACAGTTTTTTTTGTTCTTATGCGGGTCGAATTCGCACCTTTACATCTTTTATGAAACCGTTTACGGTACCGGAAAAATTAACCGTAACCGTAGTTTTATGGTAGTAAAATATAAAGGTGCAGCTAACTATCGAAATGGCCCGGAGAAAACTGATGTACGTATTTAATTTTTTTTTTTAACGTTCATATAGGGAATACAAACCGCCATCTTGGAATCCCGAAATACCGGAATCCCGGACCGATTTTTCCACTAGTCTAATACCGGAACTGAAAAAGACCAATATCGAATTACTTTTTAAACCTACTAATATTATAAATGCAAAATTTTGGATGTTTCTATATATAGATGTTTGAATGTTTGTAACTCGATCACGGCTCAACCGATTTAGATGAAATTTTGCACGAAGATAGTTTAACCGATTCAACTGGAATAGAGCTGAATTTGTTTTGTTTCGGGCAATTTTTAAAACAAACGAATGCCAACTCTATTTCCGACACAACACAATTCCAATGCCATTTTGTATTGTATGCTGGGCCTTAAGAGAAGCCGAGATTAAAATAAAGGATAGTTTTTATCCCGGGTCCATGGAGGCGGAAACTGGTTTTTAATAAAAAATATAATAACTTCATGCAATTGTAAAAAAAGGAACGCATAATCAAGTTAAGTATTTACATTTATTTGAATAATTTTATTTGTAATGTCTGTGCTCCATTCTTTTTCTACCGAAGAATAATCACTTTTACGCTCTAATGATGATAGTGGTAGGAGCATAATTTGAAATGTTCGAAGGTAAAATAGGCTTCCGCTAAAACGGACAACTTTTATGAATGAACGTAGAACACCGTGCTCGTAAATAGGGAATTTAGGTAATAATAAATACCTCGTCTTTTTTACTGGTGAGTTTGTTATTTTTTTCACAAAAACGTAGTTTTTCGGGTTGTTAACCCATTATAAAAACGTTAGTTGACATAAAACTTTCTTAAACTTTTGGTTTTTTAAATAAATGTAAAAAAGAAATGTTATTCATTTACTCTTACTACAACAGGTTCAGGGAGGGAAGGTGTATTTGGGTTTCACATGCCGTATCACATACGCGCTGATTCTATTGTATAGACAGTTTCCAAATACACCATCGCTCCCTGAACCGATAAAAGCAATGTTCGCAAACAGCTCAATACTTTTTTTAAGTAAGAAGGTTGGTTTTGCTTTTGGAGATGAGTTTTTTTATTTTACTGTCGAGGCATAAGAGACGTGTTCAGATATTTGTGAGCACTCAAATATATCTGATGCCGACTGTACTTTTTGACGAACAAACTAAAAAAGCTGCAAAACTTCCAATAATGTAAATTCAAGTAATGCAGACGAAGTAGACGAACCAAAATTTGCGAATACGTAAAATAACAAATTATTATCCTATCTTATCCTATTATACTATTAAACGAGGAATACACACGATGATTCTTAATTCGTGATCAAGACAAGTTACATATTACAAGCGGCAGTCTCTTTCTATCAAAAGGTATTGAAAAGAGACTTCCGCTTGTAATTCGTTACTTGTAGCTTCGTGAAACGAGCCCCAGGAGTCAATTTTTCTAATTCTGTAATTGATACCAAACACGATTAACTCGAAGTTACCTAATAAATATAAATAAATAAATAAATATAAGTTGACAATCTTACACAAATCGACCTAGTCCCATAGTAAGCTCAGTAAGGCTTGTGTTATGGGTACTAGACGACGATATATATAATAGATATAAATACTTAAATACATAGAAAATATCCATGACTCAGAAACAAATATTCATGCTCATCACATAAATGTTTGCCCTTACCGGGATTCAAACCCAGGACCTCTTGCTTCGTAGGCAGGGTCACTACCAACTACAACGTTCTTTCTTTTTCTGAATAAACCTGAACAAGGAATCACTTTATAATTCAAAATCATCGTCACCCTAACGGTATTTTGCAAAAATTTGACGTATGTGTGTTTGACGTATCTACTTAACTTCAAGAAATGTAGGGTGACCAAACATTCAGTGGATATTAGTGTTTACATTATCATTTAATTGAAGTAACTAAACAGTGATTTAATTGCATGAGACCTCATCCATTGAAATCCGTTTTGGCTGTTTATCAATATTTTTCGACTCCTGATCACGGATTAAGAATCATCGTGTATATACATTTTCGATAGGTATTAATATTGAAGTCCCGAAATTCCGGTATTGTGGTCCAATATCACATTTCAGTACCGGTATTAAGAATCATCCGATATTTAATGCCTTATACATATGTACATATATCTTTTTCGTTTTTGAGGATTATAATAATGACTTAATGAAAATTGGCATGGTCACCGTCACATGTCTGTCTTGTTTGACGTTTTAATTGCCGGGAGCATCCACCTGTCATAATGGCGCTAGTGGGTCGGTTGGCGCGGTTATAAATGTTGCGTTCATAAAAAAGTTTATTATTTGTCTTTACGGTTTGTTTTGTTTTATATTACTATTATTATAACTATTTTGTACGAGTGTAAAATATGTGTTACGCCGTGGAATCACCGGATGGTTCCATCGGAAGACCAGCGCTGGCCACCAGGCCAGCACAACGCTGAGATGGAACCATTTCGTGGCAATTTGTCTACCATTCTGTTTTTTTGATTTATGTACATGTATGTGCTGTTGCCATGAATAAATATGATTCTATTCTATTCTATTATATTCTATTCTAATGGATCAGCCTATATTACGTTCGACTGCTGGGCACAGACCTCCTCTCATGGACGAGAAGAAAAGCTTAAGAAAAAAAAACGGTATCATAAGTATACCGGTTTGGAAAAGGCATTATAAAAGTGTAAGTAAATACAGTAAAAAAACCGGTAACGATATGTATATCTACACGGTTCCGGTTCCGGTACCGTTATGTTGGCGGCGCGGCTAACTTTTACAATATAACGCTATCGTAATGGAATACCGGTCCCATTCCGGTATACCGTAACCGAAATGAGTATATGCTCGTGAATCTGCCTTTAAAAAATATATTTTCGGACAATTATTAAAAACTGAATCGATAACATATATCCATTATACTTAATTGAACGAGCGAGTGAGGCGAACGAAGTTTTTCATTTAAGCTTGGGCAAATATTCTTTCGTATGTCCGGCTGTCCAGACTTCTCCTCTACATGTTCTCAACCGGTTCTCGTGAAATCTTGTGAGCTCGAAACTACCAGAGACGCGGAAATTTGCTCTTAGGAGTCACCAGACCGATTTTAGAACAAATATAAACTGCATTTAATAAATTAACGGTCAAATCTCTCTAAAAACCAGAGTAACTTTTTTGCATATAAAATTTACTAAGCCTAAGTATATCGCCATGAACTCCCAGGGCCCTATTTAATAAACATTACAATCCTACAATTTTGTATAAAGGTGACATAGGTATTTGTAAAGATTTACTAAGAAAATCTTTACAAATATGTCACTTTTATACAAAATTGTAGGATTCTAATGTTTATTAAATAGGGCCCTGAAAGTTCATTCATCCATCACCACAGAAATATTTTTCGAAATCGAATCGTTCCGGTAGCCTAGCGGTTCAGGCATGCGACTGTCAAACGACGGCGACGGTCGTGGGTTCGACAGATAAGTTTCATCTCATATTTACCTAAACAAGATATTCAATAATTTTGTAAGGAAATGTCCACCTCTGAACATTAGTACCTACTGATGAATCTTTCATATAACTGTGAAAGCATCAAGCACACGATACATAAACGCGTGTTCAAACCAAAAAAGTAGAATTCTAATTTTGAATTTTGACAATCATCGAAAACAGTACCATATTGTCAAATGGTATATTTCTCTCTTTCCGACGCGCTCTCGGACGGGACTCGAGAGACTGGCCACTAACAGTTTTGATATACCTAAGAAGGAACACAACCAACAAACTCGCCCGTTATTCACAAAGCTCACCATATTCGTCCGGTGACGCAAAGTTATTACCAATTTTGAGGTCTAATTATTTTAGTCGGAGTTTACGGGCGAATACAAAACATTTTGTGAATAATATTTAGCCTTTCTAATAATTAGTCCTGCAAGTCAATATGGATATAATAGATCAAAGTAATATACTAAGTATCTTACTTTACGTACCTTATTCCGTATAATATTAGATTTTCTAGGGAACATATCTTCGTTTATGATCCTTTTAAAATACTGTACTAGTGTTACTTATTTCGATTATTTAATGTGTCTCAAATTAAACAATTACGTTGTTGTCAATCAAAATGGTTTTCATTCAAATAACATGAAGATTTATGCACGATTCGTCTAATGTCAATGGAATTGGGTTTAATAGATAAAGGTTGGGCTTTGATTTGTCAATTGTAAACCTTCCATAGGTTGTCATGACTTTCCAATTAAATGAAAGGCGTAACATCTTTGTAAAGGATATGCCTATCCAAAATAGTATATATGTAGTAGGTATGTAACATGTAAGAATATGTCCGCCAAAAATATAGGGGATATTTGTGGATAATCTAGATACAAACATACATACATACATACATACATACATATAGGTAATCACGCCTCTTTCCCAGAGGGGTAGGCAGAGATCACGGATCTCCATTTGCTACGATCCTGGCAAACCACTTTCGCTTCACTCACTTTCATAATATTTCTCATACATGCTCGTCGGTTTAGGGTACTTTTGACCTGGCCTTTTGTTAAGATTTCTCCAATTTGATCGGAGAGATACAAACATGCTTATCAAAAAAATAAAACATATTGAAAAAAAATTTTTACACGTTACAAGTCAATCTAATTAGTTGAGACGGTCCTATTCGTTAGAAAATCCAAAAAGAAAAACAAAAAAGAAGTACTTTCGTCGGGATTTGAACCCTTTAGATGGCGTTACAGACAGATTTAAGCAAAGGAGAGATTTACTGCGCTACCGTATGACATTAGGTGACGAGTGAAAAAGTCAGGTGGGTTCATATTGCATTCTAGAGTGCCAGCCACAAGAACATTTAGTTTCACTATTTCCTAATAGAGGCGCTACTATATATTTAGTTTTGCGCCCTCTAGTTTGATTTATGAAAAAGGTTTGACAATGACTGACTTTGAAGTGACATTTAGTTACGTTAGTCTGCGTAAATTCACGAAAAAGCACTTTTATGCATATTTTCGGACTACATTTTAAAAAGAAGCACTGATTAGTGCAGATTGATTGCGATTCATACGTAGCACGCTCTTCGGCTTCCGCAGTTTGAAACACATGTTGGTACTGGTCACGGTTTTGCGTAAAATGATGAGCAACCATCGAAATTATATATCGCGACATCTGTTAGCAACAGCTCGACAGGAACCAGTGATGTTTAACCTTAAGAGTCGCGCAAATAACACATTATATTCTATTTAAATAAATACCCACTAAGTTCACGGTAGTTAATGAAATGAAAATTAATGTATTCTGAACTGGCTGAGCTATCGCGCTTTTGACACGTCTGTGCCTGGACGTCGCTCTACACATGTCATATAAGCGGCTTTATACGTCTGAAGGGAAGGTCATTGCGTTTCTGATCTTCCCTTCCCTTTAGCGTGGGTGCACCAGCGTAAGCTCGGCTTGGGCTGCCGGGGGGCGTCGTGGTAGAATGTTCGCGATCCCATGGCGTCCCTCTTCACGGCAATGCGGGAAAACGCAGGTGTGGTTTTAGTGGGTATACTATGTATTAGTGAGTCCCACATAACCCCCTATTATAAAGCATTTCCACATCGATACAAAAAAAGCAAAGGTTACGTCTGGAGGGGCTTTTGAAAGGACCAATAGAAGCGCTCACACATACTTACCTAAGTTTTATCCCCACCTAAATCAGTCAAATCTTGCTAGTCACTTACCTTTCATAAATATACGATACCATATAACACTACTTCTGTGCGTCTATCTTTCGGACAAACTATTTTTGTAACCAACAGAGCCTTTTGAGAAATTATACTACAATCAACTAAAAGTTTTATTTAAAAGTCGTCGAGCTACATCCACCACCGGTATCCTCGCCAACGAATTGTGTAAGCAACAAAGATGCTGCGTAATTTGAAGCGTTAAATGATTCAACTAATAGGTATAATATCTTGAAACCAAAACACTGAAACAGACACTGTGGCTTCACGTTCTGTGCAAATTGGGATCCTGCGAATCGGACAGTAACCAACCTCAGATATTATAAGCATTGAAATTGATGACGACTCATCCAGAAAACCTGTTCGTTTTCGTCACTTCCGATAATATAATCTATAACGCGATCTTGTTTCTACCCGCGCAGAGCTAATGAGTCAGAAAGAGCGCGAGAAACATTCAAATTGGTTTAGTATGAGTATGTTAAAGAGAAGAACCTTTCCAGACTCTTCTGATTGCAAGGGCCCTCGTGTATACTACGGAGACTAATAGAATTCTATAGAATTTCGAACTTCTATGATGTCTGTAGAGCTCTCCGGTGCAAATGAGTCTATAGAGATATCGTTGCAAACAGTAGGAAACAAAGACTCATCTGAGTACTTAGGTACTCGATACTTTTCTACGTCAAAAACATGCACTGCCTCTACCGGACCCTTGAAAATGGAATGAGTATTTGTAATTAAAGGTCGCGGGTAAGAGATCGCTCTTCAGCGATAATACCTACATGTTATTGTATTCTTTCTATTTATAACTGCTTTGTTTGTGTGAGGTGTGCAATAAAGAGTATTTGTATTGTATTGTACAGGTATTGTTTTTTTTCTGATTGGTTATATAAAGTCGATTGGTGATTTCGGTCATTATGAGAATTTTATTTTATTTTTTCGTTTTCGTATTTCTTTTGTCTATAGCCGGCGGGTGGGAAATAAAACTATTTCAGTCAGTACGGAGCAATAGGTATGTATACAGTAGGTATAATGTAGAATTTTGACTTGTAAACGTGCCATACAATTCATTTATTATGAAAATAAGGGTCACTCGCCTGAATAGGGTCCGTAATCTCGACTGTAGAAACCGAATTTCCCAGGCATTGAAATACACTCGACGTTTTCGAAGGGCTAGGCAGGTCTACTCCAAACTTCTGATTTAGCGCAGGAGATAAGTTAGCCATGCAAGGGCTGGAAACAATCATTTTCCTTAACATAGTCTGAAATCCATCTGAGCCTCATATGATTTAGGCCAGTGACGGCTAAATGAGGCTCGGCTTGGGTTTAACGAACATGATATACACAACACGGAATTTATATACATAAATGGCAGCCCTTGTATAGTATAATACATAAAGTATTTACAATATTTATAAACAGAGGTCATTTCCAAACTGTTAGAAATCGTTTGCTTTTATGTTTATAATATTTCAATTCAACCTTTCAAGTAATTTGCAAGCAAAAGAAAACTCTCTCCGAAAACAAAACACGGCCGTGAAAATTTTATTTTTTCATTATTAATAGCTAGTGCGCTAGAGACCGCGTGGTGAAGGTTTAGCCGCGTTACATGTCTCAAAGAAGAAGACGCATATGTATTATATATAATTAATTGTCTTTAATTTCATTTGTATTTTGTAATTCTATTTTGGGCACCACTGAACTTGCGACTGGCCGCATATGCCCGACGACCGAAGGACGCTCGTTCGAATATGGCTCCGAGGGATACAATTTTGAAATTTTCCTTTTTATGAAATGTATGAGTATCTACTAAAAGAGCTACGATAGCCTAGTGGTTCAGGCATGCGGCTGTTAAACGGCGATCGTGGGATCGAATCCCAACTCGTACCAATGAGTTTTTCGAAACACGGAATATTTACTGTCCAGCTTTTCGGTGAAGGAAAACATCGTGAAGAAACCGGTCTTATCCCAAAAAGGTCCAGTTTTCCCCCTGGATTGGAAGGTCAAATGGCAGTCGCTTTCGTAAAACTACTGCCTATGCCAAATCTTGGGATTAAGGCCGTCACAGACATAGCAATAATATTTATTAATATACCGTAAGATACCGAAATATATATTATATCTGCGTGTGTGGACTCTGTCAACTAGTACGTAAAATATATCAAAACATATCGTAAGATGCCTAGCTATAATATTACATTTTGGTATATTAATATATATTATAGCTACGTCTGTGACGGGCTTTAGGTGTCAAAGCGGACCCCGGCCTCCTTTAGGGGCATTACCGGGAATAACGCTAGGAAGATGACGATGAAATTTATAAGTATCTATAAGTGCACCGGAAATAACAGTTCCACAGGATTATCTATTAAAAGTGTTATACGAGTATTCTTGTAAAAGTAAGCATGGCACCTTCAATGGGAATCGAAAGGGATATATTTTTTATGAAAACCTATACAAACTGTACCCAGTGGTCGTAGTTTCCAAAAGGGCTCTATTAAAATAAAGGAAAGTCTGTAGTTTACGTCCTTTTGAAACCCAATAAAAACTCGTCATAAAAACCCACGACCCGACGCGCAGGCGTAATGAAATTTCGCGTGAAGTAATCTCACAAAGGGGACTCCCACCACATCTGTCACAAACTACAAATTGCGGTCTGACGCGGATTTTAAAAAAGCTAATTTAGTAGATTTGTTTGCGAGAAATACGCGTAGATTATTCAAAGTTATTATGTTCGTTTTGCTCAATGGTGGATTTGAAATGGAGGGCGGACGAATTATCGGAATAAAACTACAAGTGTATGTATTTAAATTGAATACCCGGACAGAAATCGCAGAAATGCCAGGTAATAAAGTGCTATGTTATATGTATACACAATGGAGCTGGCTTATTTTTAAGGAAATAAGAATATGAACACAATATCTCTGCATCTATCAAAATATTGAGCAGGGTATTACTAGGTACATATATTACTTACCTAGAAAACATCGGCAACTTTTTAGTAACCAATACATAAATTGACACGGGGCGCACTTCTTAATAATCTGTACCTATATCTGTACCTATCAGTCGTTATTCCCGGGTAAGTAATACGAGGTATAACAACTTATCATATAAGGGTCATAATATATACGCTCACTCTATATAACTTTGTTTAGTAT
Source organism: Epinotia demarniana (assembly GCA_945867215.1). Classification (NCBI taxonomy): domain Eukaryota; kingdom Metazoa; phylum Arthropoda; class Insecta; order Lepidoptera; family Tortricidae; genus Epinotia; species Epinotia demarniana. Next base: position 6,954,870 of record OX244272.1, read on the forward strand.
AACGTTCATTGCACATAACGAACGAAAGATATAATGTCAAAACATATAATCTCGTAAAGTATAACGTACTTTAGAAATAATATCAATTGATATATCGATTAAAGCGTATAATATTCATAACACCTAAGGTTTATAACATATATTGTTCAATTTATCTAACATCAAAATGTATAATGCTCGTATAGTATAATTGGCTTCAGTCATTTTAATAGCAATGCCGTATGATGAAAATATGTGAATTTCTTAGAGCGATAGCCTCAACTTGAGTTTGAAAAAAAAACAATACCGTTTGTAAGATTGAAATTAAATTTATTTTGAGAGAGGGGTGTCTATTTCCGCTCTAAGGGACACAAGGCAACCCTAACCTAACCTACAAGTAATACCATTTATAAGAGTATTAGTTGTTTTTTACTGCGGGGGGCTTCGCCCCCCGAGCCCCCTTTGATGTGGGCTCCGCCCCCCCCCCCCTTTTCCTGGCTGCCCTAGCTTAATTTTCCGTATTATAATCCTTATACGAAAATATATATGCGTATGGTCTGTATACGTTATGTTTGTTATACGAAAAGATATTATATGGTATGATCGTTATACGTTATGTATGTTATACTAAATGAAATTAGTCAATTTAAGTCTTATAGAAAAAAATGTTATATAATATGATTATTATGGCAACTGACCGTTATTCCTTATAAAAGTATTGGTATTGTTGTTATAGCTAACGTTCATTATATCTTGTGAACGTTATTAATATGAAATTATATATTTTGTTGTTATATCTCGTGGGACGCACCCGTTATTCCCGGTTGTGCCCCTAAAAGAGCCCGAAGTCCGCTTTGACACCTAATCCCAAGATTTGGGATAGTCTCTAGTTTTACGAAAGCGACTGTCACCTAAACTTTTAATCCAAAGGGAAAACTAGACCTTATTCAGATTAGACTGGTTTTCTCACGATTTTCTCCTTCACTGAAAAGCTAACGGTAAATATTCCGTACATAAGTTCCGAGAAACTCAATGGTGCGGGGACCCGCACCCACGACCGCCGCTTGACAGGCAAATGCCTTAACCACTAGGCTACCGTAGCTTTGACTACTAATAACTACCACAAGTTAAAGCGTGTTTTTTTTGAGTATTTTCTTGTTTTTGTAATTTAAAAAAAACTTTCGTCCAGTACCGCAATCTAACGCTTTTACTCGCATTGCCCTAGTTAATAAAAGTTCTCCAATACAGTACGAATAAAGTGTCTCCTTTAACCTGGTTGGAAGTATATTCAAAACAGAATGTATATCTCCCTCTAGTACTGCCTCTTATGCTCCTTCTCGTTCACATACATAGCTCTCAGCTTATAATTTTAAAATTTAATCTTTGCGCCAGACAGACCGAGTTCCAGCCACTAAATTTCTCCTTTATGAAATCAAAATGATTTGTGACAACTGCGCCACTATTTCATAGATTGGATATTGAATCATGGACCCCATTTGTCGCAGCGGTGATATATTGCTTTGAGTAGTTGGTAAAAGGAATTGGAAGGAAACTTTGATTTTCTTGAATAGCGAAACAGTCATCTTTGGTCAATTAACCGGCGATAAATCTCGTTACAATTTGTGAGCTAAAATGCTTGGGGAACGTACATACTCGAAGAAGAATTAGGTCACGCACAAGATTGCACAGTACAGTCACCAACATTAAAATATCGGCCAAAAAGGGAAAATATTTGATACGTCGTTACTCTAGAATAAAAGTACTTAGTGCCTACCTCCACTACTACACTACGCTTCAGCTTGTGCCGATATTCGTTCGTATGTCCGTATGTCCGATATCTCCTATACAGGTCGTGTGTGGTCTCAACCAACTCTCGTGGCATTTTATTAGCAGGTTCGAGAGTTATAAATTTTTTGAAGTGAAAACTTCTCTAGCGGCGCTGTGCACTTTTTAGGGATGGGGAAAAATTGTTAAACTCGCCACAGATTTCGATAGGTCACGTGACCGTAAGATTCGTTAGGCGAGCGAGATATTCGGGACAAGGCTTGGGGGCGGGGGAAGCGGCGCATTGAAGTTGTCATGTTTGTGTACGATAGCGCAATAAATGAATATTGTATTTTACTACATGAATGATAGTACTTTTATACTGATAATTAAAGCAATTCGAGCAATATTATCCCCTAACCCCTAAAAATGCACTACGTTAATATTCAAGTTTTCACTTCTGCTGGCACTCTCAGAGTGCAACCCGGTCTTTTTTTGTCAATTCCGTTTTTAGCTTTGTTTTTTGATAACTGAATTGCTAGTTTAACAACTCACAGAACCACTAGTAATGAACTTAACAACTATTAATAGCAGTGTCTTCATTTACAAAAGTCAATCTTATCTATTTCAGATATGTCACTTTGAAAATAAATGTTCAAGAGGGGGTTCTGCCTTTTCTCCGAACTTTGATAATGTTTCATTTGGTAGAATTATTTTTAAGTTGATTATTATAAAGGCGTAACATTTTTGGGATACACCTATCATTTAGCAAAACTTACAGTTCGTCAAAAAACTATTAACTGAATAACGTTTCGTCAGTGCAACAGTTAACTTTTCTTACATTAGGCAACTTTTTACTTCAAAGAACAAGACAGCATAATATAGTCAGACTTTTATTTAACGTCATTAAACTATACTGTGTATGTCTGTGTCTGTTTCTGTGTGTGTGTGTGTGTGTGCATTATAAACAATAACATAGAAGTGTAACATTTCTATATATCGAAATTAATTTGAAAGTAATACTGTTCAGACTCCTGATAGTTTCGTTCTGATACTTGCTGCTATTCAATAATGGCAGGCGCTTCAAGCTAGTTTTATTTATTTCAAAAGCCTACCCGGCACATTCACTTTTTATGCAAACCTCTGTATAGACGCTCGTCGTCATTAAAGTGTTAAAAATTACCGATTTTGGGTTTTAATTAAATAAATTAAGGCTCCATTATGTACATCGATACATAAATTGGAGGCTCATGAGGGGAACAATGAAAAAACAAGAAAAATCTGCAAAATACTAAATATCAAGATCCGACTTCACAAAAGGCGCGTATGCAGTAAAGGCCAGAAGATTGGATCCGTGGACCAGGAGACAGAAGAGTAAACCTTGTCTGGATTGTGAACAAGTGCAGTGCAGTGGTACAGCTAAAGACCACCCGTGCGAAGAAGCAATTGCCAAAGATAAGTGCCCTTCCTTTGTCCTTCCGCCATTACCTTAAACCTATCTAGTAAGTCAAAATTGCAAACAATTTTCTTATAGCTAGTCACTAAAGAACAAATATACTTCTACTTGCGCAATAAGGGCAATATAGCCGTCTAAATATAATTATTTTTCGTGCTAAAATTACGTAGTTCATTAACATTGTTCTATCCACGTAGGAACATAGATGTACCTACTTCCAATTTCGTAAAACATAACTGTGAATCTGTAAATACTTAAATTATATGGTGGCCCATGTTTTAAACGTCTGATTGTATAAAATACATAAAGTTTTACCTAAAATTTGACTAGTTAAAACCACTTAGCGTAATTTCTTCAATAATAACTAAATTAAATTCATTTTACTATTACGAACGAGTTCTTGCTAACCCATCAGCCCTCATTTAACCTATATACGGTTATTTCGCGGTATTTTAATTGCTTCGCCGACTATTCCAGGTTCGTCGCACCGCGACTTGGCATTGAAAGTATAAGATCAGCTGAGTTCACGCGGCCGGACCCCCAGCTCGGCAAGTACCAGCGTAGTGAGGAGCGTGAGATAAAGCTATTGTTATAATTTCTATAGTTAACAGCTATTCAAAAACATACAGTTATATTTTCATAAATAAAATGACTCCGGACCCAATTGACAAATCTAGTGCAGCCGCGGCCGCTAAGCGGCTGCAAGAGTTAACTATATCGCGTAGTTCAATTAAATGACAAATAACTAAATTTAAAAATTACATGAATGAGTTTATGAGGAACTCGGATGTTACGACTATTGAATTAGCCGAGCTGAGTCTCAAGGTCAGTAAGCTAGAGGGTTTGTCAATTAAGTTCGACTCTGTGCAAAATGAGATTGAGATCCTGAATTCTGAAAATATGTCAAGTGAGCTTGATGAACGGGAGATGATTGAGCAAAATATTATCACAAACATAGCTACAGCTAAAACATTGTTGGAAAAACATAGTATAAGCAAATTTGAACGACGAAACTCTGTCGCTTTAGAGGCTCAATGTACTCACGATCATCAGGATCAAAGTTTTAAGTTGCCACAGATCCAAATTTCGAAATTTGATGGTGCCTACTTCCGCTGGCTTGAGTTTCGTGACACATTCGAAAATCTTATTCATAAAAATGATCGCATTAAGCCAATACACAAATTTCACTACCTCATATCCTACTTAGAGGGAGACGCGGCCAGAATTATTTCCAACCTTGAAGTATCTTCTGCTAATTACGCAGAGGCCTGGAAACTGCTTGGTGATCGCTATGACAATAAACGGTTATTGATAAATCATCACTTGAGCTCATTGTTCAACATACAAGCGCAAACCCGAGAGTCTGAAAGATCACTGCGTTTTTTAGTAGATCATGTAACAAAAAATTTGAGAGCCTTGTCTAGTCTAGGCCAGCCGACCGACAAGTGGGATATGTTGATCATATTTATGTTGTCATCCAAATTAGACAGCCGCACACTGATGAAGTGGGAGGAGTATCGGAATGCAATAGATGACGTTCCGACCTTAGATCAATTTCACAAATTTTTGATTGATCGTGCTGACGTTCTGGAGGCATTGAATCGCAACAAATATGAGTCAAGCACCACTAAATTCGTGCCTTCCACGTCACGTCCAAGCCCGCCAGCACCTTATCACCATAATAACTATAATAACAACAAACACGAACGAAATACTCATGTCAAATCATTTGCAGGTATAAATCAAAAAACAAAACAATATTTTAATAATAATCAATACAAGCCTGGCACCTCTGTGTGTATAATATGTGGTGATAATCATAAAATATACGACTGTCACATTTTTGCAGCAAAAACAATGAAAGAGAAATTAGCCGATGTCGCGAATTACAAGATGTGTGAAAACTGCCTTAGGCAGGGTCACCCAGTCAGCGAGTGTCGTGGGGGTCCTTGCCGGGAGTGTAAAAAGATGCACAATAGTTTGCTGCATGAACCTAGTCCAGGCATTATAAATAATGCCGCTACGTTCAGCCACACATCGTCTACGGCTAATTTTCCTAACTCGGGCAATAAACAAGTTCTTTTATCCACAGCGTTGATTGAAGTGTCTAATCCGGAAACAAACCAAAAGGAAAAGGTCCGAGCTCTCTTAGACTGTGGGAGCGAGTCGTCCTTTATTACTAAATCGCTCAAAGACAGATTGTCATTAAAATCAAAATCCATAGACTGTCTAAAGGTCATAGGAATAGGAAATAACTGTGCAAACAATATCGTCGAAAGGTGTAATGCTCAAATAAATTCGTTAAATGATCCGTTCAAAGTTGCCTTATCGTGCTTTGTTCTAAAGGAGCTAACAGGCAACATACCTAAATATCCAGTAGATATCCAAAGTCTACAGATACCAGATCATATTCAGTTAGCGGATCCCGATTTTAACCAACCAGCCGCCATCGAAGTTTTGATTGGGGCGGATATTTTTTGGGACATCCTAGGTAGCGAACAATATTCCATGGGTCCTTATAATCCTAAATTGCGTAAAACTAAATTAGGTTGGTTAATATCCGGACCGGTATATACAAAAGATAACACTCAAATAAATCACAATAAAATAAACTGTAATCACGCGCTAACTACTACAACACAAGACAATATAGAAAATATGTTAACTAAATTCTGGGAGACCGAAGAGGTTCCCAGCAAACCCGTTTTAAATCAAAATGATAAGGAATGTGAAAGGCACTTCTTGACTCACACTATGCGTTTAGAAAACGGCAGATTCTGCGTTAAATTGCCGTTAATTGAATCACCCGAAAGTCTTGGTGATTCCTACTATTTAGCCAGAAAACGATTTTTTAATTTGGAGCGAAAATTCAAGCGAAACCCGACCTTGAAGTCCGAATACATTAAATTTATAAATGAGTATGAACAGTTAGATCACCTATCAGAATCTACTTTGCCTAAGCCATACCCCAATTATTTTTTGTGTCATCATGCAGTTCAAAAAGAAAGTGAGTCTACTTCTCTTAGAGTAGTCTATGATGGTTCTGCTTCCTCCTCCTCTGGAAAGTCGCTAAACGACATTTTGATGGTGGGTCCTAATGTCCAGGACTCTCTTTTCTCCATTCTTGTAAGAGCAAGACAGTATAAGTACATTTTATCTGGCGACATTGAGAAAATGTACCGGCAGGTACAAGTCCATGACAAAGACCGCGATTTGCAATTGGTGCTATGGAGAGAAGATGAGTCTGAGGCCCTTAAAACGCTGCGATTAAATACTCTCACTTACGGAACCGGAAGTGCGAGCTATTTGAGCACGCGTTGTTTATTTCAAGTCGGAGAGGAGCAGCAAGATCAGCTCATCAAAACAATAATTCAAAAAGACTTTTATGTTGATGACCTGATTACTGGATCCAATAATGAGCATGAATTAAGATATATACAAAAATCTGTCTCAGAGGCGTTGATGACAGGATGCTTTAATTTAAGAAAATACAAAAGTAACTCGTCTTCTTTATTTGAGGACTCGAGTATAAATACACGCGAAAACTTAGTAATTAGTGAAGCTGCAAGCACACTTGGACTAGGGTGGAATCCAGTTAGTGACACGTTAAATTTTCCAGTCAAAGACCCTCCCCCAAGCGATAGCATAACTAAAAGATACATCATGTCAAATGCATTTAAGATTTTCGACCCACTGGGTTGTTTAAGTTTATGTATAATAAAGCCAAAAATGCTTCTTCAGAAATTGTGGCAGCTGAAACATGATTGGGATCAGCCCGTTCCTGATTTCATAAGAAAAGAGTGGGATAAATTTACTGAAAGTTTGCCATTCATTCAAAATCTTAAAATAAATAGACGGGTTTTATGTGATTCACCAAAGTATATCGAGATGCATGTTTTCAGTGACGCATCTCAATTAGCGCTTGGAGCTTGTATTTATATGAAGTCTGTAACTGAAAACGATGACGTCACTGTAAGGCTTTTGTGCGCGAAATCGAAAGTGGCGCCACTGAAGCCCACTACGATGCCGCGGCAAGAGTTGAGCGCTGCTCTGCTCGCTGCCAAGCTCAGCAGGGCAGTTCTAGACTCGCTGAGATATAAACCGGATCGTGTGGTTCATTGGTGCGACTCGAGCATAGTGTTAGGTTGGATTCACAATAAAACCGCCAAACTGAAGGCATTCGTAGCAAATCGTATTAATGAAATTTTAGAGAAGACTATAGAATCATCATGGAGGTATGTGCCAACCTCTACAAATCCAGCCGATCTTATTTCGCGCGGGGTGGATGCCAACCACCTTCCAAAGCTGGATCTGTGGTGGTGTGGACCTACATTTTTAATTGAACAAGAAAATAAATGGCCTATTTTAAACAACTGTAAAGTAGACTTACCAGAAGTAAAATCGAATTTTATAAACATAACGCCACCATTAATTGACTTTGAAAAATACTCGACTCTAAATAGATTGCAAAGAACTTTTGCGTATGTTAAAAGAATGATTTTTAATTTGAAAAACCCGACAAATAAGCGCATGGGAATTTTAAGCGTGGACGAGTTGACTGAATCGTTAAATTTTATTTGCGTAATTGCCCAAAGGCAATCATTTCAAAATGAGTACGAGATGCTAACAAAATCTAAACCGTTGAACTCTAAATCGAAATTATTAAAGCTTTCACCTTTTATGGATGAACATATGGTGATTGGGGTTGGCGGGCGAATCGATGCATCTGATTATCCATACGAAAAGAAGCATCAAATATTGCTTCACGCGTCTCATCGTTTTACTAAACTTATTTTTAGTGATGCGCATATCAAAAATATGCACGCACCTCCTCAATTGTTGCTATCCATTGTGAAGGAAAATGTGTGGCCGTTAAATGGAAGGCGACTAGCTCAACGCACAGTCAACAGTTGCATGCGATGCAGGCGTTTTCGTGGTGACACTCTGACTCCTAAAATGGGTAACCTCCCCGCTCAGAGGATAAGTCCAGACTTTCCGTTTGTATCAGTTGGCTTAGATTTTGCAGGACCTTTGTAAATCGTAAAGGCCGAGGTGCTAAATTGATAAAATGCTATTTATGCTTGTTTGTTTGCATGCGCTACAAGTGTTTGCATTTAGAAGCAGTTAGTGACTTAACCAAAAATTCCTTTATAATGACGCTTAGGAGATTCATTGCGCGAAGAGGCAAGCCAGCGGAAGTATTTTGTGACAATGGCCGGAACTTTGTCGCTGCGGCTAAAGAATTAGGTCAATTTTTGAAAACAAATCAAGACTCTTTATCTGATTTTGCGAGCCAAGAGTACATAAAATTTATATTTAGCCCTACTTACGCACCTCACTTCGGCGGGATCTGGGAGGCTGGCGTAAAATCCGCTAAGCACCATATAAAACGAGTAGTTGGCAATAGCCATTTAACATTTGAAGAGATTTGTACTTTGTTCGCGCAAGTGGAAGCTATACTTAATAGTCGTCCCTTGTGCCCAATGTCAACATCCCCTGACGATCTCCTTTCCCTCTCTCCAGGGCACTTCTTAATCGGAAGACCGCTGACAGCACTGCCGTCACCTGCACTGGAGAACTTCAAAGAATATTCTCTGCAACGTTACGCCCGCATAGAGAAGATGCGCCAGCACTTTTGGCAAAGATGGCAGAGAGAATATATATCTGAGCTCCAAGAGAGAACCAAGTGGAGAACTAACACTGCCAAGCTAAGCGTGGGTGATTTGGTTCTGCTTCATGAAGACCACGTGCCTCCGCTTTGCTGGCGTCTTGGAAGAGTTACGCGCTTGTTCCCGGGATCCGACGGTGTTTCCAGAGTAGCAGACGTAACAACTACGAAGGGTTGCTTACGACGACCACTCGTGCGCCTGTGCCCTCTACCATCAGCTGAGGACCTACAGTTTTGAAAGGCTGTTCCTTTCAACGAGGCGGGAAGATGTTCAGACTCCTGATAGTTTCGTTCTGATACTTGCTGCTATTCAATAATGGCAGGCGCTTCAAGCTAGTTTTAATTATTTCAAAAGCCTACCCGGCACATTCACTTTTTATACAAACCTCTGTATAGACGCTCGTCGTCATTAAAGTGTTAAAAATTACCGATTTTGGGTTTTAATTAAATAAATTAAGGCTCCATTATGTACATCGATACAAATACTAATGATATAGGTACTATATTAAGTGTGTGTGTGTGTGTGTGTGTGTGTGTGTGTGTGTCCAATGAGCTGACATGTGCGACACAGCCACCGGTGGTCCGCTCTATACTATTTTATGCTCTGAAGTTAGACCGTGACCAAACCGCGCACGATGGGTGTGGCTCACGAGATATAACAACAATATATATAATTACGTATAACATAGGTATGTACATATAATAATCATAGTAAATTTCCGTATAAGGATTATAATAAGATTAGGTTTAGGTAGATTAAAATTATTAGCGTGTTTGTTTAAAAAAAACACAAACATACATTCTAATTCTACCAAGCAACCTTCCGCAAGTAATGATGAAATCTCCAATGATGCGATTCATTCAGCTATCTTCATTGACATAAAAACAGGTGAGCGATTGCGCTTAACCACTTTATAAATATGTTACATAGTTACTAAATGAAACCTTATTAAATAAAACATTTGGTAAGCGGTCTATACCACGAAATCTATATTATTTAAACTAAACCATTCTGCTACTCGAAAGGTGGCATTTTGAAAAGTGACTTCATAAAAAAAGACCAAGCATACAGTTAGTAACCGTGAGGTTGGGAAATAAAACGACATATTTTGATAAGTTGAAACATGATCATTCGGGGAAATGAAATTATGCAAAAAATTGGTTGCGAACTGATAATCGGCAACACAATTTTCGGCGACAAATTAGAGAACCGTTCAAAAGACAAAACACAGTGTAAGGACAAGGACGTTTGCTAGATATTTTTATTAGGTACTGTGAGTAAGTATGTGTTATGAAGACTGTATCGTTATGTCTAAATACAAACTGACTGAGACGTTTTTATTTGGTATCACATTTTTATTAAAAAATTACACATGTGTTTAATAAGTGCTTTAATAAGGTACACATTTCATCCTGGGATCTCGGCGTAAAGCATATCATTGGTTTAGACAAAATTTACTCAATTCTCCCGAGCAATAATAACGATATCGGACAAATACTACAAGAAAATTTACAATGTTCGAACAAAACGATATTACACCAAAAAAAAATAGTACTATGCGAGCCGCAATTACACATGATTTTTAAAGCGAAACATCTGGGCATAGTGTAATCATTTATTTTAGTTACAAAAAAAAGGTTTGGATCTGTGCATGGTGGCATTTTAGAAAATATGGTATGTTACTTACGAGAACTCTGACTTTGACATCGTGAAAAAAAAAACTTATTTATGTAAAAATAAAAAATCACCACAGTTATTCCTCAGCTGCTCAATTGAGCAATCATGAAGAAGACACTGAGATAACATGTTTAGGCAGCTTACTAACCTTTTGTTTCTTTAAATCGTGCTACCAAGGAGTCGGTGAAAGAGTAAAAAATTAAGCTCGATAGGCTTGTCCGAAATGAATTTGCTAGACGATATTGGAACCATCATAAAGACCCAAAAATAAAAATAAAATATAAAACCTTATGTCAGACATGGCTTGAAAATACCCTCAGATCAAACCCCTAGAACATAGTAATACAAAATAATACGCATATCAACAGTTACACCAGGTTATATCTGTATTTAGACATAACGATACAGTCTTTATGTAGTTGTATGTCTATTTTTTACATTTCCGTGTCTGTAAGATTCTTTGAACCTACATATACAAAAAGATACGAGGAACGTTTGCAAAATAAAAATTTTGAACAGGAGTCTTTGGCTTCAGATGTTATTGTTAGAGATGGAAACGAAAATGGAAAACATAAAAGAAATGAATCATTGTTTTATAAAAGAGAATGATGGAAAGAATTGGTTCATGAATTGTTGCTCAGACATTTAATGAAAAATAAATATATAAATTCCAGGCCTGTTTCTTCTTTTATTGAGTACTTGATGAGTAATGAAAAGTGAAGTTTAGAATATTAAATACTGTTACAATACAACACAAATATTCTTGAGATGTAAAATGATGTAGGCATATTGCGTTTTAGGCATAATGCTCGGTGGTCAAACTGCAATGTGGGCAAAACAACACACTAGTCATTTTCCTTCCTGTTCGCCAGAGCTTACAATAATTACGCATGATTTCTCCTGTTTCCACAATAATCTAGTTTCATGCCATTGTAAGCCAATTGAGCGTGTTAAATGCATGACTTACCTTGGCATGAAAATAGATGAAAACTTTTCATGGTCATCTCATATAGAGTATATATGTGCTAAATTAAGAGTCCTACTTGGTAGATTTTACCACCTAAGCTTTAGAGTCCCAATAAGCACCCTAAAATGTATTTATATATCACTAGTGGAATCAATTATAAGTTACTCCCTGGATTGCTATGGCCTCACCTTTAAAACGAATTTGGAAAAAGTTGAAAAACTACAAATTAGATTTCTCAAACTATTAGTAAACAATAAAACTAAAAATAAATATAAAAATGATTATTATCAGTTATTCAAAGTATGTAAAATTCTTCCGGCAACACTTAGACATAAATACTTAATTTTAGTCAATCAGCACGGCAATCAAGAAAGTAACTTATCTCAAATGAGCCAAACATATGGCACCAGATCCGTAGCTGCAGGTAAGTATGCCGTTCTCAGAGTAAGCAATTACTACGGGGATAGGCTCATCGAAAAACGCTTACCATATTTGCTTAACGCTTTACCTGTGGCTATTAGACAAGAGAAAAACAAAAATAAATTTAAAAGAGCCCTGTTGAAACACTATCTTGACAGTATTTAAATACCTACTTAAATACCTAATCTTATATCTAGTACCTAATCTTATACATATCCACTTTATAGCACATCATCTTACCTACTTACTTCTTAAGACTTTACTAATTATATAGACTGATTAGGACTATACCACTTTATATTAGACTCATTTATCATTAAGACTACCTCAAATTATATAGACTCATGGATCCCACAGTCAAACTGTGCAAACAGTTTTGTGGGACGTTGTATTTAGTTTTAAGTCATTGTAAAGTGCTTTACTGAAATAAATAAATAAAATAAATAATTTTGCGTTCTAGGCAATCCGCGTATAACCCTGACTGATAAAACATACACAATGGTAGACAACAGGCGGTCTTATCGCTAAAAATCAATCTCTTCCAGACAACCTACTTACTAATAATTTCTGTTATAACAAAACCAAGCTTGAAATGAACGCGCTTCCTCTAATTTACATTGAGTCAGGGAAAATGTTTACTGCAAAATTTCAGAAAGAATTCAATTGTAAGAGAATTATTGCAACGTCTAGAAAGTGTATTATAATACAAAACCTGTGTTACAAATAATATTTTTTCTCACACATTGAACCCCTGGCCATTAGCTCCACTAATAGGCGTTCTTCTTAAAATTAGTATTCACAACAATGTATAGGTATATAATGTAAGGTTTGTTGACTTCTTTCCCTCAGCATCACCTAGCACTGCACTGGTTCGGCAATGCCCGCGTATCAGAAATAACTTCCTGCTCAATTTTTGCACTCTCGGAATGGCGTTTGCTTTGCTCATGTCATTCTTCTATATGATAAGTAGGTATGTTTACACATGGAAAACCAAATCAAACTGAGAGCAGTGCATTGGAATTACAAAAACCACCATTAATCAGTAAACGCAACTAACACAAGCCAGTAAAACTAGTCAGTGAGACCACGACTTACAAATTACAGCACTTTCTTTAATGACATCTGCGCTGGCACTAAACAAAACTGCGGTGAGAATTTCAGCTGGGCATTCACTAAAGCACTACACGTCGCCTTTTAAAGGCCTCCACCCACCGAACGCGTGTGCTGCGCGTGTGCTGCGCGTGTGCTGCGCGTGTGCTGCGCGTGTGCTGCGCGTGTGCTGCGCGTGTGCTGCGCTGCAGCTTCGCGGGTGCTGCGCGTGTGCCGCGTTCGATGTGTGTTTGAAGTGTAGTTTATATGCTTTACAACTTGCGCGTGTGCTGCGCTGCAGCTGCGCGGGTGCTGCGCGTGTGCCGCGTTCGATGTGTGTTTGAAGTGTAGTTTCAATGCTTTACAATTTGCGCGTGTGCCGCGCAGCACACGCGACGCGCAGCACACGCGTCCGGTGGGTGGAGGCCTTGCCTCCGCGACAAATGCATACATCCAGCACGCCTAACATGGGACGGCCGCGACATACTCTCGATTTTTCTCGCACTATCCTCTTGTTCTATGTGTTCTAATAACGGAGAGACGGATAAGGCGAGAGAAATCGAGAGTATGTACTCAGCTTTAGAGCTGTGCACGTTGTTTTCTGCTCGACTGAGATCGCCTCGGCGGGGCAAACGCTTTCAAATAATAGCCCGTTTCGGTCTTATCCATTAATGACGCGCCCGATCCCATTCATCTGTCTCGACCTCACTAGTATATCTTGTCTGTAAGATTCGTATTGCGTGTATTTGGAGGTCAGATTTACATTGAAAAAGTTTTTATTGTCATACCACGTGATAGTACACAAAAAAAGCAGCTAAGCAGGTCAAGTGCTCAAAACGACCTCAAGTGCTCATAAGGACTGTCTAGATAATTTTGAGCGAGTTATTTTGCGTAGCTTATTCTGCTGCTGACTGTACAGTAAGCTTACTATCGCTATAAGCTAAGCCTATGATCCCAGCCGCACATATAATCTCCACAATTGCCTGAATTTATGCAGCCTAGATTTTGGCGTTTATGTCGGACAGCAGCATAAAAATACGAAAGGGACGAATGCTTTATGTCAGACTTTGGACTATTAGACAACTTATAACGGAGTAGTCGTTCACTTACGTGACATAATTAAGAGTAAGTACCCAAGGAGTAAAGTATCTGGGTTCGAAAGACCGATGGCACTCAATCCGCAAAAAATACTTTAACTAGAACTCCTAGAGTCTCGCAAGGCTAGATAAAGATGAACCTGAGATCAATATGGCAACAGTATGTTATCGTACAATGTGCCAACGGCTTCAGTTAGTATGATGTCCTAATTTTGATATGCTAACTAAGAAACTAATTGTTTCATAATAATGTGGACTAATTTTGCTTTTTAAGATTAAAGGGTGGCTTTTACGCTAATATTATTCATATTGAACAATATAATAAAAAAGTTCAATTATTATGTCTCGTCAAATTAAAATTTTGGAGAGTGGTTTTTACTATTATTTTTAAATATAAAGTAGAATGAAGTTAAAATGTTATATATCATATAACTTAACTTCCTTCTACTTGAGCAGTTGCATTGTGTGATTTGAATAAATATAAGAAATAAGTATTCAAGTATCATTATTATCCCTTAAACAGGCCTGACGATTTTTTTACTTTTGAATCCCGATTATGGTAGATAATAGCGTCAATAAAAAACTAATTTCTTGTTTTTTTTTATTATCATGATTTCCTAAAAAAAAGCGCTGTGGCCCCTTGCCCGTTACCAAAAGTCCCACGTGGTCCGTATGTGGCCACTGCCCTGCTGGCTATACATTGAAGTTTTAAGGGTTAGTCATAATGTGTGTGTCACATGTAATTATCGGCAAAATAAGACCACAATAAAAGTAAGAATAAAGGATTATTATTATTATATTTAAGCACCATTTAGCAAAAAGAGCTTCAAAAATAAAAACCTTGTTTCAAAATTAAAATCTTGTTTTTTCCAAAGTGATTAATACAAGTTAAAATTTTAGTGTATAGAATCTACAAAATAAAGCTTCTAAAATAAAAACACAACTTCAAAAAACAAAACGTTTCTCCGTAAAAGTTTGCCGCACACCGGTCGGTATGAAAATCGTTAATATTTTTTCGCGATTCTCGTATTTGTTGAGTAAGATTATTTTTTATATAGACATATATCCCTTCAGCTGTGGCGAAAAAACATGGCCGCTTACCCACGTCTGTGGCACCCTCTGAGGGGCGCTCCACTAACATGGTTTGTGGAGTGAAGTGATTTGGTAAAATTAAATATTCTTTATTTTTTTACATAATCACAGCCAGGATTTTGGATGAAACTCAATATTTATTAAATTATCTAACTGCAACGATATATCATCGTTACATTAAAGTCGTATTAAGGCTATCTACCTGACCTCGTCACCACCTCACCGAAGTTTACGACGTATTTTGGTTATTTTAAATATAATCAATTGGTTTTTTGGGGTGTTAAATGAGCTTAATTTAAAGAAATTTGTGTTATACTTATTCGAAACACATAAAATGGCAGGCTCGTGAGTATTTTTTTTACTCTAGACCATTTGAAATATTCTACCAAAATAATGCCTACACTCAGAAGTTGCTCGTGTAGGCTTCGATTTACATGCTTATATCTGATGTGTTTTATACTGTATGTAATCAAATTCATGCCTGAACAATAAATATGGGTCATCAACTAGGTGTAACCGTAGCTTTTTTTATTGTAAGTGCAGCAGGTTTCATCTGAGAGTAAAATGAAAAAAGTATGTCTACTTTCATACAAAATAACCTCTTCCAAACGAGTGCAATTATCACAGCAACTATATGTTTTGAACCAAACAAATTCGGTTTCTTAAAATTCCCATTAAGTATACTTTTAGTTAAAACTATAATATAACCATCAGTTAAACAAAAATCACATCAAAACATGATTTGAAAACGGTATAAATCAAGGTCATGATTTGTATAGAGTGCGGATCGTTGTGACGTCACGAGGTATCATGTGGGCATCCCTCGGAGGGAAATTCCCGGTCGGTTAGGTCCCCCTCTGAGGGGTTTGTTGTGATCGTTACCAACTTCAATCGATTTATTTACTTTCGGGCCATTGATAATCCATTTAAGTTCATTTTAAACAAATGTATGATAACTAACGGTAATTTTAATAGCTAATAGTAATAATAAATTATTAGAAAAGCGCTAAAAAAAGTGTTGCCAAATTTTGACCATGAGTAGGTATGTCATGTTAGTCACGGTTTTATTACAGTTAACCCTTTGAAATAACACTTGTTTCTATGTAATTCTAAAGATTACTTACATGTCTACAAAAACTGTCCTTCTGGCACTACAATTCAGCACTAAACCCACTAATTTTCACTCGCGAACACCGACCGTGTCAAACGTGCCACTGACTATTTTAGACTAACGACTAAATTGATTTTTTCCTCCATTGGCCATTGAAGTTTTCGCTTGCTAGCTGTCTCACTGAATTGGCTATACGTTTCAATGGATTAAAGCGAGATCGATACACGAATGCCGGTTTCATTTCTAAGAAAGTAAGCAAAGCCATTGCGCCCCTCCGAGGGCCACTCCACCGACCTGCAGGAAAAAATATGAAGCCCACAGAGGGATGAACACAGCTGAAGGGATATGTATATAATAAACCAACCTTGTTTAGTAAAACCATTTTTATATAGACTTATATATATATATATATATATTAGGCCAGCGTGGAGACTACCCAAGTAGCAATGCCTTTACTGAACTAAGTCTTGTAGATATCTACAAGTCAAAGTCACGAATTTGAAGCCTTGCCTTGGCCAAGACCTCCCCGTCCCTCTAGATATCCCTAAGGTAGTCCTCAAGACAATGTTTAGTAAAAGTGGGCACAGGCGCTTACTTCAAGATTAAGTATCAGTTAAGACTAGTTTCTGAGGTGAACTTCAGTCAGACTTAAGAATACAGCATTTAAGAGTACTTTAATACTTCTTTCTAGATATCTTGTAGGTTCACTTCATACTATTTGAGGCTATCTTTAAGATGTCTACAATACTAAGTTAAAACTTCAATAAATGACAGTCTTCATTCTAACTTGATCTTAAGATGACTTAAACAAATAAAAGATAACCCATAATTTCCTTAACACAGTTTTTATGTAGATATAAATGGTGAACTTACCAGTTCAAAACATAAATCTCTAATGGATGATTAAAAAACACTGAACACAACACTATAACAACGATTTTGTTGATAACCTAGTGCTAAAATATTAAACGCACATCGGCCACTCGAATGAAATATCTTTAGATCACTATAAAACGAATGGGCCCCGTGAAATATAGCGAAAAGCGTATTTATTTCGATGTTAATTATTCACAAAAAAAATTGCAAGATAGAATACGGAAATATTTGATTGCTAAGTTCTTTATTTACTTGTATGTTATTACTAATGAACTTTTTCAACACTTTGATCTTTTACTTTGTCTATATTATCGGAAGAGGACAGGCGTTAATGTATTTGTTTATTTTTATAAAAGTGCAAAATGGCGTTAAATCTGGTTTGTCTTCAAAATAGCCAAGTTTAGCTAATCTGTACTTTTTTAAGGATTAGTTAAGAGAAGTAAATTCAAGTTTGCCTTAAAATGTTCATCTTTAAGACATACTTGTCTAAACTCGTACTTAACATTGAATTGATGTAGTATTACTTAAAACAAAATAGTCTGAAGTTAGTATTTACTTTGGTTTTCAAAATACCCAATTGCCTTGATATTTTCCTATGTTTATTCTTGTTTTGTTCGTGTCGGTGAACGGTTTACGCGAGAGTTAGCCATATAGGTATTACACAATTTAGCATTGTATTTTTTGCCAGTGAAATCATAAACCAATATTTTTTAATAGCACTGGTGAGTAACTTTCATATATTTTTAGCCTAGTAAACATGATTATCAGTATCAGAAGAAGGTGCAATTCTAGTAAAATCTGTACAGTCAACTTCATAAATATACAATGCGTCCCAAGACCGTCCGTTTTTTTAGGATTAGAAATACGGTAAACAAAGAAGCAGCGTCGTCAACCTTTTCTGCATGGGACCCCAACTAGCAAAAACCAGGCCTACAACAGTCTCTAGACTACAATTTTTTCGCTCTTACTTTGATCCTATATCATCGTATAAGCCTGGATTTGGGCACCAATTATAAGCGTATTTGTTTTAATATCGTTCTGATATCAGTCTTATTAGATGCTGTTCGCTTTTACAGTAATCTTGCCAAAACGAATTTAAGTGCCTTAGGCTAATATCGCATTTACCTAAGTATCTTGTAAGTCTGCATGAGCTTAAATTGGTCTAACGTTAGAATATTGTGAGCCTAAACAAGCTTATTATGATTTGTTGTAGGATAGTGTAAGCCTGCATGGGCTTATATTGATCTAAAGTTAGAATACTGTGAGCCTAAACAAGCTTATTATGATTTTCTGTAGGATCGTGTAAGCCTGCATGGGCTTATATTGATCTAACGTTAGAATACTGTGAGCCTAAAGAAGCTTATTATGATTTAGTACTTAATTATTGTAGGATCACTCGATATTTGAAACAGTCTGAGAGTCGAGAGTCGGTCAGTGTTAAAGTGCAACGTGACAGTAAAAAATAAAAAGTTTTGAGTGACTGTTTATTAAGTATAATTAATATTGTAATATAATAACGTGTTTGTTTTCATCTGGTGTGTGTTTGTTTTACGGTAAGTAATTTGCATGGTAGATTTTATTTACTGTAAAGTAGACCCTGTTTTACGCTTTAAAATTCATGCGCCTAATCAACTATGGTATTTCGTATCCTCTTTTAATTATTTTATTTCTTTATTTGTATTGACAGTGTCGCCATTAATATAGCTGCATTTCACCAGCGCACTGTTAGACTCTTGTAAGATCGTTTAAACTCACGTTAGCATTCTGGATACTAATGGCATGGCCATGTTGAATTAATTAGGGTTCGTTGATTAAAATCTCAAATCGATTTTATTCATCTTAATCTGACCAATCTTGAACTTATAAATACAAATAAACTAAGTACTTTTTTATTTAAGTGACGACGTTGGTGTGGCGAAATAGTTGTATTAGATGGGTATAGACCGTTACTTAATCAAGAAAGACATCCGAATGTTATAGTATTTTATACAACTGTTGTATAAGTAGGGTCTTAAAACGCGAGTGTCGTGA
Organism: Epinotia demarniana; assembly: GCA_945867215.1. Lineage (NCBI taxonomy): Eukaryota > Metazoa > Arthropoda > Insecta > Lepidoptera > Tortricidae > Epinotia > Epinotia demarniana. The sequence continues at coordinate 6,974,098 of OX244272.1, forward strand.
GTTGCGATGCGAGCCTTGGCGAGCATCGCAATTAAAGACGCCACGAGCGATTTAAGACCAAGTTATACACCGTTGCATACAATACTTTTTCTACGACAAATTTTAAATAAATATTCACTTTTCAGGCAGTAAGTTTTCCGTTAGTTCTATTACTACTCACGCAATTTCTTCAACAGTGCAGTTATTTTCGTCTTCGTCCATTTAAAAGGAACGTACGCATTTTTTTTCACTTCACAAACACGAATTTGCTTATGAAGTTGGTACTACTGCAATATAGCGGCTGATTAAAAAAAAGTTAGACGATTGGACATCGTGGTAGCAGTGCTTTTATCGTATGAACCATAAAAGTACACTAAACAGTGCGTTTATTGGCCAAAGAGCATAGAGTTTTTCGACGACTTATTACCGGTGTCATTGTATTTGAGCTAAAACCTATATAAATGACAGTTATGATAAAATGGCCTTGGAAAGAAACACACTTCTTGTTGAGTAAAACATCCGTGACATGTTTTACTGAACAAGAAGTGTGTTTACATTACAAAAACGCCATAAATGTCAAACCTAAACATTTCTTCTACACTATAATAATAATATTATAAAGAGGAAAGATTTGATTGTTTGTTTGTTTGTATTGAATAGGCTCCGAAACTACTGGACTGATTTGAAAAAATCTTTAACCATTAGAAGCCGACATTATCCCTGATGAACATAGGCTACTTTTTACCGCAGGAAAATGCTTCATTCTTACGGGAAAATGGAAAATTAATAGTGCGAAGCCGGGCCGGGCAGCTAACTATAAATAAATAAAAACATAAGGAAACTATTAAATTGGTTTTTCTTGGTGTGACAATTGTTTTGTATACACTATTTATGACCACTACATCGAAGACGAATGTGAACTTTGCATCTGGAGTTTTAAGTAGTGTTCGTGCGTCTTTTGTTAGAACATTATTTAGTCTCCTGTTTAAAATAAATAGCAATCCATTTACTGCTTACTGAGGTGTATTAAACATTAACGCCCATTTTTGTAAATCGGTTTTAAGGCGAAATCTTTTTCAATCGGTTTCGTCTTCGGTCGACGATTCATTTTCACTAAAATCATTTTCAACACAGACTTAATCACTGTCCTCAATCAACCTCTTGTATGCAAGCAGAACCTGCAGAACCCTCACTAATATTGTTCGCAACACTACCTTGCCCTGGCAGCATTAGTACATAAAATAAAATCTTGCTCTTATGTACAATTAATGTGTGTGTTCCCAAAATCGATTTAAGATCAAACCACCTTTTATCGATCTTGTCTTATGTGTTGTAAGTATGTTGATCCAATATCACTCTAATATCTTACTAAATCACTGCTGATATCTTATTACAGCTTTAAATAAGATCAAAGATGGACCTACTTACAGTGATCTTATGCTATGCTGACATTAGTGTGACGTTCTTACAATAGCATTTAGCAAGTCTATTACACAATGAAATGAGGTTAGAGAGTGGGGCTATAAGAACAGGTTTTCTAATCCAATCCAATCTTCGTAAATGTTATTGTAAGAGCAAGAGGCTTAAAATTGTATTATAAAATACCCTTATAGACATATATGAGACGACGTAACAAGACTGAGCGTTCTTGAGTCCGTACTACGAGTAGCTTGTCTGAGACTAATATAAGAGCGATGACATCTTCCAAAACAATTATAAGAGCGCTATAAGCCTACCTCTCTTAAAAAGAGCGGATTCTAAGACTATTATAAAGACAGTTTTCTCAAGTACAATGAGTCTTCGTAAAAATATTGGAGGAGCAAGAGGCTTATAATAGTATTATAAAATGCTCTTTTATACGTATATAAGACGAGACAATAAAACTGAGTGCTCTTGAGTCCGTACTAGCTAGTCTAAGACTAATATAAGAGCGTTGACATCTTCCAAAACAATTATAAGAGCGCTATAAGCCTACCTCTCTTATAAAGAGCGCATTCTAAGACTATTATAAAGACAGTTTTCTCAAGTGCAATGAGTCTTCGTAAAATTTATTATAGGAGCAAAAGGCTTATAACAGTATTATAAAATGCTCTTATATACATATATAAGACAAGGCAATAAAACTGAGTGCTCTTGAGTCCGTACTAGCTAGTCTAAGACTAATATAAGAGCGATGACATCTTCCAAAACAATTAAAAGAGCGCTATAAGCCTACCACTCTTCTAAAGAGCGCATTCTAAAACTCTTATAAAGACAGTTTTCTCAAATGCAATGAGTCTTCGTAAAAGTTATTGTAAGAGCAAGAGGCTTATAATAGTATTATAAATTGCTATTATATACATATATAAGACCAGGCAATAAAACTGAGTGCTCTTGAGTCCGCACTAGCTAGTCTCAGACTAATATAAGAGCGATGACATCTTCCAAAACAATTATAAGAGCGCTATAAGCCTACCACTCTTATATAGTGCGCATTCCGAGACTGTTATAAGCACAGGTTTTGTTAAGTCCAGTGATGCTTCGTAAATGTTTTTGTAGGAGTAAGAGGCTTTAATTAGTTTTATAAAATGCTCTTATATACATGTGTAAGTCCCAGTAATAAGACTGAGCATTCTTGAGTCCGTACAAGCTTATCTAAGACTAATATAAGGGCGATGAGATGTTCCAAAACAATTATAAGAGCGCTATAAGCCTACCCAGGGACTGCATAACCGAAAAATACCGGTATTATTCATAACCGATATGACGTCATATCGGTTTTGAAATAGCGGTTTCGGTAGCGGAACCTTTATATTTCGCTATCGAAATATAACGGTAACCTTTATTTTTTTCGGAACCTAAACCGTTTTTTAAAGGTTACCGATATTTAGATTTTGGCGTCGTTGCCAAACCGCCGGCGCTGCCGTTTTGTCTTTCTTTCCGCGACATCGTCGCATCGTCAGTAGGAACATTAGGTATATTCAGTACATTGGCACAGCAACATAGCGTGAGGTGCGGGTGTGCGGGCGGAGACTCGGAGAGTGCGGAGCTATGATGACAGATGTACAGCCGGATACCAAACAGGATGATGTTTTCGCTTCATTATCAAAATGAATTTAAATGAAAATAAAAAAAGCGTACACGGCGTTCTTTCGTTTTCTTAACATTGTAGATTTTAATTTTCATATTGTAATCGAATCGAATAGCTCGCGTTTGCACTGTCAAGTGTCGTTGTCGCTGAGCATCAAAGAAGCGTATGATATGCCGCTGCCGTTTTGCCCGCGCCCGCGTCGACCCCCCCCCCCCCCCCCGCACGCCTCTACTACCGTTCGCTCCCCGTCCCCCGTTCCTCACTGTGCGCCGCGGCCCACGCCATTCCGTTTATCATGCCGCGGACCCACCCCCCCCCTCGAACGCCTCTACTACCGCTCGCTTCCCGTCCCCCGTTCGTCACTGTGCGCCGCGACCCGCGCCATTCCGTTTATCATGCCGCGGACACTACCGTACGTTTCTACTACCGCTCGCTCCCCATCCCCCGTTCGTCACTGTACGCCGCGGCCCGCGCTATTCCGTTTATCATTCCGCGGACCCCCCCTGCACGCCTCTACTACCGCTCGCTCCCCGTCCCCCGTTCCTCACTGTGCGCCGCGGCCCGCGCCATTGCATTTTTCATGCCGCGGAAGATTCTATTAGCTTTTAAATTCTTTCATAGTTTAGTTACACGTTGTGTTGGAAATTAGTTAGGTAATTAAAAATATCGGCCGACGGACAACATTTGATACCAAGCTCAATCAAAGTACGAATAATTACGCGCGCACACCAGCGGAGCAGAACAGGAATCGAACCCGTAATCAATCAATTAATTTGCCATATGAAATTACGAAGTATAATAATGATTTCCATTTTAAATTATCTTTATCACATGACGTGATTGTCGCTAACATAATACCTAACGCAGTACACAAGCACTGCGCAGTGAAGCACACGCAATGAATGAAACGGCGCGGCACGGCGTGACCTGACCTGACGGCGGCCGCGGCGGCATCGGCAGGCGATGCCAGCTCGATTATTTTTTTCGGTAACCGTTATAATACCGGTTTCAAACCGGTATTATAAAGGTTTCGGTTACCTTTAAATCGAATAGCGGTAACCGATATTTCAAAACGGTTACGGTACCGTTATGTTTGCGCGGCGCGCGTAACCTTTACACCATTACGGTACCGTAATGGAATACAGGTTTCATACCGGTAAAACCGTAACCGAAATCAGTCCCTGAGCCTACCACTCTCATTAAGTGCGCATTCTGAGACTTTTTTGCTAGTTGGGACAAATATTAGATGCTACCCGGAAATTCATCCTTGCTGCAAACACACACCAACTTGTAATAAATGTTCACCACTATATGTTTCTCATTTGTTTTTAATCGACTGTGTTTCTGTATTTATATTTATATATTTAAATACATTTAAACATTTTCAATTAATTACTTGCTTCGTCTGGGAATCGAACCGACTTAAATGTGAACTAAATCATCCAGTATTTGTATAATGCCAATTGAAAGAATGGACAAAAAGATATAATTCTTCTACATACTACCTTAAACTGTAGGAATAACGTTAAATGTATCATTTTAATCAGTTAAATAAAATACTTTAAACTGTCGAAGTCAATTGATTATTTTTTGTAAATTAATTAATTAAATACTGAAAATGCGATCTTTCTTATCTTATGCAAACCATCAATATTTTAACAAGTTTGCTGCGTGTTGATTTTCCTATCATATGCTTTAAAGAGATGAGATGAGAAATATCTCCGCGGCGGAGCAACAAAACTTAATTTTCCAATAATATCCTCGTGCTCATACATAATAGAGAGAGAAGCAAAGTTTCTGAATGAATTTCCTACTCGGATTAGTACAAATGATTAACTTTACGTTATTCTTTTCTTTTAAGTTACTATGTTACTAAAGAAGAATAATCTTTTTTTCCATTATTTCGATTGGCATAAAAAAACACAGGTTTAAAAAAAAAATTGATGCAAGCTGCTTTTTATTAGAAAATCTTTGAATGCAGTATTAGATTTTTTTTAAACATAAATTCTTGTATCAGCATAATATCCTATATACGATATTTAAGGTACTTTCTCCACATTTCGCATAGTCTTGGGACGCCCTGTATACGTTGTGAAGTGACAAAAATAACTGTACGCGCTTGTCATAAAAGTCATGTAGCCTAGTTGGTAGTGACCCTGCTTAAGAAGCCGGAGGTCCCGGGTTCGAATCCCGGTAAGGGCATCTATTTGTGTGATGATCATTAATATTTGTTCCTGAGTCATGGATGTTTTCTTTGTATTTCAGTATTTATTTATCGATTTAAGTATGTACATCGTCGTCTAGTACCCATAGTACAAACTTTGCTTAGTTTGGGATTAGATCGATTTGTGTAAGATGGTCCCCAAATATTTATTTATTTATTTTATTTCAGCATATTTTGTCACTGAGTGCGTATAGGTATATTAAATGGTGACTAACTACAAACATACCTATCCATAATTAATTATCAGCTCGTCATTGAAGTCAAACTTTGAATTTTCCTCTTATGTTATCAATCTTTTTACTATATATGGAGTGTGTCATAATGTTTCTAGGGTATACGAACGGCACGGCTATCACAAGACGGCGCGCGAGCTCTCTCGATATTTTCACGCACTATACCTCTCTTTCTAAGTTTTCTAATTAGAAAGAGACGGATAGTGCGAGAAAAATCGAGAGAGCTCGCGCGCCGTCTTCTGACAGCCGTGCTGCTCAACTGCCCTTTAATGCGAGACGGTACCTAGTACCAGACATTCGGTAAATCACAGCGATTTTATATTGTTCTATTCTATTCGTCTACGAAAGGCACCAGACCATTTAACATTTTTTATTCAACTTTCTTTGGTTTTATTCGGCTAAACTCGTCCCTTTAAAACAATTTCCACTTAACACACACTTATCGGAGTAATAATTATATTTTAATTAACTGAACACAGATGAACTTAAGGCAAATATGTCTACAATTTGAATGAAGTTTGCTTTTTAATGATTTTTCTTTTAGTTCGATCTAAACCCTCCCTTCTTAATTCAAACAAGTCCTTACTGACACTTCACGTATACTGAGTATAGTAATATAAGAATTCCAAGGCATGCCTTGAAGACATACTTCAGCCAAGATTGATCTGGGATTTCCTAACTCTTAAGAATTTCTAGGCATTTGTTGAAGAAATACTTTAGTCAAAATTTATTTGGCATTAGGTACCTAACTTGGTTTTCGATAAGAGAGATTTCTTATTCCTAAGTCAATCTGAAGTCTCTCTTCTTAATTCAAATCAGTTCTTACTGACACTTCACGTAAACTTAGTATAGTAAAATCAAAATTCACAGGTATGTCTTGAAGACATTCTTCAGTCAAAATTGATTTGGTACTTCTTAACTCGGTTGTCGATAAGATATGTTTTTTTATTCTCTTAAGTCAATCTGAAGTCTCGCTTCTTAATTCAAATAAGTTCTTACTGACACTTAACGTAAACTGAGTATAGTAACATAAGAATTTGTAGCCACTTGTTGAAGAAATACTTTAGTCAATGTTTATTTGGCATTTCCTAACTCAGTTTTCGATGAGAGAGAAATTATTTTTTCCTAAGTCAATCTAAAATCCCTCTTCTTAATTCAAATAAGTTCTGATCGACACTTCAAATAAACTAAGTATAGTAAAATCAGACTTTATAGGCGTTTGTTTAAGTCATACTTTACTCAAATTTGATTTGGCATTTCTTAACTCGGTTTTAGAAACGCATACTTGTCTAAAGTAGAATTATTATGATACCAATTAGACTGAAAGTAAAAGTAGGCTTAAAAAAATCTTTTCTGTCCTAGTCAAAACTAAGTAAAGGCGGATTACAGAACTTTTAGATTTAGCCTTATTCGCGATTGCTACTTGGGTATAGCCCAATCCCTCTCCTACATGAGAGGAGGCCTGTGCCCAGCAGTGGGAAGTATATAGGCTGCAGATGATGATGATATATATATTCACTCATATCACGGAATGCACAAATTGCCGGCACCTGCTCGGCTCGCATGTCACTTCCCAATCCCATGCTAAATAATCCCTTTAATAAATATTTTTACACCAAGCGTATTACTTTTAAGGTAATTTGTAGATTTTTCACTATTTTTTTGAAATAGTTCAACTACCGACCGGTTAGCCTAGTGGGTAGTGACGCTGCCTACGAAGCTGAAGGTCCTGGGTTCGAATCCCGGTAAAGGCAAATATTTGTGTGATGAGCATGAATATTTGTTTCTGAGTTATGGATGTTTCCTATGTATTTAAGTATTTCTATCTATTATATATATCGTCGTCTAGTACCCATAACACAAGCCTTATTGAGCTTACTATGGGACTAGCTCGATTTGTGTAAGATTGTCCCCTTATATTTATTTATTTATTTTACAGTTAGTAATGAGCTTGCCCTTGAATTTCTCTTATATACCCTGCCGGGCGGTGGTCACATGCGGACCACTTGTACGGAACCGAAACGGGCAGAGGTCATATAGGGACCACAAACTTTAGGACCAAAAATTTTACATAAAAAACTATTACTGTAACTATTAACGGCATACTACACATACATTATCTTATATACTACCAAAATAAAGCATCACATAGCACTGACCGTATTTTTTTTCGGCACAATACTAATATTTACTTGGAGCAACACACAAAACCGGCCACTTTTTCTTAATTTTGACAAGTAAAACGTCAAAAAATTTTGTTTTGACACATCAATTTTGGGTGCGTTCCGAAATCTGTCAGTTACTAGACTATACGTCAATGACATTTAGTGCCTTCTATAATCTTTCTGCTCGTCAGAAAAAAATCATTTGGTGGTCACTATGAGATCACTACCTGGTTAAGGGTTATTATATCGCGTTACACACTACACTGTGTTTGCAGGGTGCACGATGTTTTGTATAATTTCACTTAATCTATTTTGATTTGATATACCATTGCTTATTATAATGTAACGGGTGGTATAATATTGTTTCAGATATTTTTTAAATGATCTAATGTAAAAAGTGATATAATGATTTAATTACAATTAGTATAAATGAAATTTGCTATAAATATCACTTGGTATAAAACTTGTTTATCATAATGACTTACTTGAAATATTTCGTCAATGCTATAAATTTCAGAAGATATAAGTGGATTTTACAATAAATAACTTAAGACATAAACAAATCATTAAAAATAATGTTAAAATGAATACTAAAATGAATATGCGTGACCTTTTGCACTTTTAACATATAGCATAATCCACCTCAAAGCAGGTCTCAGGTAGGTACGACGACGAGCGAAGCGAGGAGGAGTTTTAGGTTGAACTGCGAGCGTACAGTGCCAGAACCGAACATTTTCTTAAATGTATAATAATTACATTAAATAATATGTAAGTACTTACAAAAGTCTACGGCGGAGGGCGGTCCCAGAAACGAAAGCGGGGCTCCGTCAACTTCTTGGCAGACATTGTTATATGAAAGTGCAATAATTTAAAATAATATGTATATTAAACATATTTATGTCATAAATGCGTTATATCAAAATAGAACTATGCCACTTGCAAATTATGTCATTTTGCCTAATATATCAATTGATAATAAGAGTAAAGTAAAATATAGCAAAAAACCGTTATATCAAACGTTACATTATACTAAATAACTTTATGCCAATTTAATGTATATCAAGTGTATGTTAGTTTTTTTGACATTATATGAAACATTACGCACCTGTGTTTGCAACACGCTGTTTTTTTATCATCTTTCCTTGGCCAGACTATGAAATATGTGGTCATGTCAGGTGATTTCATTATATGTCACGAGCTTTTTCTATAATATTAGCTTAGTCAGGCATGGGAGCGAGAAGGCGATATACGTTGAAGTTTAACTGGGATAAAAATAGACCAGCGGGTCATTACGAAAACAGGGTAAAGGATGCAATAGATATAAAAAAACACATTATTATCCATTTATCTGTGGTGAGATAAATTTGACGTGTGACGTGGGCTTCTTATCACAGAACCTCGGTCGGCACAGTGGGAATTCGGGGCCGCATTATCAGTTTCATTTGTTCGGTTAGTATTTCTATAAACATAGAAAACCTGACATCAGCCATAGCTCCATCTACTGCTGATGAATGTAAAGTTATCACGTTCATCATATCAGCCGAAAGACGTCCACTTCTGGACATAGGCCTCCCACAAAGACCCAGTCTGCACCACCACGACCTTCACCAGGTCATCAGTCCACCTTGTCTACACGCGGCGCCTCCCGGTACGTGGTCGCCATTAGAGAACTTTTCCGCCCCAACAGTTGGCAGATTGGTTCTATGTGCAATTTGCCCTGCCCGCTGCCACTTAAGTTTATGATTCTGATTGCTGTGTCGCTAACCTTGGTTCTACTGCGGATAGCAGAAATGATTCTGATGAAATCACGTAGAGAAAGTCCGAGTATAGCCCATTGCTCTTTGGGTGCTCCGTCACGTTACGCTCAAATAATGGTTGTATGATGTCCTACACTTCTACATTCGACAGTGCGGAATCGCTGCGTCAAGTCAGTACAGATTGAGAATGAGTGCTTTTTGATTGGCGTGGAAAATAATGCGCAAATAAAATACATTATCGGTGAGCTCCCGGTCGGCCAGCCGTTGGGGCGGACAGGTTCTCGAGTGGCGACCACGTACCGGAAGGCGCGGCGTGGGTAGGCCAAGGTGGACTGATGACCTGGTAAAGGTTGCGGGAGTCCACTTTATGCGGGTGGCGCAGGACTGGTCACTTTGGCACTCTTTGTGGGAGGCCTATGTCCAGCAGTGGACGTCTTTCGGCTGATATGATGATAAAGCTCCTGGTGAAGAATAAAATAATATGGAATCTTTAGTCTGACCCGTCAAACGCAGGAATAGCCTTAGTGTACGGCCTGAGTATACCGCTGCGAGCGGGGCGTTCAACTTTCATATAAAACAAAATGCAATCCATATGGACGTCCCACGTCCCGTTCGCAGCGTGCTCAGCACGCTCCGCAACGAGCGGCGGTAAATTTAGGGTAAAAAAACTGTAATTTTCTTGATGGTTAATCAGCCAGGTGTAACAACCCCGTCATGAAGCCGTCATGGTGGGCAGCAAGTTACTGTAAAGGAGGTAGCAAGCGCGTTTGCCGATTACTTCGCTGGGGTGTTCCTGCCTGACATTCCGCGTCTGGACTGTGCTGGGGGCAGAAGGTCATAATCTTGATGCCAACCACATTAATATTAAGTCGATATCGTGAATGAGGTTGAAGTAGGAATAAAACGAATGAAGTCCAATTCTTTGGTGGGGCCTGATAACTTGCCGGCGTACATTTTGAAAGGATGTGTAGAGAGCCTTACAACTCCTATCCACTTTATTTTTAACTTGGCTCTCAGCACCGCATGCTACCCTCGCCAATGGAAGGTATCTAGAGTGAGGCCGATTCCAAAGGACGGTGACGCTACTGACGTAAAAGATTACAGGACGATAGCTGTTCTTCCCACGTTGGGTAAATTGTTTGAGTCCATACTCCATCGAAATCTATCAGCACAGACCAAACCGTTTTTGTGTGATGCTCAACATGGTTTCAGATCGAGTCGCTCAGTCATACGTACCTTTTGATCTTAGTAGATAGCATCTCGGAATTTCTTGATAAAGGTATCCAGGTCGAGGTACTCTATTTTGATTTCAGGAAGGCTTTCGATCGCGTAGATAACGATGTGTTGCTAATGAAACTAAGCCGAATTGGCTTTTCCCCAGGCTTGCTAAAGTTTTTCGCAAGTTATCTACGTGATCGACAGCAATTTGTTCGGTATGGATGCTTCGTCTCAGCCCCATACCATACTCGATCGGGTGTGAGTCAAGGCTCCATACTAGGACCTTTCCTGTTCGGAATCATGATCAATGATCTCCAGTCCGTTCTTAAGTCATCTCAATGTCTTCTATATGCTGACGATTTAAAGTTAATTTACGGTGTGGAGCAAGGAGCTGACTGTGAATCGTTGCAGGCACATATTGACTTGATTTTTCGTTGGAGTATGGACAACAAACTGCTTTTTAACCCTGCCAAATGCTGTGTCTGTACTTTCAGTCGAGCGCGCGATCCAATTATTGCCTAATACTTTCTGGGTTCTGAGCCCATAAACCGTGTGTTCACCGTCAAGGATCTCGGAGTAGTCTTCGATACACGTCTCTCTTTCCACGAGCACATACTATCACTAGCTGCGGACTGCCATCGAAGACTCGGTTTTGTCATCCGAAACTTGCGTAACTTTAACGATCCACTAGCAATCAAGCTAGTCTACAACGCCTTGGTTAGCAGCAAGTTCTTCTTGCTGTCCCGGCAACTCGCACTGTGTCGCGTAGGAACTCCCCACTGCCCCGCGCTCTTTCACTACTAAATGCGCTCTTAATTTATTGAATCAGGCGTTACTTTGCGGAAGTCCATAATATATTAGGAGAACAATATTTCTTTGCTATTCCGCTAAAAAACGTGCTGGTCTATTAGTGAAGATAAGATGCAACTATTTGCGTAAAAACATGCAAAAAATTACAGCAAACCACCACCAATAATGACAAAAACCTCGACACGTGTTTCGCCTCTCTACGAGGCATCATCAGGAGATGCTGGCAGGAGATGTTGCTTGCGCCACGTCCACTGAGCAAATGACCCGCCCGGAGCCATCCGCCATATTTATATTCTGTCCCCCCATACTACCGTTCATGCGTGAAAGAGATGGAAGAACACGTAACAACGGTGATGACGCAACATTCAATTGTTCGTTGATAATAACGCCTCTATTGCTGTACCTAATTATTTCTAATTGTTCTAGAACACTTAGACGCAATCCTTTTTGGCAAACATGCAAGATGTTGAAAGAATGATTGTCAGATAACGCATGGTTATTCTCCAATAAATGTTTTGCGAAATTAGACTTGTCCGGGTGATTATGCCGATACGACGCAACATGTTCCTTATACCTTGTGCTAAAACTACGGCCTGTTTGTCCCACATAAACTTTATTGCAATTATCACAGGCAAGTTTGTAGACTCCCGACTTTTTGGCACTTTCCACTTTCTCCTTGCCATTGCACAGTCTAAAGCGCAAGGTGTTATTCGTTTTGAAAGCCACGTTTATGTCGTTAGACTTTAAAATATTGTAGATCTTATCAGACAACTTGCCAACATAAGTTATGCTTGCTTTGTACTTTTTAGGTGGGTCCGAAGATCGTGCAGCGTACAGAAGATAGTTTGTCATTCTAGCCCGTTTTTTCCTAATAATACCATCCACATGAGACTTGCTGTAACCGTTTGAAATTGCTAAATGGTATATATTATTTAATTCCATTTTATAATGAATATCAGAAAGAGGCACTGTCAATAACCTATGTGCATAACAATGAAAAGCAGCTAACTTATGTTGCCATGGATGAGCGGAAGAAGCCGGGATAACAGTATCTGTATGCGTAGGCTTACGGTAAATTTGGAATTGATGTTTGTTATCCACCTTAGTAATCGTTAAATCCAAGAAATTCAGTGAGTTATTCTGTTCTAATTCCTTCTTAAACTTTATTTTAGGATGCTTGTTGTTGATTTCATTCACAAAAATATCCAGTTGACTCATACTACCCGTCCAACAAATAATCAAATCATCAACATACCGAAAATAATATAATATATTATTATTATCCACAATGTGTTGGTTCTCAAAATGATCCATGAAAATATCTGCCATCAAAGGACTAAGTGGGGAACCCATTGCCAAACCATCACCTTGCAGATAATATTGCCCCCCAAATCTAAAATAATTCTGTCGCATACAGACTGTCGCCAATTCTATTAATTCATCTACCTCCCCTGGGTGCAGCCTCTGTTTTTCAAAAAGTGCCCTGAGAATGTCTAAAGTATTCAAATATGGTACATTTGTAAACAAACTATCCATATCCAGCGACAAAAGAATAGCATTTTGTGGCATGTTGATGTCTTTGATCCTTTCGATTAAATCCAAACTATTCTTTAAACAGTATTTTGGTTCAAAATTAGACTTCTGTCTTATGATACCATTCAACCTCTTAGCCAATTTATAAGTCGGTGCACTCAAATACGAGACAACTGGACGAATCGGGATATTGTCTTTATGAATTTTTGGAAGACCATACAGAATTGGTGCTTGAGGATTTATGGATATGACCGTGTTTTTCTGATGCTCGGTTTCAAAGACAAACATAGAGTTCTTGACAACATTTCTTAGATCTTTCTGGAAACCAGGCGTTGGGTCCTTCCGTAAAACCGAAAAACCATCATCCTGTATAAGATCCATTACTTTCTGGTTATATTGTTCCCTACCCATGATGACTATGCAATTCCCTTTGTCTGCTTTTGACACCACTAAATCGTTGTCATCGACTTTCTGTTGAATAGACCTCAGCAATAACCAGTCAGAGTCAGGCGCACTCCTCCTCAATGGACATGTCTTTTTTAATGCATTCGCTACGGTGAGCTTTGCATCCATATCATTATTGTTAAGAACTATCGCAACCTCTGCGTCCACAGCTACATTTTCCAAAACTTTTTGAGACATCTTAGGCCTTAAGTTATACTTTAATCCCTTATCTAACAGTTTGACCTCATCTTCCAAAAACTCAATGCCGGTTAGGTTTTTTACACGAGGGTGGAAACTGTGCAGAGTCGTTAGGGCATCACGCCTTTCTGTTAAGTTGAAATCCGAACCCGACCTAGTAAGCCTATGTAGTTTATCGATCTGTTTCACATACATTTGGTGCGCAAGCTCAGAGGCAAAATATCTCGCTTTTTGGTCTAAAATATCAAATTCAATGTTGTGCAATTTAAAGGAAAGCTCTGAATACAAAACTTTAAGGTGTAGCTTTAAGTTATCCCTAATTGAAAACCAAGATCGTGATTCTTCATTCAGCCATATTTTCCGAGCCCTATTAATAGCCACCTGAGATGCCCTACTAGAACTATTACAACGTATGTTGATATAATTAGGTACCACATTCAGACGTTTACACTGTTGATTAAACCAAACGTTCTGGACAGCTGCTCGGTGTTGTTTAGTTAGTTTGACATAAAGTCGTGCCTGTTCGGCTATGCTTGCCGTTTTCAAATAATTTATTGAATCAGGCGTTACTTTGCGGAAGTCCATAATATATTAGGAGAACAATATTTCTTTGCTATTCCGCTAAAAAACGTGCTGGTCTATTAGTGAAGATAAGATGCAACTATTTGCGTAAAAACATGCAAAAAATTACAGCAAACCACCACCAATAATGACAAAAACCCCGACACGTGTTTCGCCTCTCTACCAGGCATCATCAGGAGATGCTGGCAGGAGATGTTGCTTGCGCCACGTCCACTGAGCAAATGACCCGCCCGGAGCCATCCGCCATATTTATATTCTGTCCCCCCATACTACCGTTCATGCGTGAAAGAGATGGAAGAACACGTAACAACGGTGATGACGCAACATTCAATTGTTCGTTGATAATAACGCCTCTATTGCTGTACCTAATTATTTCTAATTGTTCTAGAACACTTAGACGCAATCCTTTTTGGCAAACATGCAAGATGTTGAAAGAATGATTGTCAGATAACGCATGGTTATTCTCCAATAAATGTTTTGCGAAATTAGACTTGTCCGGGTGATTATGCCGATACGACGCAACATGTTCCTTATACCTTGTGCTAAAACTACGGCCTGTTTGTCCCACATAAACTTTATTGCAATTATCACAGGCAAGTTTGTAGACTCCCGACTTTTTGGCACTTTCCACTTTCTCCTTGCCATTGCACTGTCTAAAGCGCAAGGTGTTATTCGTTTTGAAAGCCACGTTTATGTCGTTAGACTTTAAAATATTGTAGATCTTATCAGACAACTTGCCAACATAAGTTATGCTTGCTTTGTACTTTTTAGGTGGGTCCGAAGATCGTGCAGCGTACAGAAGATAGTTTGTCATTCTAGCCCGTTTTTTCCTAATAATACCATCCACATGAGACTTGCTGTAACCGTTTGAAATTGCTAAATGGTATATATTATTTAATTCCATTTTATAATGAATATCAGAAAGAGGCACTGTCAATAACCTATGTGCATAACAATGAAAAGCAGCTAACTTATGTTGCCATGGATGAGCGGAAGAAGCCGGGATAACAGTATCTGTATGCGTAGGCTTACGGTAAATTTGGAATTGATGTTTGTTATCCACCTTAGTAATCGTTAAATCCAAGAAATTCAGTGAGTTATTCTGTTCTAATTCCTTCTTAAACTTGATTTTAGGATGCTTGTTGTTGATTTCATTCACAAAAATATCCAGTTGACTCATACTACCCGTCCAACAAATAATCAAATCATCAACATACCAAAAATAATATAATATATTATTATTATCCACAATGTGTTGGTTCTCAAAATGATCCATGAAAATATCTGCCATCAAAGGACTAAGTGGGGAACCCATTGCCAAACCATCACCTTGCAGATAATATTGCCCCCAAATCTAAAATAATTCTGTCGCATACAGACTGTCGCCAATTCTATTAATTCATCTACCTCCCCTGGGTGCAGCCTCTGTTTTTCAAAAAGTGCCCTGAGAATGTCTAAAGTATTCAAATATGGTACATTTGTAAACAAACTATCCACATCCAGCGACAAAAGAATAGCATTTTGTGGCATGTTGATGTCTTTGATCCTTTCGATTAAATCCAAACTATTCTTTAAACAGTATTTTGGTTCAAAATTAGACTTCTGTCTTATGATACCATTCAACCTCTTAGCCAATTTATAAGTCGGTGCACTCAAATACGAGACAACTGGACGAATCGGGATATTGTCTTTATGAATTTTTGGAAGACCATACAGAATTGGTGCTTGAGGATTCATGGATATGACCGTGTTTTTCTGATGCTCGGTTTCAAAGACAAACATAGAGTTCTTGACAACATTTCTTAGATCTTTCTGGAAACCAGGCGTTGGGTCCTTCCGTAAAACCGAAAAACCATCATCCTGTATAAGATCCATTACTTTCTGGTTATATTGTTCCCTACCCATGATGACTATGCAATTCCCTTTGTCTGCTTTTGACACCACTAAATCGTTGTCATCGACTTTCTGTTGAATAGACCTCAGCAATAACCAGTCAGAGTCAGGCGCACTCCTCCTCAATGGACATGTCTTTTTTAATGCATTCGCTACGGTGAGCTTTGCATCCATATCATTATTGTTAAGAACTATCGCAACCTCTGCGTCCACAGCTACATTTTCCAAAACTTTTTGAGACATCTTAGGCCTTAAGTTATACTTTAATCCCTTATCTAACAGTTTGACCTCATCTTCCAAAAACTCAATGCCGGTTAGGTTTTTTACACGAGGGTGGAAACTGTGCAGAGTCGTTAGGGCATCACGCCTTTCTGTTAAGTTGAAATCCGAACCCGACCTAGTAAGCATTTCTAATTGTTCTAGAATATAATTATAGGTATAAGGAACATGTTGCGTCGTATCGGCATAATCACCCGGACAAGTCTAATTTCGCAAATCATTTATTGGAGAATAACCATGCGTTATCTGACAATCATTCTTTCAACATCTTGCATGTTTGCCAAAAAGGATTGCGTCTAAGTGTTCTAGAACAATTAGAAATAATTAGGTACAGCAATAGAGGCGTTATTATCAACGAACAATTGAATGTTGCGTCATCACCGTTGTTACGTGTTCTTCCATCTCTTTCACGCATGAACGGTAGTATGGGGGGACAGAATATAAATATGGCGGATGGCTCCGGGCGGGTCATTTGCTCAGTAGACGTGGCGCAAGCAACATCTCCTGCCAGCATCTCCTGATGATGCCTCGTAGAGAGGCGAAACACGTGTCGAGGTTTTTGTCATTATTGGTGGTGGTTTGCTGTAATTTTTTGCATGTTTTTACGCAAATAGTTGCATCTTATCTTCACTAATAGACCAGCACGTTTTTTAGCGGAATAGCAAAGAAATATTGTTCTCCTAATAAATGCGCTCTTGGCGTCTGCACCGGAGTGCGATCCGTTTACATGGCGATGGGCGAGTGTGAGAAAAGAATGTTTGAAGTTCTGTGAGGTGATGGATGCCAGGCCCTCAAGTGTAATGTAACATTGTCTCTTTTGTGTACACTGTTAATGCATGTCTTTTATTATGTGCTATTGTTAAAATGTTTAATCTTTGTTGTGTGACGCATTAGATTTCTGTAATGTCATGTAACCTATTAAGTTAAATAAATAAATAAATGACAAGTTTGTGTCACTGTTGGAACACACACATTAGATGGAACCATAATCTGTTATAAAATTCACCTAGAGCCCCGATTAGGTAAAATCTTAAAGGTCGTAATCGGTAAAGGTACAAGTACCTACTGATTACAATACATCTACTGTGGCGATAATGTAAAACAATGGGGTGGCCCGGCCGGGACGTCTAGGGTTATTCGGGACTAGCTATGCTCTTCACATGTCCTGACTGACCTATCACCTTCCACCCACACCATATCTTGACCCCGAGAATCATAACAACTAAACGTAATCGTAGCTCAGAGTTATATTGGCTGCTAGGCGAATCGTCTGTAAGCAATAGGAATAGCAGCACAGGCGCTCGAGTCGTGATTGTCAAGAGATCTGGATGGAACATGACCCAAATAGGGCATAGAGATTTAGATGGTAATTTATCTTTCGTAGCCGATTGTGAGGGTGAATATCCACCAGATATGTACGATGTTTTTTCATATACAGGGTGTAAAAGACGACTTACTGACGAGACGGGTACATGTCACTGACGCAGAAAGTATAAACATTCAACTGTAATTAATTTCTGTTTTTAAGCAGTAACGCTGCTAACGAAAATTATAAATTTTAAATGAAAGGAAAAATTGAAAAATGTAAAGCTCCGAGCCGGATTTGAACCGGCGACCACAGGCATTCATGGCCCGTCGCTACTACCAACTGAGCTATCGGAACAATCCGGTTCGGGCACCAAATCCTTCAATCAGTTCCTTCATACAACGCCTTAGGGAGGCGTGTAGCGACATCTACCAGAAGACTTAGGCTTATTATATTGAGAAATCGTCAGTAACGACGCGCTACCCCATACTAAATTAATTTTTGTTTTTAAGCAGTAACGCTGGTAACGAAAATTATAAATTTTAAATGAAAGGAAAAATTGAAAAATTTAATGCTCCGAGCCGGATTTGAACCGGCGACCACAGGCATTCATGGCCCGTCGCTACTACCAACTGAGCTATCGGAACAATCTGGTTCGGGCACCAAATCCTTCAATCAGTTCCTTCATACAACGCCTTAGGGAGGCGTGTAGCGACATCTACCAGAAGACTTAGGCTTCTTAACGGCACCAACGTCTCAAATTATATTGAGAAATCGTCAGTAACGACGCGCTATCCCATACTAAATTAATTTTTGTTTTTAAGCAGTAACGCTGCTAACGAAAATTAAAAATTTTAAATGAAAGGAAAAATTGAAAAATTTAATGCTCCGAGCCGGATTTGAACCGGCGACCACTGGGATTCATGGCCCGTCGCTACTACCAACTGAGCTATCGGAACAATCTGGTTGGCAATCTGGTGGCTCGGAGCATTAAATTTTTCAATTTTTCCTTTCATTCAACTGTAAATTGCCAAACAATCAACAATGTGGCGAATTTTCATTTTTTATTTTTATTAATAGGTACTAACATGGTTGAAATGAAAACTTTTTTCCTGCGGTTTTCTGAAATAACTACTTTCCATTTGATTTCATTTAATTTTAAAGTAACATAAAATTACAGATTAAATGCTTATTTTATTAATAGGTACTAACATGGTTGAAATGAAAACTTTTTTCCTGTGGTTTTCTGAAATAACTACTTTCCATTTGATTTCATTTAATTTTAAAGTAACATAAAATTACAGATTAAATGCTCACATAAAAAATAAACTAATACAATAACTTCGCCAGTTTTCTGGCGATTTATTTCACGATCATGGTCTAGATCGTCTAAAACTATGTTGCTAATGGTTTTACGTCACACCTGGCCATAATGCGAGTGTTACTGCACGCTGCGCGTACGGGAAAACTCGCATTGTGGCCAGGTGAAGACGTAAAATTTTGTACGCAATACGGGCGGTAATTCGTAAATGCCCCAGATCGCAGGTGTTTGTGGCCCGAACCGAAGGTGAGTTTCATTAAAATCGGGTAAGCGTGATTGAGTAACAAACATATAAACATCCAAACTCTTGCATTTATAATATTAGTAGGCTATAGGAGAATACCAAAATACCACTACCAAATACATATTTTATTACCAAATAATAAATTTGTTACACTCTGATTATCCGTATAAATACGTGAGATACTTTGGTTTTGTGAAAGACGATATTCTATGCAAGACTTAATACTTATTAAGCTGCCTATCTATCGAGGCACTAACTCTTCCAAGTTCTCTAAATTATACGCTCTTAGTGCGGTCGTGAAACGGAGAACATCGAATCAGGTTCAATCAGGTTACACAATATAACATTGGTAACTTCCGAGACTTCCGAGAATGTAATCCTTTCGACTTGCTTGTTAGTAGGGGATATCCCCAGGATATCGCTTTTATTTCATGTCTTTATCGTGGTGATTTTGAAAGACAGAGACATGAAGATGGGTGTCTCTTTGGCATGCCAGAGTTTGCCGGATTTTAATACTCCATCCTATTCCATCCTTCCTAGTGCGACCGGAGCCGAGTAAGCAAGCGAAGAAAAAAAAAATATGGCAGGCAACCGCTTGAAAATTGGCATGCTTGTCCTTCATCACATACAGACACAAAAATCATCGTCACATACATGTAAAAAAATGCCATCCGTTTCGGCTGGTCGGTTATTGAGCAGTCAGAGTTGGAAGCCGGAAATAATGGTGGTGGACGAGAACTTAGGAAATTGCAGTTATAATCATTGAAATCAGATGCAATTTGTTTTTCGAGTCTTGAATGATGTGATAAATGATATGCACAAATGCCTTCCCTCTCCCATGAAATTTCATCCCGCTATGGCCACCCTTACAAACGCGAAATTCGTCAAATTGGAATACGAACAATAAAAGGTTTTGCAATCAATGGCCATGGACAATTTCCGCGTGGGAGGCACGGTGCGGGGTCTCTAGTTGATGTACAATTCACCGGTATTTACGCCTTCATAAGCAGAAAATAGAAATTACTTACTACTACTACCCCACCGACAATCGCCAAGCTCTTAAATAAATGATGACGTATGTATACAGGGTGTCCCAAAACTTTGCCACACGGATTATAAGTACCTTAAATGTTGAAGATAGGAAATTTTACTGAGAGAAGACTTAATTGTATTTAAAAAAAAAACATTGCTGCATAGAAACATTTTTGACGTTACTTTTATAACGTGGGGTAGGTATAAGAAAGGGATAGGGAAAAAAAATATTCCATAAGGGGGTTAAAAGACATTGAAGGGGCTAAAAGAGTATGTATATAGCCTCGTTTG
Organism: Epinotia demarniana; assembly: GCA_945867215.1. NCBI lineage: Eukaryota > Metazoa > Arthropoda > Insecta > Lepidoptera > Tortricidae > Epinotia > Epinotia demarniana. Next base: position 6,994,677 of record OX244272.1, read on the forward strand.
CGCCTTGTAGAGCCACAAAAATTGTCTGTTACAAAAATACAAAAAGAACATCAAAAATTGTGTATCATATAAGATACAAAGTAAAGAAATGGGTTAACAATTTAGAGTGTTTTTTTTATGCATCCTCTAGTGAGGGTAAACGGGGTGGAAAGTATGTATGGAGAACAAGATTTTTTTGAAGTAAGGGAACTCTTCGGTCATACATTCGTAAGCCAATAATTAAGGTAAATACATAATCCAACTGCTAGCAGAAAAGTAGGTTAGGTTAAAGTAGAACTGTGACCCGATTACAGACCGAATGGAAAGTAATTGATTGTTCAACATTTTGTTAAAAAGTAGTTTATTTTGGCTAGTCAAACCGTTAAAGGGGACTGGAGATGGAGATGGAAACTTCTACGTCTTTTGGCATTAGATAATTTTGCTTTTAAAACTATACAGGTTGCCCGGACGAACGTGAGTAAAAGTACTGAATGAATTTAGGAAAAAAAACCAGTAATTAGATGATGATTTTTATGATTTAGATGATATTTAGCGTAGAGATAATTTGAGACCATTGGAAGGATAAAGGATAGTGTCTTCATCTCGGAAGTCATCCTTTAATATGGTAGAAGTTTGTTTGGGATAGCGATAGTCTTGCTTGCGCCTAAAATAATGTAATAACAATATTTTTTGTTACACGATAACAAGTTCTACCCGAACGAAGCCGCGGGCAACAGCTAGTATAATATATAATCTGCTTGGAAAATAAATAAAAATCTGCTCACCAGTCGAATTGTGTTTCACAGGCCGACCACATAGTTTGATTAACCACAAGACCGCAGCGGTAGCGTATGCTTGACACTATTTGAGATGGCCGATTTGCGTCAAAGCATTCCATTTAGAAAGCAACTCTATCATCCAAGGAAGAAGATTCCAATTTCACTGATAGTTTTATAAAAAGACCAAATTCCAACCATTCATTCAGTTCCAGTGGAATATATTGTTGAGCTCAATTCAGCAATTTTGAACACCCATTTTGTTGTATTTTATCAAAAAATATGTAGTATTAGATAGTCCTTATTAGGTCTAGATTAGGTCTACTATAAGCTCTGATATGACTGGCTAGGCCTTACTTCCTAACTGTCAAATTATACCTACTATTTGAAATGTTAGGGTAAAATCGTTTTATTTCACGGATCTTTTTTGATGCCTTAAAAGCAAAGGTCACTCTTCAAAGTGATCACACTCATCCTACACTTATACGTTATTTGTGATTGGTCGTTTTTTCATTTCCCGAATTTAATATAATCCTAAATCCTGTCAAAAGTATCGTAAATTGTAATAAAACTAACTTGACCTCACTGTATGAACTTCCCAAGATGTCCTTTTAAAAAGACCTGAGATGGCTCTAGCTAGAACAGATTGGAGAATCAAAACATTTGTGAAATAATTAAAAAGTGACACCGGTTTTCAGTCGTTAATAGTTATTTGTGTCACAAGGGAGCAAAATAGTATATTTACGGCGAGGGCGGTGTATTGAATCCTGAGCGTAGTGAGGGATACAAGTGTTTACGCCCGAGACGAAAATAATTTTGCTACCGAGTGACACATACTATTTTTCACACCGACTATGAGGAAATTTAAAAAAAGCTATTGTTAAAATATATCTAAATTATCTTCATTTTTATTACTAATTTTTAAATATTATGAAATATTTATAAATTTTTATACAACATTGTTATAGTTAAAACTTGAAATATGTTCGTTTTGAATCGACTACGATGAAATTACAATCGATTATTTTATTAACATCTGTGTTCAATTGGCACATTGCATACAAATGTTCCAATGCCAATGTATAAATTAAAAAAGTAGCTTGAACAGAAAAGTAGCGTTTTGGTCCCTCTCGTCGTGGAGCAAAACTTACTTTTCCGAATGAAAGGTATGAAAAATTATTTTCCATTGGTTACCCCAAAAAAGAAAGCTCCTGCGATTATAAAAATAGCTATTAACTTACTTATCGCAGAAAAACTAAACCTTAAAACCAAGGAAAGCTACCTAGTTTATTGAATTGGCCGTAAAAAGAGCACAATACCTTTATTTGCAAATCCTTTGGGGGACTAAACTCAACGACATCCAGTGTACCCTCCCATTTGTTCTGAATTTGTCTTGTCCCGTAACAGATGTCGCTGTTTCACTAGCGTTCACAACTTTGAATGTAAACAATTGGATAAGTACTTACTTGTTCTTGCGAATCTGTTACGGATTTGTGTAACATTTTCTTGTATAGTATGTCTTTTGGGAACTTAACCCTGTCAACACTGAGGAAGCCGAGATATTAGCACGGCTAGGCCTACCGTGCCAAAGATTAGAACTTGTGCCATTTGTGTCGGTGCCAAGACATAACTTGGACACTTGTGCGAGTAACTTCTAAGTAATAGGCATAATTCATCAACATTGTTGATGCTGCTACAATACTTCCAGATCCAGCCAATATAATTTGTCTTCAGAGCTCCCAAAGATGCAGTGTGTGCGGAGAGCAGTATGTTGAGAGTTTGGAATACGCATTCATCTCTGGCTAATCTAGCTATCAACACAACGAATCCTCAATAAAGCGTCAGCAACGCTCTTGTGATTCTTCCAAACCACATGCATGTCATGCCGTCGTCATATTCCAATATTGTCCATGAAGATGAAGTTATATTCAACTTCTATGTCCAATATAATTTGGCTTAGCTATAGCAAAATATGCACCACTTTGATCACATGGTAGAGATGTTCCGCCCCGTCTGTAAAATGTTAACCAATCTTCACATTATATATACGTTAAAAAAAGGGAGCGCTATAACAAATATTCACGACCCATTTCTGAAAAGGCCGGTTATAACAGAGTCATGAGCCCGCTAAAATTCTCACAAAATCCTCGATATTATCTGAGGTCAATCAAGTTCTGAATGAGTTTTACCCAAAAATAGATCGAGTTAGGAAAGCATTACCATGTAAAGTAATCACTGCTAATAAATACCTCTCGAAGGCAGTGTGGATAGGGTGACATGCAGTACACCATGTCGAGCACGGGCCGAACGCGAACCATGCCCGGGCTAACGCCGTATAACCTGATTTAAACCTGATTCATCCTTAGCTGATGTGATGTGTCGTGACGCAACAGAACAGAACGATATCAGCCCCGTTATTCTGTAACTTGTTTTAAGCTCACCTCAACGTTCACGCATAAAATATATCACGACGCCGCGATTCGTAACTAAGCCTAGGTAGAGGTCTAGTTTCGTTAGCCGTGACGGGTCGAGTGAGTCGTATGAGCGCGTAAAGAATAACAGCCCATGCAGTTTCCCACGTTTCCGACCTAAGAGAGAGGTAGGGAACAGTAGAATGTCATCTCGCTCATACTTGGGGCAGACCAACTGGGGAAGTACGGACCTTACAGAAACTACTTGCTCTGTAGGTATTAGGAGTTGTATTCCTGGTAGTGAGCAAGCTCGCCTGAGCTCCCCAGGATATCTTGTGTTAAGGCTTTGACAACCACCTTAGTCTAGTTGATGGTGACTCTGCCTACGAAGCCAACGCATGGTCCCATTATTTGATCGTCGATTCGGACTGTGTGATCTTGACAGCATAGCGCCACGTACGAAAGATATTTGAGCAATTTAGTTTGTATATGTGACCGTGTCTTTAACTTATTTGGCATGGTTAAAAACCGGCTTTACTAGGTTGTTCGTAATATTCCGTATATGTTTGCTACCCTCGTGCGCCCTGACGTGTTGACTCCTGTTGTATCAGGCGTCAGCACGCAACAGAGAGCGTCATGACAAGTAAATATGAAATAACAATGAATCCGATTTAAATAAAGTGTTCTCGTCAGATTTTTCACCCGTCCCATAACATTTTTTTTTTCAATGTGATCTGAACCGTTTGCTGGCCTACGTACAAACCACATGGCCGACACAACAACGGGGAATTCGGTTGTGTTGGACTCAGTGCGGTGTACTGTGGAGTCTCCTTTAATCGGGATATATCTAGGACAACTCCTCGCCGGCCCACGGGACCGGCGAATCATGGAAACTTTGTAACTCCCGAATGATAGGATCTAACAAAATTTTCTATTCATTCGTCTACCCTTAGGACGAGCGGGGCTTGACCTTAGAGAGATATTTAGGAAATTATCTGCCCTGTATATTTTTATTTTACCCAAATACTACTTTCCGCATCCAAATTTGCCTTTATTGTAACAAAGTGAAGAGAGTTATGTTTTTTGTGAAGTAAATACATAAAGTAAGTCGGATTCGTAACAAGTGAGGGTTCGATTCGAATTTGAACTGTTTGAATTTTATTTATCTAGAATCTAGGTCGAACGAGGGTATCAAAATAATATGAGGCATAAACAAACGGCCGTACTCTGATCGCGTCGAGACCTAGCGTTCGTATACTCAATCAATACAAAAATTATGCTTGGCTGTGGGCTTCGCCGCAAAAAGAATGGAGATCCAAATGAGAGCCAAGTTCGATGCAAAATCCAAATATGTATTTATAGGAACAAAATAACATTATGAACAAGTATTAAACTCTATTTCTTTGCTTAATTGGATACCTATAACAATGGCTGTTATTTAAAAATGTGAGATGTTAGAGTAGGTTAGATTTGACTTGGCCAGTTTTCATTACATCAGTCATTTTATAAAGTTATTCAACACATATATATATATTAATTCTGATGAGAACTGGCCAAGTCAAATCTAACCTACTTTAAGATCTCACATTTTTAAATAACAGCAATTGTTATAGGTATAGTATAATTAGTGGTGCCCCGCGCAGCCGACGACACACCGTTTGGCCGTTGTTTAGCGCGTATTACATGTTTTTTTGTATGGGGACACCACTTTTTTTTGACTTAACTTTATTTTTATATTTCTGTTATTGTAGCAAATATAATAATATACATATAATACATATATTGGGGTAGTTTCAAATATCTGCTTGTGACGGTTCCAACGCTAAAAATAAAATAAAATGAAAATGTATGGGGAAAATGTATGTATTTTTTTATTTTTAGATTTTTTCCTAAGCTTACACACAATGACCGAGTTGGATTCCAAATTTCATCACTCTTACCTACTTCCAGATGACCTCATCTGGAAGTAGGTAAGGTTTTAGGTACTATATATGTCAGTCAGTCAGTCAGTGCTAAAACTTACGACTTTTTGACCTTCATATCTTTATAACCGTTTGAGCTAACTTCATGAAATTTGGGCTTCTAGATGTCCTTATAGATATAATTAAACACAAGTAGTTTTTCGAGTTTACGTTAAAGAGGTTTTGAGTTATAGAAGGGTCAAAAGTGGCACCAAGTGGTTCGTGTAATATTACACTCGGCGCTGGCTAGCCAGTTCCTTTGCTTGAACTTGGCTTGATACGCTGCCGCGTGTCTAGATTTCATTGCCCTCGACAGTATTTTGATCTCCTAATTGATTGATTCAGTGGCTATTCTTTGTACAAATCCAGAGCAAAAAACATGTTCGTGTCGTGTGGTATTTATTTTACACTTGATAGAGTTTACAATCCGATGTCACTTCATATTGATAACCCTAGTACTAGATGATACAATTGCGTGCTCTGCAATGACTTGGCATATTTAGGGAACCCATTAAATCCCATAAGTACACATCACATTTTATTGAAGCTTTCCGCAGCTGACGTATTGTAATTCAAATTAAAAAAAAACAGTTAAGCATGCTTTTAAAATAAAATTCAGCAATAGACGTTTTTGTAAAGATTGCTGTTTGTAGTGTGTCTAGGAGTCGTCTCTGGAAACACTACAGCCACCCGGCGCCGCCTCGCCTCGAGCGGATAGGTATTCTTTATATGGATTTGTACGGGCATGCGCTCACAACAACAACTCCGTATCATAGTATATCCGTAGTTAGTACATTTACGAGGTGAGGGTCGGGCGACGGGTGGGTCTAATGAGCTATGACCTTTATCCGGTATCTAAAACTTATGTATGGAATGGACTTTTTGAACGGACATAGGTTTAATTTCATCCCGGAAGTCTGTCAGAGAATGATTAAATTGAATGAAAGTTTTTTTCATGAGCAAAAACTGTTTTCTAGGAAAATGCTGATGTTCTTAGAAATAAAATTCAAAGCCCATTTTTTCCGTTAGATTGCTTACTTTTCGGATTTCCGATTTTTACTGTTCCTGTCACTCGGCCCTAAATTATTAGTAATGGCGGCTATTGATGTGATGGTCTTTATATTCAACACGTAGACGACATCGGAAATTGCGGGCCCTTTCAAGCGAGCTATTCACGAGGCGATTGCGAGAGTAACAATAAAAATATCCAACACAAATATCTACTAATAAAATTGAGAATAACTTCGAACTCAATTGCAACAAAATAAAGTTACCTATACTATAGTTATATACCTGGTATCATAATTTTATTTTATCTACGCACATATATCATTAGTGCTCTAAAATGCGTTCAGAAACCGTAGGAAATGACCAGCATTAGTACAACCGATTTTAATATGAGAACTTTCTTGTCTGTGGTAGTAGGTAATGACATTACAGTACAGATTTTTAATAAATTTGTATCGTTATGAGTTTAAATTTGGAACAGCTGTCAAAACTCAAGTGGGTCTCTATTGTAGTATCCATAGATATTAAAACAGTTATCGATATGAAACGTCAATTCAGTACGTTTTTTAATACAAACCGTACGCCATTTGATCTCGAGTGAAACGAGTATAGGGACTTCATTCGTTTGTCTATGATTTAAAAAAAACCATTCGTCATGACGGATGATCGAATTGCCGCCATTGCTGTTGTCATTTTATTGTTGGGGTTTTGCTGTTACTTACTACTGCTTATGATATGTGTGTAGATAAAGTAGTGTATGCAACTGTACATAATTAGGCCTTAAAACACTCGTGTGAAAACCACACTCGTACTTTAAGGCCTCTCATTATGGATCAGTCGCATAAACTACTATTATGTGTCTATTGTTACATAATTTGTTACGTTGTTAACGTTTTAGTGATGAAACCCTGTGAGCTAATGTGTGTGTCTTTAAATAAATAAAAAATTGTCAAATAACTACACGTCGGAGAAAAAACAATACGTTTTTTACTACAAGATCGGGAAGTCATTGAAATAAAGAAAGGGAGTAATGGCAATGTCTCGGAAAACTTAGAAGAAGTCAAAACTACTCAATCTACCGCCTCTGTGTCCGCCTTTTGTCCATAAGATATTATGTTGTGCAATAAAGATTAACCCACTTATTCATAAAACTTCATAAAACTTAAAGCCAGCCAGCCAGCCAGGTAGCCAGCCAGTTAACCAGCCCGCCAGCCAGCCAGCCAGCCAGCCACCAGTCAGCCAGCCAGTCAGCCAGCCAGCCAGTCAGCCAACCAGCTAGCCAGCCAGCCAGCCAGACACATAGATAGACAGACAGACATTGTTCCATATAAACATTTAGATCTACATAACGTTCGTACAATGCGTTACGTGATCAAACTGCAGGAATGATGTTTTCTCACTATTCCACATTATTAAAAAAAAACATAAATAACAACACTTTTCATGGCGATGTGTATGCGCTTATGTAAGAGGTAAGATGAAAATCGATGCATTTGATACCAATCAGTGAACAAAGGAATCTAGCAATCAGGACCCTAAGACCTTACATTTTATTATAGATGTCGATTTAGATAACTCAGCCACAATTACAATGAAAAATTTAGTAATAAGTAGACGCAAATGAATGAAAATTTACAATTTGAAACAATTCAAAAGCAGCTGTTACCCATAACAGCTGCTTTTGAATTGTTTCAAATTGTAAATTTTCATTCATCTGCGTCTAAAGTCTGTCCACGAAAAAAAGTGGTCGGTGTTATAACGACAAATTAGAAAAAAACTAAGAAAAACAATTCCATGGGCTATTTAAAATAAAGTTTTTATACTCGTCGACCTTAATGTTTGAATTAAGACTTCGTACACCAAACTTAAATCACATACTTTTTGGATGGAGCTACCAACTCAACATTTCATAACTGTTGAGAGAACTGTAATGAAATTGACCAATCACGTGGCGCCTTTACTGAACTATAATGGATTTGACCAATAGGACGCCGTCATGAGAAAGTCAAAAGGTAAATAGACATCAATGCACAAAAATGAAAAAGTCGTTGGTTGCACTTCGTTTTCAATTCATACCAAGTTTGTTTAATTAGTTCAGTTGACTCGTAGAAAAAGTATTGTTCACAATAGTGTCATAATCAAGCTTTTTAATCTCGTACCTTACTTAAGCCACTCAGCAAGCTTCGTGGCCTAAACACGGTACTCGACTAAAAAGCTCTCTATTATAACACGATTGTGAAAAATACAATTTATGGCAGCAGTGGGCTGCAGCAGTTAATTTCTGAAAGATTAAAAACTGTCGTTTTGGAATCGTTTACTTTTTATTGCCTCCTCTTCCTTTGAGATCCTTTATTTGCTTTGTATAAAAACCTCCTACCTAAACGAAATAGATTGGGCTTTAATAACGTAAACGCATATTTAATAACTCCGCATTTCAGAAATTTTGTGTACCTACGTCCGACTTATTATTCTAGCTAGAGTCTAGGTTTGTAGAAATAAATTTGGTTACCAATCGTTTCATAATACGAGTGAGCTATAGAGCTCGTAGGAGTCGTAAGACTGTATTTTTACAAGCTTTTATTTAATTTGCCCTGTCAAGTATGGGACATATTTTGCGAGTTAAATTTGACCCATTTCCCGGTGACCGATTGAGCTGAAATTTGGGGTATAAGTATAGTTTAGATGACAATTCAATATTATGGTACCATCGAGCTGATTTGATGACGGAGACAGAAGGTGGCCATGAGAATTCAGTACTCAACCGACGTAACCCCGTTGAGTTTGGGTTCGTTAGAAACGTCTCAATGAGTAGTTGATGATGGTATACAGAAAAATCCAGTCGGCAATAAAAGCTTGTACCAAAAATGAAAATTTTGACAGAAACTTATTTTAAATGCAGAATCGACATAAACACAAAATTTCACGAGAATCGGTTGAGAAACGCGGCCTCTAGAAAGGAACACAGCCCGTCATTCGGACCTACGAAAAGAAATCGTCCAAGCTGAAAAGGAGAACTTCGTTCGCTTCGGTCGCTCGTTCGATAAATAAGTTACAGGGTTATTTAAAGTCGCACAATCACACCATGAGTGTGCCCGTTTAACTTTAACGAACGCCGCCCGAAGAATACACGATAAAGCACCCAAATAGACTGGTTATTTATTGCATGACTGGCCACGGAGCTCTTATATATTATTCCTTACAGTACTTCTCACGTTCGGGCATGTCTCGCCTAAAGTTATGCGATCAAAGGTTTTTAATACAGGTTTATAGGTGTGTGACGTGGATTTTGGTTACGCGACGGATAAAATTGGATGTTCAGGCAAATTAGATTTGTAGGTTAGGTTGTTTCGAGCAACAGATTGGAATTTAAATGGTGATGTCTATGGATAACTAAACCTGATTTATATGCTTTGATATTTTCGATAAAAAAGGAAATTGAAATCCAAGTGATAATGATCGCATAGAACCATATACTTAAGCGGTCACCGCACTGACACCGCATCCCGCTGCGGCGTTCGGAGCGACCCCTTCGGAACGTTGTACGCCAGTACCTCAGTTTGTATACATTTAAATTCCGCACGGAACTTCACTGCACCGCATCTCCGGCGTCCGGCGAATTTAGTGCGCGGCCCCGCGCGCCTCAAGCTAGGTCCACATATTATGTTTTTTTTTGGTATCGTATGTAAACAATTTAGATCACAAACCAAAACAATATAAAAAAAACAAATTCATTTTTGTAATCGCAATACGCTACCGAACATGGCCTTGAACGGTTAACACCCCATTTTCGTTACAACCTGCATAAAATAAACTTCAAAGGGACACGTTTCTCTTTTATCACGTTTATTAATAGTATTGCTTTCGTTGTCGTGAGTTTATACTTAGGTAAAGCAAATGTAAGATAAAATAATAAAGTAAAGATTACGTATAGTCAAGGAAATTGAAATATGTACCTTTTTCGCTCTTGTCACAATGACAATACGAGTAAGGCATAAAAAGGTACGTTTTTCAAGTCCCTTTACCGTACATGACTTTATTTAGATATCAAATGAAATGGCTTTTGAAGTAGTTTGAAAATAAAAACATGTCTATTTCCGGACCGATTATATCTAAAAGTCTTGAACTCTGAAAATAAACATTTATCAAGTTCAATACAATTGCTTGCTGTGTTTGAGGAGAAGCCTGCGTTGTGGTTTTCTTATTTGTTCGTTTTACTACAACATTTTTTTTTTTAATAAATATGTAGTTTTATTATAGTTTATATTTAGTGTTGTATTCATTCACGTCGGAAATATAGGCTTTCAGATTTTTACCTAATTGTAAATTGAGGGAATGATTTTAAATACCTATGTGTTTAACTTTGCTGATTGTGTTGATTGTTACTGAACCTGTATACTTTCTATGATACCTACTTTAGTACATTTACGTACCTAGGGCGGTAAATTCGTGAATGCACCTGGGGAATGCAATCTCGGGCTTTACGAATTACCGCCCGTGGTGCGTAAACAATTTTACGTCTTCACATGGGTGTGAAGTGAGATTTGCCGCTGCGCCCGAGGGCGGTAAGTGAGATAGATGAGATAAAATTGTGTACGCACAACGGGCGATAATTCGTAAAGCCCTAGATCGCATACTTATGGCTCTCACCTTCGGTTCGGGCCACAAACACCTGCGATCGGGGGCATTCATGAATTCACCGCCGGTACGTAATGTACTGTAACTTAAAAGTTGTAGCGTAAGCCTTTGAAAAAATGACAAATTTACATCCCACTTACAATCTATGCGCATTTAGAATATTATTTGGGTCTGTATTTGCCTCTCGCTTGCTCTTACATGTTTTTATGCCAAGATAAACGACTTCATCTGAACTCGAATACCATTCCAACAAGAGCTCACGGGCTGTAAAGGTTCAGGCCGCTCGTCACGTCCAACATTAGCAGCGCTGTTAAAACAATTGCTATCGTTGGACCATTGCGATCCGATTCTAATAAGTACTTAGGTCGCAATATTAGTTCTTAGAAGAACACTGAGTGTCGCCTCACTTATAAATAAATAAACAATATAAGGGGTACATCTTATACAAACCAAACTTAAGTAAGCTCAATAAGGCTTGTGCTACGGGTACTAGACGACGATATATTTAATAGATATAAATACTTATATACATAAACACATATTCATGCTGATCACATAAATATTTGCCCTTACCGGGATTCGAACCCTGGTCTTTCAGCTTCGTAAGCAGCCTACCCTCTATACTAACCGGTCGGTCAGTTGAACCAGTGTAAGACCTCCGATTACCGTTATTACAAATAGATAAATACTAGGGAACAACCTTGCACAAATCGAACTAGCCCTATGGTAAGCTCAATAAGGCTTGCGTTATGGGTACTACACGATGATAAGTGCACTTAATGTACGTACAAAGCGATACGCAATAAACAACCCAACTAGCACACTAGCGTTAAAATAACCCTTATATCATTCTTATACCGGCTCCAGCCAAGTGTTAAGGTGTTAAGAATGCCTGTAGAAATGGTGTTAGAGCATGCTCTAACACCTTTATAACCACGAAAGAGGTCCACGTCTTACAGGTAAAGGTGTTAAAAATCCTGTAGAGCAGTATTATCTGACACCCATAGTGTTGACCAACGCTCTACAAACACCGTAGTAACGCTTAAGGTGTTCGCTGAGAGTGTTATAACACTTGCGCTCACCCAGTTTTAAGTGAGCATCTTACTCTTTTCTATACTATTAATTTATGAGACAAATATAGTCTACCGACAAATTGGCGAAGATAGTTAGTAAGTATTAATATATTTGACAGGAGTCGTACTAATTGAAAGTGAATTAAATTTGGAGTGTTTGTGACATTAAGTGAAAACAATCTGCCCTTGCGATTTTACGGTAAGTGTATACCGTGTTTCCCATCTCAATTTTAACGCGCCCAGGATTTATTAAAGATTTCTAATAAAACTTATGAAGAATAAAATAGACACCTAAAGTTTTTATCATTTTCTATCCTTGTTTCTTGGCCAGTGGCATGTTAAATTAAGTGTCATCCATAGAATGGCAAGAGTAACATAAATAGTGAAGTATTTTGATGTCAAATATTGAATAACCTAATCGATTTGTAGGTAAGAGTTCACCAAAACAACTTACATTAAAGCTTTCGGCGTCAGTTAAGTCATCTATAACGCTTATTGAGTTACAACACCTGTAATCAAGAATATTGTGCAGGTCTTGCCTTCATAACACTAAAATAATTACATTTACAACACTTTTGACCAACTCTGTTATAAAGTCACTGCCTGCACCTTATAGTAGAAAATAACACCTTAAGCTTTATAAGACACTCCACGAAGGTTTAAGCGTTACAAACAGGTTAAAGCTTGATAATGATGATGATCTATGACCCTCGTTATATGCACGTCTATAATTCCTTAGTGTGTGTAGCGAACTATTCTTAATTCGTGTAATACCATTCCCAAGAATCCAAAAGTTCTTTGGGTGTGGAAAGTGGAATGTTATTTCCCTTTTCCGCAAAATGCGCCTTCATATCAAACAGTGTTACTATGATCGTCTATCACCGACACTGCACACGAGCGCACCCGACCCAAGCGAGTGGTCCGGTTCACTACCGCAGACACACACTCAACTGGTTTCATGTGTTTTTCTTGTTTATTTTATTGTTTCAGTAATTCAGTCTTTCAGTTTCTCCATTGACAGAAAGGAATCAATCCATGCAGTAATACATATTAATGAATAAAACATACATTACACAAAATTGACAATAAACAATATTAGCATAATATAAGATTAGAGATCATAATGTTAAACTACTAGGTACGTCATAACTATAATAATAAAAATAATCAATGTGTTTAATATGTGTTTCCTGTGTGTTTGTGAATAAATGTAACTTTCTTTCTTACTTTCTTTCTATGCCCGATGATATTTATTTAAAATCTAAACGTTTGAGTTTCGTTTAGAAAAAATTCTTACTTCTTTCTTTAAATGTTCTACACTACAGGTTAGCCACGGTTTTTTATCGTGCACTACTAAAGAGCTCAGTTTATCGAACGAATATTTCTGCCTGCAATGCAACTTACAACAATACTTCGGCAACTTACAACAATACTTCGGCAACTTACAGAACTAAACAATTCAACGGGTATCATTCCGATCGTTTTGGTAATGAGATCCTCATTACCAAAACGATCGTAATAATAGCCGTTTTAATGACGACTTCGAAAGTTCATTTGCAATGAGCAACTGGATTAATCATCGTCTTGTTTCGTATGATTAAGGGTTATTACTAAGTTTGCGCGAATTTACCCCAAACTAAAACTCAAAATAATCTTTATTTAAGCACGTTCAAATCGTGAGTTAGAAAATAGCAATTTAATAAAAATAAAAAATTATATAAAGTGAAAATTGAATAAAAAATACTAGCCTAGAATGTTTCTAGAAAAACAATCTAATGAGGTCCCCTTCTCGTTTGTATAGTATGTTGTTAGATTTCCTTCATATCTATCACTAGTTTGACCATTGAGTACTTCTTCTTCTTCAACTTAAGAGCTCTGCTCTTGTCGGTGGAGTAACCGCCATTCAGCTCTACGCTCTGCCACTGCTTTGAGCTCCTGGTACGACACTAGATTGACCTTCTCCTTGACCTGGTCCATAAAAGCACGTCGCGGCCTTCCTCTGCCTCTTCTTCCCTCTATTTTCCATTCGATTATAGTTTTTATGTAAATGTCATGTCGTAACAGGTGCCCCAACATATTTCCTCTTCTATTTTCAATCGTCCTTAGCAAGGATCTCTTCTCTCCGACTAAATCCAAAACCTCTTCATGCGTTCTTCTTTCCCTCCAACTAATTCCTTCCATCCTTTTCCAACACCACATCTCAAAGGCACTTAATCTTTCTCGGTCTCGCTGGGTAAGTGTCCATGTCTCGCAGCAATACAACGCTATGCACCAGATATATGACTTTATAAAACGTTTCCTTACGCTTCTGGAAATCTTGGCTCTAAAGAGATGTTTTTTGCCATTGAACGCTTTTTTCGCCATTGCTATTCTTGCTTTTATGTCGGCAGTACATCTGGAGTCACAGGTTATTATGCTACCTAAGTATTTAAAACTATTAACTTGTTCATTGAGTACTATCACACAATAATTACGATGAAAAAGTCTTGCTGGTAACACGAAATGCATAATGGCATTGACTTTGGGCATTGATAAGTTACTACTGACAGCTTATTTTAATGGATAAGACTGTTGCCCCATTTTTTTTAAATGCTTGTGTCACTCGCTGGCCAGCCTCTATGAAGAGTTCTTATATTTACTGCTTCAGCTTAGTTAAACTTAAAGCGAACGTTAGCCTACTCGGCTCATGTCGTGTTGTATATGAGTGCTCGCATCCAATGTGGGCTGACGCGGCACGGCGCAGATTTATAGCCCAAGTAGACTCGCTACTTGGGTGTTACAGTAAACGTGTTTTCAATATAGTATATTTGATCTAAACCGTAAAGGACAATCTTTTACTTATATCCCGGTAGTGAACTCTGAAAAGTATGATATTCTTAAATAGAGTTCACCTTAAATTAAGGCCTTCACATCACATCACATCATCAGCCTATATACGTCCCACTGCTGGGCACAGGCCTCCTCTCACGTATGAGAGGGAACGGGCAATAGTCCCCACGCTGGCCCAGTGCGGATTGGAGACTTCACATACACCTTTGAATTTCTTCGCAGATGTATGCAGGTTTCCTCACGATGTTTTTCCTCAAAACGGCGGTCATGGGTTCGAATCCCGGCTCGTACCAATGAGTTTTTCGGAACTTATGTACGGAATATGATTTCATATTTACCGTTAGCTTTTCGGTGAAGGAAATTAAGGCCTTACTGCGATAATAATTATGAAACATTTTCAAGAACAAAAAAAAATATCTGATGATAACAAAAAAAAATTGAATGCTTAAGTAGTTCGTGAGATATTTCACTTTATGACTGACAGGCAGACGGACGGAGTCGCACCATAAGGGTTCCTTTTTTACCTTTTTTGGTACGGAACCATAAGCAGTTGATAAGCTTTTTGTGAAATTGCCAATTTAGGCCGGATTCCGCCAAACAGGAATGAGCAATTAATCTAAAACAGCTACTAGGTGCACTAGGTATTAATCGACTATACCTATAATAAATACCCCGAGCGCAACAGAAAAGTCGAATGTAATGAAAGCAAGTTGCTAAAGAGCGCTCTTAGAATACATTCTCTTTGATAGAAGTACATCCCAATGGACTTGCAATCAGTTAAGTACGTACTTCAATCCTTTCTCAGTCACGTAATTCTAGACTTTGATCTAAATATTCTCACATTATCTCGTTCATTGTAGTACGTATGCTACCCAATAAATAAATAAATAAATAAATGAATAAATTTTACTATTTCTATTTCTATTTTTTTTATTTACCCCAAATTTCTTTGAAAAAGTTCTATAGTTTGCTTTACTTCTCAAGGCATGCTCTCGAAAATTGTAACCCGTTGCCACTATAATAATGATTAATTTGAATTGCAGCGAGGACACTAATTGTCATCACAATTCAGATACTTATTGTATTCAATATCAAGCTTAGCAGTAGTTAGCAGTTTTCAGAACATGATTTATAAAGTGAAATTCATTCCTGGCATCCCTGCTATTTAAACCTAGTTATTTTATTTCTTTTCAATTAAAGGCAGCCAAATTGTGGCCATCACTTTTCCTCAATTTTGATGAATCCTACAAAAACCTACGGTAGATTAATTTGTGTCAAACCTCTCCAAAAGATGCTCAAATTGCTTCAGGCTTGTGAAAAAAGAAAGAATGACGACTCGGCGCTAGAGGAAAATAATTGTCAGGAGACTGACACGTTAGCGAGTCGTGACTCTTCATCAGAATGAAATATTTTAAAAGTATTTGGCACTTGCGTTAAATCCTCAGACAAAAGACATGAAAACAAAGTCTACTTGAGTCGTTGGTGACATTAAGGAAAACTGTTTGGAGTCACGTTATAGACAAATGTTCGTGTTATTAACAACAGTTTCATGCTATTATGTTTTGTAAAGATACGTTAGCCCACATCTGTGAATATAAGTAACTCAGGGCACTGACCGAAATAAGGTCCGACTGTGTTTTTTTATAAAACCAGGATAATTAGTTCATGCAATTGACTCGCATGAACTAATTACCGAAAGTTTATAAAACTCGTGAAATGGCATAGGTAACATGATATATCGGTGACCGGGGAGCGATAGCAAGTAAAACAACCGTATGCTTTGCCGACTGGTTTATTACTCTTCCTGCGGTAGTATGCAAACACAAGCATACCTACATATCATATTCCTCCACCATTAATTTTGGAATCTGTTAACAATAAACAATATATATTAAACAGGTGCCCACTTAAAAATACTTCTTAAAATCTATATCAACTCTCGGACGCAACCGTTGACGAGCGAGCGGCAAATCCTCATGTTGGTCAGCCGCGCCGTCTGGGCTCGGGAACCTCGCGGCCGACTGCGGCTGAGGCTCAGCCTCTGCCGGCGACACATTAGGCCTTTCTTGCTCGCTTTCTGCCTCGGCGTCCTCACAGTCATTCCACTCCTCCCTGTCTTCTGAACGTTCATTATTTTCCATCTCCCTTGACTCAATAACGGAGGTCCCTTCAATAACCTGGGGTTCCACGGTTGGTGTAGACGATACAGGTGGGGGTGGAGGTGATTGTGAATGTGACGAACGTGATTCAGTAACAACAGCTAGAGTCTGCTCTTTACTTAAATTACGCTTATATAATTGGTCGACATGACGAATACATTCGGTATTATAATATGCTACAAATATTTTATACATTCTAGTTCCTACCCTATGCAGAACTTTCCCTTTTATCCAACTTTCTTTCCTATCAATATACCATCTGAGCCACACTAAATCTCCGGTATGAAATACTCTGCCGATACTAGTGCCTACTGTACTCTGTTGTGACGAAAAATATGGATCCGTTTCTTTAGGCAGTATCAAGTCCAAACGAGTCCTTAAATCGCGCCCAAACATTAATTTTACTGGTGTCACTCCGGTAGCACTGTGAACAGTGTTTCTGTATATAAATAAATAGTCAAGTAACTGTTCATGAATACTTTGCAAGGGCACATTCTCCTTTATAATGCGTTTTAAAATATTCTTACATATCTTAACACTTATTTCCGCTTGGCCATTACTACACGGGTGGTATATTGGTGACGTTATATATTGAATACCGTTACTGGAACAAAACTCTTTAAATTCGGCGGAGTTAATCTTTACGTCATTGTCAGATACAAGTGAATTAGGGATGCCAAAATATGAAAATATTTCCTTCAACTTGCAAATCAGGTTTTTTGTTGCCGTTCCATTTTCCATATGCTTACACTCTATCCACTTACTGTACGCATCAACAAGTATTAGATAAGTTCGTTGACCAATAGTCATATAGTCAATGTGCACGCGCTGGAAGGGTGCGCTAGGACGCGGCCACGGCGCAGGCGGCGCGCGCGGCGGCGCGGCACGCAGCCCGGCGCACGACGCGCACTCGCTTGCTTTCTGTTCGATATCATTATCGATACCCGGCCACCACATCCTACTGCGCGCATTGCTCTTCATTTTCACAATTCCTAAATGTGAACTGTGCAATTCATCTAGTACGCGGGCCCTTAATAATTTAGGAATTACTACCTTGGGACCTCTCAATAAACATCCACTTTCGAATTGTAGATCTGCCCTATTCCGAAAATAAGGCTGTATTGACGCGCATTTGATGTTTCTTGGCCAACCACGGTTCATATATTTAATGACCGTTTGCAGCACATCATCGGTTTCAGTCGCTTTTTGAATTTGTTTATACGTAACCGCCGGGGGACAAGAGTTTAAAAAATTTAATGAGCAAATGGTGTCATGTTCGCAGTCACTGTTACAACAGGTGTCTGTCAACGGTGCACGCGAAAAGTAATCGGCTACGACATTATTTTCGCCTGACGTATATTGCACAGAATAGTTATAGGCAGACAAGATTATCGCATATCTTTGTAGTCGCAACGCTGACGTCATTGATATACCGGTTTTGTTATTAAATATTGATATCAACGGTTTGTGATCTGTTTTTAAAATGAAAGGCTCACTTCTGCCATACAAATACTGGTGAAATTTTTTTACACCGAATATTATTGCCGTTGCTTCTTTTTGGATCTGGCTATAATTTTTTTCACTACTCGAGAGCGACCTTGAAGCGAATGCGAGCGGCCGTTCGACGCCTGCGGTATCACGTTGACTAAGTACCGCGCCTAACCCCGATGGTCCCGCATCAACCCCTAAAACAAGTTGAGCCGTGGGGTCAAAGTGAGCTAAAACTCGCTCTGACGCCAATTCGCGTTTTATGCGTCGCGCAGCCTCTTGCTGCGGCTCTCCCCACTCCCACTCTGAGCTTTCACTAAGCAAATCGAATAAAGGTCTCATAATACTTGATGCATTCGGAATGAATTGTCTATAATAATTAATCATTCCGACCAATCGTTTCACTTCTTTCACGTTAGTGGGATCGGGTGAATTAAGTATGGCCTTAACCTTAGCCTGGCAAGATTGTAATCCACTTTTGCTAATAGAATAACCTAGATATGTTACACTGTTTTTAAAAAACTCACACTTATCTTTGTGCAATCTTAGCCCAGCTTCACTTAATCTACGTAACACCTCATTTAACCGGTTCATGTGCGTTTCCTTGTCGGCGCCCGTGACACATATGTCGTCAAGCCAACAACTTACTCCCTCGATACCAGAAAGGAGCGTTTCCATTGATCTCTGGAAAAGCGCAGGAGCGCTTGCCAGTCCGTATACCATACGGGTATACATATACAGCCCCTTCTGTGTATTTATGGTAGTAAGTTCTTGTGACTCATCGCTCAGCACAAATTGGTTATATGCATTCTTTAAATCTATTTTACTATAGTGTTCGCCTCCTCCAAGTTTTGCAAACACCTCCTCAATTTTTGGTAGCGGGTATTTATCAATAACCAAGTCTTTGTTTAAGGTTACCGAAAAATCGCCGGCAATCCTAACTTGGCCATTTCCTTTTAAAACCGGTACTATGGGTGTAGCGTATTGTGAACAGCTGACCGGTACCAAAATGCCTAAACTGACTAAACGATCAAACTCGCGTTCCACTTTTTCCTTCAAAGCAAATGGAACTACACGCGGCTTGAAAAACTTTGGAACACTATTTGGTTTTAATTGCAAATGTACTTTTAATTTATTGAACGTCCCTAATTCATCGTGCCACAGCTCAGAATATTGTTCCAATAACTTATTAACATCGCTATCAAATTGTTTAAATTTGCTGATAAGGTCAAATTAAATGCCGACATAAAATCTCTTCCTAATAATTCACTTCAAAAACATTGGATGAGTGTGTCGATTATTTTTACTCAGTGTTCGTCAATGTCCGAGACAAATATGTGCCTTCCCAAATATGTAAATCGGACTCATATCCTAAATGGTACTCGCCAGCCTTAAAACATACTATAAAAGAACAGTATAAGTATTACCGTAAATTCAAGACATATCATAACCTTTGCGACGCCCAGTCCTTCAAATTGTTGCGTAGTAGGGTGAAAATGCTCGAGGACAAATGCTACCTTGCCTATGTCTCGTCTGTTGAATCCGCAATCGAAAAAAATTCTAAGCATTTTTTGGGTTTTATTAAAACGCGCTCGTCTTCGAATGTAATGCCTTCTAACTTAAACTACGATGGCGTTTCCGCCAATACTGGTAATGCTATTTGCGATCTTTTTTCTGATTATTTTCAGTCCACTTTCTTGTGTGCCGACCCTTGCAGTACCGCTTGTAGTGCGGACACTCTGAACTGCCAACCACATGATACTGAAACCAACCTAGTGTCTGATATATGTACAATTGAAATCGACCAGCACGTTGTATGTAGCATGCTGCTCAAACTCGACCCTGCGAAATCTGCGGGCCCAGACCACTTGCCGGCTGTATTTTTAACTGGCTGTGCTAAAACCTTAGCAATGCCGATATCGTTATTATTCAAGAAATCGTTGCGCGAGTGTAAAGTGCCCAGCCTGTGGAAATCAGCTTTTATCACACCTGTTCACAAGAAAGGGTCGAAAATTGAGGCAACTAATTATAGACCGATTTCCAAATTATGTATCATTTCAAAAGTGTTTGAAAAAATTATTCACACTCAGGTTTATGCAGCTGTTCGCCATTCCCTTGATGAATCTCAACACGGTTTTCTGCCAGCTAGATCAACCGTCTCCAACTTGGTTATTTTCAATGACTTTTTAACATCATCTATGGATAGCGGTCGGCAAGTTGACGTCATTTACACTGATTACAGCAAGGCATTTGATCGCATAAACCACAAGCGTCTTTTATACAAACTGGAGTGCATCGGCATTAGAGGAGATTTGCTCAGGTGGTTTTCGTCCTATATTGACAATCGTACTCAGGCTGTTGTCGTGAGTAATTACATCTCTAGCTGGGTTAGGGTCCCTAGCGGCGTGCCGCAAGGTTCTTTGCTTGGCCCGTTGCTTTTTGTTATTTACGTGAATGATATTACTAGTTGTTTTTCCACTTCAAGGCTGCTTTGCTTCGCAGATGACATGAAGATTTTTGCTTCTGTGTCGTCGCAGCGTGAAGCAGATGCACTCCAAAGTGACTTATCCAGACTGGATGATTACTGCTCACTCAATCACCTGGACCTTAATCCCTCTAAATGCTCGGTAGTTACTTTTACTCGTAAGATTAATACACTCTCGTTCGACTATCAACTCAAGGGTCAATCCTTGCAACGCGAGATTGCTGTACGGGACCTGGGCATCTTACATGATCCTAAACTTGTTTTTAATAACCATATTGATAATGTCATATCTAGAGCATCTAAATCACTAGGTTTTTTGTTTCGTTGTTCAAGGGATTTTAAACGGGCTAAAACTTTTAAGATTCTATATTGTACCCTTGTTAGGAGTACCTTGGAATATGCATCTCAGGTCTGGAATCCTCGTTACAAATGCTATGTTACGAGATTGGAAAATATCCAGAAGAAGTTTTTAAAGTTTCTTTGCTTCAAATTAGGTATTCGCTACGACTCAAATAAGTATTTGGACCTGTGCAGGAGATTCCATCTTCTCCCACTTGAGACCCGTCGAAATATAGCCGACATTACATACCTACATAAAGTTGCATCGAACTTAATCGACAGCCCCACCTTACTTGGTAAATTGAACATCCGTATACCCAGTAGAGCTCGGCGTAAGCCGCCACTATCCGTGCCATTATCATCCACTAACTATAGGCAAAATAGTTTTATGATCAGAGCGAGCAACGGCTTGAATGAGGTGTTTCAGAGGTTTGACGACCTGGACCTATTCAGTGCAAGTGTTCCTTTAGTAAGACGACGCTTATCTCGTCAATTTTTCGGTAGAGGTAGGGAAATGGTTTAAGTAGGTAACTCTTCTTTTTAGTCTATTTAGAAATAAGTACTTAAATTATGTAGCCGTGTCAAGACGCAAAAGCGCTGTGTTTTCGTTTGGTTTTTGCTCACTTATTTTTTACATATTCATCACGCTATCGGTGAGGATCTGTTATTAGCTCACTGTCACTACTGTTTTTAGCTACTGTGTGATATTTAAGCTGATGATCTTCCTATATAAATAAATAAATAAATAAAAAAATAAATAAGGGTGGCCCTTCTGTTTCTATAACGAAAACCATTATTTTCTTTGTCTGGCAATTAAAAGTCAAGTCACAAATAAAATAGCCTAATGGTGCAACCTTATGTCCGTCATATAAACACATTTTAACATTAGTATCCAACAATTTATACTTAGAAAACATTTTTCTATACAATATCGCTGATAGGACGCTGGAACCGGATCCCGAATCGAGTTCTGCTTTTAATTTCTGAGAACCGACTAATACGCTTAATTCTATCGGCTTAGTGGTTACATACCTTAAATTAAACATCTGACATTCCTCACACTCCGTGTCCTCGCCACGGTTCCTGCGGGTATTGCCGTCGACATCGGGTGCGATGTTATATAATCGCGCACTTTCACCACACACTTTCTTTAAGTGACCCTTTTTACCACACTTTTTGCACTTATATGATTTGTAACGACAGTTAACTTCCGAGTGATTTTTTAATCCGCATATCGCACACTGCCCTGACGATCCGGACATCAAACGCGGATCTCGTCGACCGCTGCTACTGCTGACGGCGCCGGCGCCGGCGCTCGCGCTCGCGCGCGCTCCTCCGCGGTGTTTACCCTCAATATGCGCTCTAAAAATTGGCTCCTCTTTCACTGCCATTGATATCGCTTCTCGAGCACTTTCTGTTTGCTCAGCTATCTCTAATGCCCGAGCTAAGGTTAATTTTGACGGTTTTTGCTCAAACAGTTTGTCGCGCTCGGGACCCGAGCCCAGACCAAGCACGAAACGATCCCTGAGGTTCGTTTCCAGAGCGGCACCAAAATCGCAATAACTTGCAAGACCTCGTAATCGCGCCACCCAGTCGCTCATCGATTCGCCTGTACTCCTTGTCGCCCCGAAAAAACGCGCCTTGTCCGCAAAGGTACATTCCTTCTGCTTGAAATGTTCGTCGAGTAACAAAACCAGCTGGTCATACGTCAAGGAATCTATATCCTTCGGGTATGCTAAATTGCGCACTAAACGGTAACTTTCATCCGACAAGTGTGTGATCGCTATTGCACTTTTTTTTGCGGCGTCCGTTACACTATTCACTAAGAAAAACTTTGTTAACCGGCTTTTAAATATTGCCCACTCAGTTGTCTTGTGATCGAATATAGTCAAATTACCCAAGTAGGACATGGTTATAACAGCGAAGGTTATCAATAATCCTCGTTAGCCAAATGATATATCGGTGACCGGGGAGCGATAGCAAGTAAAACAACCGTATGCTTTGCCGACTGGTTTATTACTCTTCCTGCGGTAGTATGCAAACACAAGCATACCTACATATCATAACATCTATGCTGTAAGTAAATAATCGGATATTTAAAAAAATACATTCGAAACATATGCGAAAATATAGAACTGCTTCAGAATGCACATATTTTTCTATTATGTTCAAATTAAAGGGAAACATGTATTTCACCTAGCCGGATTGGAATCAGCGGCCTTCTTACTAGGCTGATTTTATAATTTTTGTTAAACAATAACGCCATAAATAGTTATTTGTTATGCAAGGCTGCAAAGTTGTTGTTTGGCGCAAGTGCTTGTATTGAAAGCCGAGCTAGCGAAGGATTGTAAAATTGAACCATGAGCGAAGCGAATAGTTCAAAAGTACAATCCTGAGCATAGCGAGGCTTTCAAGGCACGAGACGCTAAACAATTTTGCTGCCGAGCGAAACACACAACTTTTCACCTCACCACCGCGAGGAAAATTGTGGGTAAATGTAATCAAATGTACTCATTTTCAACAAAGGTTTGTTTACATCTCAACAAGATCTTACATTTTATAATTATTAAATGTAACATAAATATTTTTGCATCTTTAAATAACCCCACGCTATACCTACACTAAAAAAGTCCAAGTATTGTTGGGTACTCGCGGGTAAACTAAGGCTCAAATACGCTTATTTCACTTTTTCCGCTAACTTAGCAGGCATCAAAATTCATATTTGTATAACGGGTGCCGTTCAGTGGTCATACAAACAAAATGCATAATTTCAAGTAGCATAAGTACGGAAATCATAACAAACTATTATCATAATAACAAAATGCATATTTTTATTGGTCATAATATTTAACTATCATTTATCACCATAACATTTTTCATAACGTTCATGTGAACTAATTTCTTTTTGTATAACATTCATTAACTATAATGATTAAAACTCATAACAACATTTTGAATAATTATCAGGTACTGTAGATTATTTACTTACCAAGTGATTGATATATTAAGCAGAACAAACAAAAAACTGATATTGCAAGCATTATTGCCAAAAACCGAATCAGAGCGCCCCACTTCTACGTGGTCTTGTCTGTCCTACCCCTGGAGTGTATATAAAAGCCTGCGGAGACAGAAGCTCGCGAAGGAGGTCCTGAGTTGAACGGGTGCGCACGGGAAACGAAGGGCCGACGAAGCGAGTTTCTGACGGGAGCCTGGGCGGAGGGCGGAGGATTAGGTCCCAGAAACGAGAAGTTCTTTATAAAAACGTATATTATGAATCGAACATTAGAATAATTATTAATTGTATTTGGACGCTTAGAGACTTTATACATCTCTGGGATACTAAATTAACATCATAAAGGAACTTCTTGTTAATTCTGCTAGTCTTTATTATGAAATAAGTTTTTTATAAAAAAAGTACATTATGAGCATTAAATTTTATACAGCGTGCCCATTATAGCGTTTGATCATTATACAATTCGAAATTATGAAAATTGATAATTATAATCGATGAAATTATGCAAATAGTTTGTATGCATTTTATTTTTATGCAATTTGACCACTTATACAACTTATACAAGGTAAAATTATGGTATTCGTTGTTATGCAAAATGAAAATATGCAATTTGCTTTTATATGAAACATTACACACCCATGTATATCTTCTGCACTAAAATCTATAAATAACCATCATTATTTTGGTTTCACTGTTTGTGGACTTTGGCTTTCGAACAAAACAAAATTAAATGTAGGTATATGAGTTGTTTTTCTTAAATTAACTTTTCAAACGGTGCGTTCCAAATTTGGAAGAAGCGAAATTTTTCAAAAAATAAAATTTCATTTTAAAATTGTTTATTCGTATTTTATCCTTAATAAGTCAGTCTAAATATTAATATTTCATTTGTACCTACTTAATGAAGAAAGAATAAGTATTATTAATTTTATTTTATCAAAATAATAACAATTAATTATTGGCATAACACCATCAGTTTCTGAACGCACCTCTCATTCTGTAGAGAAAAAAGTTGGATCTCGCGATTGACCGTCACGTTCCAAATTCAAAAACTCTTTCCACGCTAGCGGATATAATGGACTTTTGGGCGCAGATTTTGAGCGATTAAGCAAACCGTTTCGAGCCGGTGAGGTGAAATAGTTGTTTGTTATGCAAGGCTGCAAAGTTGTTGTTTGGCGCAAGTGCTTAGTATTGAAAGCCGAGTTAGCGAAGGATTGTAAAATTGAACCATGAGCGAAGCGAATGGTTCAAAAGTACATTCCTGAGCATAGCGAGGCTTTCAAGGCACGAGACGCCAAACAATTTTGCTGCCGAGCAAAACACACAATTTTTCACCTCACCACCGCGAGGAAAATTGTAGGTAAGTAAATGTAATCGAAGTAATTTGGACCTTATACTCATTTCCAATAAAGGTTTGTTTACATCTCATCAAGATCTCATCCTTTTATAGTTATTAAATGTAACATAAATATTTTTGCAGCTATAACCTCACGCTTACCTACACAAAAAAGTCAAAGTATTGTTGGGTAATCACGGTTTAAACTAAGACTCAAATACGCTTAGGTATTTCACTTTTTCCGCTAACTTAGCAGGCATCAAAATTTATATATATATATATATATCTTTATATTTTCTGCACTAAAATCTATAAATAACCACCGTTACACCACATTTAATATGTATCTCTCTATCTCTATCACGCTTGGCGCACGACACGCGGCCGCGCTGCCGAGTTGTAACTTTAACGCCGCGGGCCCGCGCTCGCCCGCGTTCGAATCGCGTTCGATGTGTGTTTGAAGTGTAGTTTCAATGCTTTACAACTTGCGCGTGTGCCGCGCAGCACACGCGCCACGCACGACACGCGTCCGGTGGGTGGAGGCCTTATAACATCGCAAAATTAAATGCACCGTGTCAGTCGCTCATTTGTCTCACTACTGCATCGCTTCTGTCGCGCGTTGCAGATGCGACAAGGGTTCCCATGCCGCGATGCAGTCGTGCGTTCACCAAACGCGCGACTAAATCGCTGCATAAAGTCGACGTGTCGACCTCTCTTTGTTTTTTGCTAGCTACATCTAATGTGCTCGAACCGTTGTATTCTTATCTTATCTTATCTAGATGAGGGCCTTTTCGGATGCACTTCGACCCAGTGGGATCTTTTGTGCATTTGCCCTCTCCTTATGTCTACTCCCAACTTCGCTTCATCATTTCCACATAGCGGATGATGCAGCTCAGCGGAAGTACCTTGAATTCCTTTGGTTGCGGATAACCGTTACCAAAGTAATTCATTCTTTGTCTGGCAAGGGCACCGTAGTATGGAAACCGTTGTATTACCATCCAAAACAAAAAGTCATAAATCTCCAGGAAACCTTAAGGAGGAGATCGGTAAAGCAGGGTATTTTGTTCGAGATCATCATAATCAACCCCGCTCTAATTAACCTATGCACGGCAGAACATTGGGCAACTCTTGGTTAATTTTGGCGTATTTAATTATAAGTAATTTACACGATTAGTAAAAAGAGACTAATGAACATTATTGAATTTTATAGTAGCTGTCCGCGCAGCTCCGCCTGCCTATTGCAAAGAACGCACGCACGCACCCGTGGCATACAATACAGCTTGTCAACCCCGAAAATCCATTTGATACACAGTTACAGTGCATTGTTGTAGAGAGTAGAAAGTAGGCAATAGATGGACGAGTGGTTTCGAGGTCCGAGCCGAAGTCACCTTGTTATATGAAAAGTGCGCCGCCGTGACGTTTGTACAACATTTAATTTGCCTTTTCCGTGACTGTTAAGAGATTATGGACAGTTTAATTTCACCGCTATGTTGATAATTGACAATATTTCAAAATGTGTAATGACGCCTAAATCGAAAAGCATTTCGGTAATTATGTTATCTGAAAGTAATAAAGGAGTTTTCTGTTTTTTTTTCCTGCTCGCTTTTAAGAAAATCGCGATAACGTATAAAAGTGGTTTTCACCGTGTGTGACGTCAGTATTATGGCTGCCATATGAAAGGTGTCCAAACTGCCATACAGAGTCGTAGTATTGACGTCATAATTTACTTACAACCTTCTGGAATTCGCTACTTTTCAATTTGATAGTTTTGAATGAAAATTACAATTAAGGGAGAAATAAAAAAACAAGTGTCGCTTAAAAAAACATTTTCTAGCGAACTAAATCATAAAATGACCTACATGAAAATATAAAATGTTGTCAATTATAATAAACTATCCAATAAAAATTAACATTCAGTCTTTTACATTCTAACTCTTTTAAATTATTTTCGCTACAGTGTGAAGAACTAGGACTAAGTAGGTATTGGCTTTCAATGTGCCTATCTGTTTATTATTTTGCAACCTTGAAACCGGATGATTAGTCTACTGGGGTTTCACTGAGAAAAAGATTTACGGTGGACATCATTTAATTTCAACATAATGTCAACATGAAAAGTCCAAAGACACGCTTTCTGGTTATTGGAACCAAGGAAGGTCTAGCTTCTAAACAGACCCACTGATATGAATTTACAGTTATGATTTAAAATTAAAACTTAAAAATGCTGCCAGCCTTCTGGGCACACTACAGCCTAGCAGCGACCTGGGGAATTTTTTTAGTTTTAATACCTTTAGTTTTAATTTTATTCTTTTTTCTTTTATTTAGAATAGAATTATTTTAATGCAGTTTAGTTAGTGAATATATACATTATATTATTATTAATAAAAAAAACTTAGGAAATAACTATTTATCTGAAGAAACATTATTCTGGTTTATCATCAAATAGGCATGACGACTCGTGTTCAAATTGATAACGTAGTGATGCTAAATGGTTAGTAAACCATCAAATTATCGTAATAAACTGAAAAATAAAAAAATTAAGATTCAAAATTTGGCGAGCATATGCTAACAAGACAATGTATAGAAGTATAATAATAAGTTGTGCCAAGGCAGTGCTTATTTTATAATTTCCGAACTTCCAAATAAAACAAGATAAAGTAAGTTTTGGGAACTTACACCTAAACTAAAAATAAGTACCTACAAACTACACAATCGGAAAAAAGTAGTCACTCATACTTGTCCTTGGTTTTTCATTCTTGTGAAATAAAAAAGTATAAGAAGACACAGTCATCTCATTTTAATGATAGAACAAAAGTTTCTCCAGTCAGTATTTAATAAGGTAGAAGTATTTTCACAAAGTAACGAAAAAATCCTTAGTCTTTGACACTGCGAGGGACTAGACTATTTCATCTGAACATTATTAAAAAGTACCTACTTACAATTTGTAAAAATAAACCTTTAAAAGCTTTGAGATTATCCAACGAGATGAAGAATAATTTACTTTAAAAACAAAGTTTTAACCGACTTCAATTTAGTACTTTGCCAAGCCACGAGCACATTTCCTATTTTTTACAATTTACCACATGAACTGATTTCCGATAGCAAATGCGTTGATTACTATAGAAAAAAACCGAATCGCTGTATGTGGGCCGATAATATTTGAGGACTTCCATCGATTCCCCAAGATCATCACCAATGGCACTTCATTAGTTCCTATTTCAACGGAATCTTATCAGAACCTGTGACGTACTTTTGCACTTTTAAGTACATAATTGAGGAATTCGATAAGTCATCTGTGGTCTTCAACATCAATTCCTCGCCACCAAATTTATGATTCCGGATGTAAATACACGAGTTATAACAGAAAATACCAAAATCACTACACGCGTGCCTTATAAAATTGAGGAGTCCCCTCAATTCCTCATGGATCCCATCATCTAACTGAATTTTGAAAAAAATGGGACCCACCTGGAAGTATATACATACGAACAAAAAAAAAAAATTCCGAATCGGTTCATCAATGACGGAGTTCTGAGGTAACAAACATTGAAAAAAAAAAAAAAAAAAAATACAACCGAATTGAGAACCTCCTCCTTTTTTTTGAAGTCGGTTAACAAAATAAGGGCACCGTCACTGGTTTCAAGCAACTCTATTATTAATGACTTTAATGAGAAACGTTTTGTTTCGATATGCATACAATTACTATAGACGTGTTTTTGGTAGGTACAACTACAAAATAATTTTCACCTCACCGGTTCGAAAAGGCTTGCTTTATCGCTCAAAATCTGCGCCCAAAAGTCCATTTTATCCGCTAGCGTGGAAAGAGTTTTTGAATTTGGAACGTGACGGTCGATCGCGAGACCCAACTTTTTTCTATACAGAATGAGAGGTTCGTTCAGAAACTGATGGTGTTATGCCAATAATAAATTGTTATTATTTAGATAAAATAAAGTTAATAATACTTGTTCTGTCTTAATTAAGTACGTACATACGAAATATTAACATTTAGACTGACTTATAAGGATAAAATACGTATAAATAATTTCAAAATGTCGATTTATTTTTCTAAAAATTTCGCATTTTCCAAATTTGGAAAGCACAGTTTGAAAAGTTAATTTAAGAAAAAACTCATATACATTTAATTTTGTATTGTTCTAAAGCTACAGACAGTAAAACCAAAATAACGGTGGTTATTTATAGATTTTAGTGCAGAAAATATAAAGATATATATATATATATATAAATTTTGATGCCTGCTAAGTTAGCGGAAAAAGTGAAATACCTAAGCGTATTTGAGTCTTAGTTTAAACCGTGATTACCCAACAATACTTTGACTTTTTTGTGTAGGTAAGCGTGAGGTTATAGCTGCAAAAATATTTATGTTACATTTAATAACTATAAAAGGATGAGATCTTGATGAGATGTAAACAAACCTTTATTGGAAATGAGTATAAGGTCCAAATTACTTCGATTACATTTACTTACCTACAATTTTCCTCGCGGTGGTGAGGTGAAAAATTGTGTGTTTTGCTCGGCAGCAAAATTGTTTGGCGTCTCGTGCCTTGAAAGCCTCGCTATGCTCAGGAATGTACTTTTGAACCATTCGCTTCGCTCATGGTTCAATTTTACAATCCTTCGCTAACTCGGCTTTCAATACTAAGCACTTGCGCCAAACAACAACTTTGCAGCCTTGCATAACAAACAACCGTTTCGAGCCGGTGAGGTGAAATAGTTGTTTGTTATGCAAGGCTGCAAAGTTGTTGTTTGGCGCAAGTGCTTAGTATTGAAAGCCGAGTTAGCGAAGGATTGTAAAATTGAACCATGAGCGAAGCGAATGGTTCAAAAGTACATTCCTGAGCATAGCGAGGCTTTCAAGGCACGAGACGCCAAACAATTTTGCTGCCGAGCAAAACACACAATTTTTCACCTCACCACCGCGAGGAAAATTGTAGGTAAGTAAATGTAATCGAAGTAATTTGGACCTTATACTCATTTCCAATAAAGGTTTGTTTACATCTCATCAAGATCTCATCCTTTTATAGTTATTAAATGTAACATAAATATTTTTGCAGCTATAACCTCACGCTTACCTACACAAAAAAGTCAAAGTATTGTTGGGTAATCACGGTTTAAACTAAGACTCAAATACGCTTAGGTATTTCACTTTTTCCGCTAACTTAGCAGGCATCAAAATTTATATATATATATATATATCTTTATATTTTCTGCACTAAAATCTATAAATAACCACCGTTATTTTGGTTTTACTGTCTGTAGCTTTAGAACAATACAAAATTAAATGTATATGAGTTTTTTCTTAAATTAACTTTTCAAACTGTGCTTTCCAAATTTGGAAAATGCGAAATTTTTAGAAAAATAAATCGACATTTTGAAATTATTTATACGTATTTTATCCTTATAAGTCAGTCTAAATGTTAATATTTCGTATGTACGTACTTAATTAAGACAGAACAAGTATTATTAACTTTATTTTATCTAAATAATAACAATTTATTATTGGCATAACACCATCAGTTTCTGAACGAACCTCTCATTCTGTATAGAAAAAAGTTGGGTCTCGCGATCGACCGTCACGTTCCAAATTCAAAAACTCTTTCCACGCTAGCGGATAAAATGGACTTTTGGGCGCAGATTTTGAGCGATAAAGCAAGCCTTTTCGAACCGGTGAGGTGAAAATTATTTTGTAGTTGTACCTACCAAAAACACGTCTATAGTAATTGTATGCATATCGAAACAAAACGTTTCTCATTAAAGTCATTAATAATAGAGTTGCTTGAAACCAGTGACGGTGCCCTTATTTTGTTAACCGACTTCAAAAAAAAGGAGGAGGTTCTCAATTCGGTTGTATTTTTTTTTTTTTTTTTTTCAATGTTTGTTACCTCAGAACTCCGTCATTGATGAACCGATTCGGAATTTTTTTTTTTTGTTCGTATGTATATACTTCCAGGTGGGTCCCATTTTTTTCAAAATTCAGTTAGATGATGGGATCCATGAGGAATTGAGGGGACTCCTCAATTTTATAAGGCACGCGTGTAGTGATTTTGGTATTTTCTGTTATAACTCGTGTATTTACATCCGGAATCATAAATTTGGTGGCGAGGAATTGATGTTGAAGACCACAGATGACTTATCGAATTCCTCAATTATGTACTTAAAAGTGCAAAAGTACGTCACAGGTTCTGATAAGATTCCGTTGAAATAGGAACTAATGAAGTGCCATTGGTGATGATCTTGGGGAATCGATGGAAGTCCTCAAATATTATCGGCCCACATACAGCGATTCGGTTTTTTTCTATAGTAATCAACGCATTTGCTATCGGAAATCAGTTCATGTGGTAAATTGTAAAAAATAGGAAATGTGCTCGTGGCTTGGCAAAGTACTAAATTGAAGTCGGTTAAAACTTTGTTTTTAAAGTAAATTATTCTTCATCTCGTTGGATAATCTCAAAGCTTTTAAAGGTTTATTTTTACAAATTGTAAGTAGGTACTTTTTAATAATGTTCAGATGAAATAGTCTAGTCCCTCGCAGTGTCAAAGACTAAGGATTTTTTCGTTACTTTGTGAAAATACTTCTACCTTATTAAATACTGACTGGAGAAACTTTTGTTCTATCATTAAAATGAGATGACTGTGTCTTCTTATACTTTTTTATTTCACAAGAATGAAAAACCAAGGACAAGTATGAGTGACTACTTTTTTCCGATTGTGTAGTTTGTAGGTACTTATTTTTAGTTTAGGTGTAAGTTCCCAAAACTTACTTTATCTTGTTTTATTTGGAAGTTCGGAAATTATAAAATAAGCACTGCCTTGGCACAACTTATTATTATACTTCTATACATTGTCTTGTTAGCATATGCTCGCCAAATTTTGAATCTTAATTTTTTTATTTTTCAGTTTATTACGATAATTTGATGGTTTACTAACCATTTAGCATCACTACGTTATCAATTTGAACACGAGTCGTCATGCCTATTTGATGATAAACCAGAATAATGTTTCTTCAGATAAATAGTTATTTCCTAAGTTTTTTTTATTAATAATAATATAATGTATATATTCACTAACTAAACTGCATTAAAATAATTCTATTCTAAATAAAAGAAAAAAGAATAAAATTAAAACTAAAGGTATTAAAACTAAAAAAATTCCCCAGGTCGCTGCTAGGCTGTAGTGTGCCCAGAAGGCTGGCAGCATTTTTAAGTTTTAATTTTAAATCATAACTGTAAATTCATATCAGTGGGTCTGTTTAGAAGCTAGACCTTCCTTGGTTCCAATAACCAGAAAGCGTGTCTTTGGACTTTTCATGTTGACATTATGTTGAAATTAAATGATGTCCACCGTAAATCTTTTTCTCAGTGAAACCCCAGTAGACTAATCATCCGGTTTCAAGGTTGCAAAATAATAAACAGATAGGCACATTGAAAGCCAATACCTACTTAGTCCTAGTTCTTCACACTGTAGCGAAAATAATTTAAAAGAGTTAGAATGTAAAAGACTGAATGTTAATTTTTATTGGATAGTTTATTATAATTGACAACATTTTATATTTTCATGTAGGTCATTTTATGATTTAGTTCGCTAGAAAATGTTTTTTTAAGCGACACTTGTTTTTTTATTTCTCCCTTAATTGTAATTTTCATTCAAAACTATCAAATTGAAAAGTAGCGAATTCCAGAAGGTTGTAAGTAAATTATGACGTCAATACTACGACTCTGTATGGCAGTTTGGACACCTTTCATATGGCAGCCATAATACTGACGTCACACACGGTGAAAACCACTTTTATACGTTATCGCGATTTTCTTAAAAGCGAGCAGGAAAAAAAAACAGAAAACTCCTTTATTACTTTCAGATAACATAATTACCGAAATGCTTTTCGATTTAGGCGTCATTACACATTTTGAAATATTGTCAATTATCAACATAGCGGTGAAATTAAACTGTCCATAATCTCTTAACAGTCACGGAAAAGGCAAATTAAATGTTGTACAAACGTCACGGCGGCGCACTTTTCATATAACAAGGTGACTTCGGCTCGGACCTCGAAACCACTCGTCCATCTATTGCCTACTTTCTACTCTCTACAACAATGCACTGTAACTGTGTATCAAATGGATTTTCGGGGTTGACAAGCTGTATTGTATGCCACGGGTGCGTGCGTGCGTTCTTTGCAATAGGCAGGCGGAGCTGCGCGGACAGCTACTATAAAATTCAATAATGTTCATTAGTCTCTTTTTACTAATCGTGTAAATTACTTATAATTAAATACGCCAAAATTAACCAAGAGTTGCCCAATGTTCTGCCGTGCATAGGTTAATTAGAGCGGGGTTGATTATGATGATCTCGAACAAAATACCCTGCTTTACCGATCTCCTCCTTAAGGTTTCCTGGAGATTTATGACTTTTTGTTTTGGATGGTAATACAACGGTTTCCATACTACGGTGCCCTTGCCAGACAAAGAATGAATTACTTTGGTAACGGTTATCCGCAACCAAAGGAATTCAAGGTACTTCCGCTGAGCTGCATCATCCGCTATGTGGAAATGATGAAGCGAAGTTGGGAGTAGACATAAGGAGAGGGCAAATGCACAAAAGATCCCACTGGGTCGAAGTGCATCCGAAAAGGCCCTCATCTAGATAAGATAAGATAAGAATACAACGGTTCGAGCACATTAGATGTAGCTAGCAAAAAACAAAGAGAGGTCGACACGTCGACTTTATGCAGCGATTTAGTCGCGCGTTTGGTGAACGCACGACTGCATCGCGGCATGGGAACCCTTGTCGCATCTGCAACGCGCGACAGAAGCGATGCAGTAGTGAGACAAATGAGCGACTGACACGGTGCATTTAATTTTGCGATGTTATAAGGCCTCCACCCACCGGACGCGTGTCGTGCGTGGCGCGTGTGCTGCGCGGCACACGCGCAAGTTGTAAAGCATTGAAACTACACTTCAAACACACATCGAACGCGATTCGAACGCGGGCGAGCGCGGGCCCGCGGCGTTAAAGTTACAACTCGGCAGCGCGGCCGCGTGTCGTGCGCCAAGCGTGATAGAGATAGAGAGATACATATTAAATGTGTTGGTAGTGAGAGAGATATGACGCGCGGGCCCGCGCTACTGCTACGCCGCAGCCGCGCGGCACACGCGTGGCACACGCGCAGCACACGCGCAGCACACACGCAGCACACACGCAGCACACGCGCAACGCACGCGCAGCACACGCGCAGCACACGCGCAGCACACGCGCAGCACACGGGCAGCACACGCGCAGCACACGCGCAGCACACGCGCAGCACACGCGCAGAACACACGCAGCACACGCGCGGCACACGCGCGGCAGACGCGCGGCACACGCGTTGGTAACGCGTCGCAGCCGCGTAGGTACCCCCGCGTTGGTATACGCCGCCCGCTTGCGGTGTGAATATACCGATTCAACTGCGCCCGACGCGCGCCGTGCACGTCACGCGCCGCGCACGACACGCGTCCGGTGGGTGGAGGCCTTTAATTTAACTTCGCTTCTGCATCGATGTAAACGTGCGACTGTATTGATACAGTATTGCTACTAACCCAACTGTATTTTTTTCACGATACGTATTTAACCAGCAGGTCTCTTGTTAAGATACTATAGCTAATTTATATTTTCTGTGGCTCAAGTTCCAAGGAGCTAAGGTGAATCGTTTCGTGTCGTAATTTTATTTAAATTGTGTATTTCGCGCGTTCTTACCCGGTAGGTACTCCAGTGGATATGATTGAACGCTTAATATTTATTTGTAATCAGGAACCAAGTTTTCATATTAAGTAATTGATGCCAAACACGACGATTATCTCGTACTTATAAACGTTATTTTTATGTGAATAAAACTGAACCTTATTCAAATTATTGTATAACTTAAAATCATTGTTACCCTAACGGTTTAAATCTATGATATTGATAAAAACCACCTCTCGTCGTCCCTTATAACAAAAATTTGATGTATGTATCTACTTAACTTCAAGAAAATGTAGGGTGACCAAACATTCAGTGGATCATAAATTCAACAGTAATTTAATTGTCTAAGACCATCCATTGAACTATTTTTTGGCTGTTTATCAATATTTTTCGAGTACGGATTAAATCACCGTGTATAAATCAAATCGTAATACGAAATGTACGTCTCATATTGGCCTGAAGGTGTGTTCCACGAATCAAATATTTGTCGAGGTCTTCCAGCACGGCTATCACTCTGTATGTGTTAAATTTGTACTTTTGGTGTTTTTTTTAATTTTGACATATTTGTATATTTATTAATTGTATACGTATGTAATTTGATACTGTAATTTATTTTTAGATAAATAACTGACATTAGAATAATTTTGACTTGTTTACGTTATGAATTATGATTTAATTTTAACATTGTGTTTTTTGGGTTGACATCTGACATTTTGTTCACTATATATTATAATATAAATTTTGTTATGTGCTCTTCAGATGTTTGATAATTTTTAATTTAATATAGTTTTATTATTTTTTGAAATGTTCTAATGCAATGTATATTGTTATTGAATAAATAAATGAAATGAAATGAAACGCGACGTCGCGCGATTTCTCTCGATTTTTCTCGCAATATCCGTCTCTCTCTTATTAGAACACTTAGAACAAGAGGTATAGTGCGAGAACAATCGAGAGTAGGTATGTCGCGATCGTCGCGTTATAGCCGTGCTGAAGGAGTTGATCAAAAGTTTGACAATCGCAAACATTTTTATTCAGAAATGTTTGAGTGATGAAGGGGCTTCGAGAAAAGTGTATGAATGAATTATATCATAGAATATACTATTAATAGAATTTTGTCGATCGTATTACGTCTTGTATTTCCATGGCTCTATTCAACGTTATTCTTGGCTGCTCGTGACAATATGATTGTGTTATCGCCAATTTTGCCATATAAATAAATAATATTAGGGAACAATCTTACTGCTACCCGGTAGTAAACTCAATATAGCTTAATTTAGTAGACTAGACGACGACATATTTAAAAGACACAAATAATGTATTTCATAGAAAACATCCAATACTGAGAAAGATATACCTACCTATAGTACACTTCAACCCTCGTAATGAACTTAACATAGCATTATGAGACAGTTTTCAAAAGCTTGTCTCAAGTTTGTCCTTCAGAAAGTCAAATCGCGTATCTAGTTCTGTTCAAGACGAGGATCTTTTGTACAATCTAGGACGGAAAAAGTCTAGACTGTTAGGGCTGTGAAATAGTTTCCCGTAGCCTCCATATCGGTTTGATACTGATTTCACAATTGTTGTTGAAAAGCGCACTTCTTGTTCTAATGTGTAGTAGTATTAAAAACACGCTGCACGCGAAGCAATACAATTTGTCTCCCGTAATGGAGAGACTAATTGCAACGGACCTACTTAACATAATAGGTGTGACGGAGAACGCAATAGACGCTGTCCTGGTCACGCGCTCTATTGTTTTTCGTGCAGCGAGTTTTTATACTACCTACTTTAACTATAGTATTATCATCATCATTATCAATTACCTAACTATGTTATGCTATTGAATGTGGTATTGGAAATGTATATGGTTTGTTTACATTTAACATTATTATTGTAAATTTTTATATTCAACCACAATGCAAATTGATATTTGGAAAAAATGTCTATTACTATGACTATCACATCAAGCGAAATATGTCAAATGCTAGACACAGGCCTCTCCCAAAGAGTGCTACAATGACCGGTCCTGTGACAACCCCCGCATCCAGCAGACTCCCGCAACCTTAACCAGGTCATCAATGAACCTTGGGGCCTGTCCACATTGCGCCTGCTGGTACGTGGCCGCCACTTAAATACCTTTCCGCCCCAACGGCTAACGATTCTACGTGCGTACAGCACTTGGTGCGTATAAAATGAAACGAGCATGATAAAATGTCAGTTGGAAATCAAAGCAATACTATGGGTCGAATAGATCTCACAGTCAATTTTAGTTCAAACTTATTTATTGGTCTGTGAAATACGCCTTTGTGGCTTCTTCGCCTATTGTAGACCAGACTTGGGGTTCGACAGAAATCTTTGAAGAAATAAAATTATCTCGCTGAAGATTTCATCGTAGCGTAGCAGTAGCGGCGCAGCTACAGCGCAGCATCCGCGCGTCATACGCGCAGCTCACGCGTGGCACACGCGCAGCACCCGTGCGGCACAGGCGCAGCAGCCGCGCTGCACACGCGCGGCACACGCGCAGCACCCGCGCGGCACACGCGCAGCACCCGCGCGGCAGCGGCGTGGCATTGTGGCAGTTTGTGATGGAGATAGTGAGATACATATTAAGTGTGTTGGTAGTGAGAGAGATATGACGCGCGGGCCCGCGCGCGGTAGCGGCGCAGCTGCAGCGCAGCAGCCGCGCAGCACACACGCAGCAAACGCGCAGCTCACGCGTGACACACGCGCAGCACCCGCGCGGCACACGCGCAGCAGCCGCGCAGCACCCGCGCAGCACCCGCGCAGCACCCGCGCAGCACCCGCGCAGCTGTAGCGCTGCACCCGCGCGGCACACGCGCAGCACCCGCGCGGCAGACGCGCAGCACCCGCGCGGCAGACGCGCAGCACCCGCACGGCAGCGGCGCGGCAGCCGCGCTGCACACGCGTTGCTACACGCCGCCCGCTTCCGGTGTGAATATACCGCTTCAAACGCGCCCGACACGCGCAGCACACGCGCAGCACACGCGCGGCACACGCGTCGGGTGGGTGGAGGCCTTAAGAAGATAATGCTGTGACGTCATAATATTGTCAATTTGTATAAACCGTTTCGGCAGCGCGAGGGTCCGCCTTTGAACCTGTTTTTTTTGCTTTTTACGTGTTCTAATTTGAATTCGTCCCGTATAAACACTTGGTCCACTCATGCAACTGGTTCGAATGGCTCCGTGAAAAAAAATGCCAAGCCAATTAGATTACTCTACCTTATCTACTCGGTAAACCTAATAAGTTAACAACGAGACGGACTAAAAAACATGAATAGATTCAATTCGAATTTCAAATTTGTTACAATTCGGTTGATATAGGTACTCACTCTTCACATAACACGTTTTTTTTTTCTTTATTTAAAGAGCTTTGTCACTGAGTGACGATGTCGCTCTGTATATACATCTATACATAGCTACTTATACTGAACATTATCTTCTACTTAAACCTATTTTTACTAACTCATAGATAAGGAGTGCTGAATCTGAGATCGGGTGAGCCAGAATGTAATTACATCCACCAATTTCATAAAAAGCTTCATCCACGATCTGTCTACGAGGTACGAGCAGATAACACATTAATACACATAACACGTTAATTTTCAAATAGAAACATCTTTTTTTACAATTACAATCATCATCAACATTGAGACGATTATAACGAACCCAAACTCAACGGGGTTACGTCGGTTAAGTACTGAATTCCCATAGCCACCTTCTGTATCCATCATCAGATCAGCTCGATGGTACCATAATATTGAATTGTCATCCAAATTATACTTATACCAAAATTTTCAGCTCAATCGGTCACCGGGAAGTGGGTCAAATTTAACTCGGAAAATTTGTCCCATACCTACTAACAGGGCAAGTTAAATAAAAGCTTGTAAAAATAGGTTGCTCTTTATCCATTCAAAATATGACCCTTTCTAATCACGTAGATCTAAATGTCACCTGGGAAAATTACAGTTAAACTGTCCTAACGCACGTTAAAAACGTTAGGTGATTGATTACCCCTCTGAGGTTTGTTTTACAAAATCTAGTGGTAATTCCTACTTATATATCGTATAACTGGGAAGGTTTTAAGTATGTTTGGATATTTTTCAACCGACGAAAAAAAGGAGGAGGTTCTCAAGACAACGCGTATATTTTTTATTTTATGTATGACCACGCATAACTTTTTACAGAGTAGTCCGATTTTGATAATTCTTTTTTTAATAGAAAGAGTATACCTCGAAGTTGGTCCGACATAAATTTTAAATAAATATTTTTACCCTAAGGGTAGGAAAATAGGGGATGATTGATTGTTCACTTACCGATTGAAATGTATGACCACATAATTATTATGCAGAGAGTTATCAAAAATATTGCATGTAACTAGTACTTAAGTTAGTAATTAACTAAAGTAAGCCACAGAAAATTGAAAAATAAAAAAAAATTACAAAAAAGTTAAACCACCGAAAAAAAACTAAAAAGCAAAAAATAATAAATCTTTTTTATTTAGTTTCATAAATAATAAGCCGTTTGAGTCGGCGCCGATTCAAAATTACTTAGGTACACTTAGATTAATTTAAGAACTTATTTATTAAGGTCAATAAAAAAGGTTTAATATTTATATGCTTGTTTGGCGCCGACTCAAATTACTTCGGTACACTTAGATTAATTTAAGAACTTAGTTATGAAGCTAAATAAAAAAGGTTTATTATATTTTGCTTTTTAGTTTTTTTCGGGGGTTTAATTTTTTTGTTAAAAAGTTTTTAGTTACTCATTCACGCAAAAACTACACACTGACATTTTATGAACTGTTTATAGAGTTAACGGGAACGACAACGTGGGCAAAGATATATATGCTCCGATCTAAAGTATTTTCTTGGGACAAAGTCAACTAATCGACTGCACACATCGCTATGAATATTATAATAGTGAGTGCTTTCAATTATACACGTTTGCATAGCGTGATTGGTTTTCCGGTGTTCGAAGCATCCTGGAATTACCGAACGCTTTCATGGGAACCTTAGAGCGCTATCACACTTGCGATTTACGAGTGGTTTACAAGCGGCGCGATTAGCGAGCTCGCTCGCAGCGAGTCTGCTGCGAGCTCGCGGTGCAACCAAGTCAATTGCAAGCTCGTAGCGAGCTTGGCTGTAATTCTTTATGCGCTTGTTCACCTCATTCCACCCGTCACGCCTAACGAAAATCTAACTACGTTTAGTTATACGCATTTCAAACGGGTCGAGGTCACGGGAAAACTTATTCGATCCACAGGCAGACTCCGGTCAGTTCCGCGTCACATGGCACTTTCGAAAAAAAATGCGCGCGTGATAGGACCGACGTATTATGAGCATTTACCCGCCAAATTAAAAAATGAATCATCTGACGAAGCATTCAAACGCCAACTTAGAATCTTTTTTTTGGAAAATAGTTTTTAATGTGTAAAATATGAATGACTTTATGAAAATAAAATATGTTTGACATTTTGTAATAATATTGATTTGCATTTGTATTAATTGTATTCTAATGAAGTGTGGATTGTTATGCAAATTTTTTGACGAACTTTTGTGGGATGCCTTATTTTAGTAAAAAAAATAACATGTGTATTGACATTGATATGTCATTTTTATTTTTTATTTCAAGTTTTTACTTTTCTTTGACGATCATAATATCAAATCGTGTAAATTGACCAAAGGTAATTTGTACTGTATTTTTATATTATGAAATAAAGAAATCAAATCAAATCAAATCAAATCATCGCGGCGACGCGGGTCTATATCGGATGGCATAAAATTGTTGGTCCTACTATTTTGTCGCATACCAAATTTATGCCGAATAACGTATGGCATAAACATTGTTGTGCATATTTATTATTTGCTGAAATTGTTGTTCCTAATATCGATTGTCCTAAATATTTATTGTCCAAATGTTTATTGTGTCGAAGTTTTTTTTAAAACGATTGATGTGCATAACTTTGATGTTACTAATATTTAATGTTCTAAAAATGTTGTGCATACATTTTGTTACGCATATATCTATTAGAATTGCCTATTACTTAAATTACTTATGACCCCGCCCTCATGTCGATGGAGTTCCGCTTTGCGGGGACCCTATTTCTGCTCTGAGGGACAAAAGGCAACTAACGAACCTATCTAATTGATCTAAATGAAGGTTGTCTCTGCTGAGAATTGCTTAATACTTGAATAACCTATGACCCGCCCTCATGTCGACGGAGCCCCACTTCGCGGGGCCCCTGACTCTGAAGGACAAAAGGCAACTAACGAACCTATCTTATTTATCTAGATGTAGGTCGGGTCTGCTCAGAGTTTAAAAATAGTATACAATTTAGGAAAAAAATAGTATAGGTGGTGTAATTTCTGCTAATTACTATGACAATGATAATTAGGACTATTAATTTTTAGGTAATTCGATGTTAAAGTAATCAATATTAGGATAAACATAATTTAGAACTTTTAAGTGTGTATGCGCAAAAATGAATAGGCTAAATAAGTAGTATACCACTCAACATTATGCCAAACATTCTCGGCCAAAAATTATAGGACGATCAACATTATGCGAAACGACAGGCACCCCGGCGACGCAGACGCAGCGAGCTCATTGAGCAATCGCGTTGCTCACAACACGCTCGCAAATTGTGATCGCCAGTGTGAAGAGGTTTTTAGTTGGAGCCAATGTTTGTTCAAACTTCGTGTCAATATTTCCCGCGCTTGGTAGTCAATGAAATAGTAATTCGCGGTAATCAACAGAAGCTGTCATGAAAGGCGTGAATGAGGTACGCAGGATTGAACAGTTTTTCATTATGCTCTATGGAAGAGGGTTTTGTATTTTTATTGGAAAATTATTATTATTATAAATATACGTTAGAGCGCTACGGGCGATTTGTACTACATATGGACACCCATTTCGAGGTCACGCAACGCGACGTGTGCTACGCCGTAGCGCGTAGCAGCATTTTGCCGCTGTGTAGCGCAATTCTCACGTAGCCTCTTGACTCATATGTCAGAAGCCGTGAATGGGTCGAAAAAGTAGTCCAAGTAAAAAAATATTGCTTTTCTTTGCACATTCACTGCCAATCTCTCGCTACGCTCCTAGCTGATCCCGTGGTTTTCCCGCTTAGCAGAGGAAATGGCCTAAATGAGAGGAAATGGCATAGGCGCCCGCTAGGTGAGTCTCTGGCAGTGAATGCTGCCTTTAGCAACCAATGTATGAT
Organism: Epinotia demarniana; assembly: GCA_945867215.1. NCBI lineage: Eukaryota > Metazoa > Arthropoda > Insecta > Lepidoptera > Tortricidae > Epinotia > Epinotia demarniana. The sequence continues at coordinate 7,037,134 of OX244272.1, forward strand.
GTTCCCATAGTTTAAAGGAGTATTCTTTTAAACTGTGGGAATATTCCGTGTATATCGAGCAAATATCATTTGTAGCATGCAATTTTATTTTATTTCAATTATTTTACATTAGATTTATACAAAACTGTTGTTTTTTTGAGTTCTAGAGTAAACAGTTCAGTTAAACTTTATATAAGCAACTGCATCTGCAACTGCTTCCTAGATTTTGTATGCGTAGGTAATAAACCGTACCGGAAGGTGCAGCGTGGGTAGGCCCCCGACAAGGTGGACTGATGAAGTCATCAGTCCACCTTGTCGGGGGCCTACCACCACCACCGGGGGACTTACCAAGTGGTAAAGGTTGCGAGAGTCCGCTGGATGCGAATGGGGCGGGATCGGTAACTTTGGCACTCTTTGGGGAAGGCCTATGTCCAGCAGTGGACGTCTTTCGGCTGATATGATGATGATGATGATGAGGTAATAAATTGAATTTCATTTATTAGGCTAGGTTTTTAAATTAGGTACCAGTAGAACTACGAGTAGAACGGGAAACGCGTATATACATACTTTTGAAGCTACAATATGTTATTAAGAGTCATTTTTATTTTAAAATCCATATTAGAAAAATCATTGTACATCTTTAAAATTACGTGATTACGGAATAATCTGGAAAAAACCGGCCAAGAGCGAGTCGTAATCGCGCACGAAGGGATCCGTACCATTATCTATAAAACGGCAAAAAATCACGTTTGTTGTATGGGAGCCCCCCTTAAATATTTATTTTATTTTGTTTGTAGTATTTTTTGTTATAGAGGCAACAGAAATACATCATTTGCGAAAATTTCAACTGTCTGGCTATCGCGGTTCTTGAGATACAGCCGCCTGGTGACAGACATTACGGACGAACAGACGGACAGACAGCGAAGTCGTAGTACTAAGGTTCCGTTTTTAACCTTTGGGTACGGAACCCTAACAAAGTTAATTCATCTTAAGTTATGCCTATAATATTGCACGATGTTGGAATAATATCCCACCACCAAGAGGAAACCCCCTTCCCTGATTACATTTAAAAACAAGTTGAAACTCTATCTACTAAAGCAACTTTCTTTGGCCTGGCGACTGCGTCTCAGTGCGTTTCTGTGCAAACAAATATTTTGACGATAGGTTTTGGTTTAGATATCGCTGGAGATAGAGTTGACTGGGCTGTACACTGCAATTATCTTTGTACAACTTATCTTTTAGATTAATATAGGTACACATATATATTTTAGGTTAACACGTTAGTTTTAGTCTATCGGATACATTAAAAATCAGCATCGTCGCACTCTGTGTCTTGACTCATGCAGGGTGGACTCCTTTTTTTAAGCAAGCTAAGTGTAAGCCTTATGTGATGTTTATTCCTGTTATTGTTCTAAAATAAGTGTAATATAGGGTGAAACATAAGTTGTAAACAGAAATATTTGAAGGCAAAAAGCCATGTTCAGTCCTGTTGTTGTTTGAATATTTTAAGGCAAATTCATTGCATTAACTCTAGAAGCAAACAATTAAACTTTATCAATAATAGATTAAAATAGCAAAAACACCAACCTTATGATCACCCTATTCAACAAGACTTAGTTTGTAGCTTAAAGTGACAGTTTAACGTAGCAATTAGGGTGACCATGAGACTCAGTAAATTAAGAACAATAATGAACGAATTTACAAACCACGTTTACATATTTAGTGCCTAATTTCACGTCCACATGTTTAAATTAAAGACACATTCACTGCCAAGAATCCGATCCCGTGGTTTTCCTCGTATGTAGCGGAAAACTACGGCGTAGGCTATTTCTGTTCACGACTTAGGATTCATCCTGTATTATATTCTATTCCATCGAGCATGAATACATTAATAATTTTCTGTCTACCCACCTTCTTACCAGCGGTTCCATTGTTTTGTCAAATCGACATCCAGTGTACCGTGTATATATTACCAAAGCTTATCGCTTAACCCACGTTTCATTTTGATAAATATATAAGCAAAATCTATTGACACTCAGACAATAGTCACGCGCCACCAGTCAAAACAATAGTTTAATCATGATCCTTTGGCTTTGCCACCAATGTATAACGATAATTAAACTTAGTACATTCAGGGGCTACATGGTGGAATACGTTTTTAAAGTGTTAAAATGATTTGTGAATTGTCTTGGTTCACGTGTTACAGAATGACAATTTGGCCTACATTATTGACTTGACGAGTAGAAGTGGTTGCTATTCAGCATCGTTACTTATCGACGCAGCAAAGGTATATCGGATTGTGCAGATGTCATCAAATTGTTGCAGATTGTCATGCTAGTGAAATAGGGCCGTAGAATTGAATTTGCACGTATAATAAAGTTACAAAAGCTAAATACGAGTCCTTAGGTTTACACGATACGAGTACTTAGGTACAACTTTTAGTATAATCTATTCTTATTCAAAATTTTAATAGTTTTCAAAGAGTCCTAGATAACGAACGTTGTAACCTTTTGGCGCCTTTATTTGAGCCGAATATTCTTACTAAGGCTGCATTATCAGTTTCTAATTCTCTAATTTCTAAATTCCCTACTAAAAGTATCGCCGTCATGCCGACTATTGTGGGCCATATTATGATAAGATGTATTTAGTTGTGGTGGATAGTTATTCAAAATGGCCGGAAGTCATACAAATGAGTAAATGTCACAGCTACACGAACAATTGAAGTTTAAAATGCACTGTTTGCACGTCATGGCTACCCAGTTAATATTGTAACAGATAATGGGCCTTCTTTTAGAAGTGAAGAACTTTGAAAATTTTTGTAACTTAAAACAAAAAAAACATTCGTTCTCTCCTCCTTACCATCCTGCGACCAATGGCGCAGCGGAGCGTTTTGTTTGAGGAGGACATATTTAAGACACATGTTACAAAAATTAAAGAAAGTGGTAACAATATTACATCCGCTATCAATTTATTTCTTCTAGATTACCGGAACATGCCACACCGTACGACAGGGGTTACACCTGCGAAATTGATGTACTATAGGGAACTTAGGTCCCGGTTTTCTCTACTAAGACCGCCACCAACCGTGGAGAAATCACTTGAGATGCTAGAGAAACAAAGATATAACGCTTCGGGTACTAGACAAATTAGTTTTATGATAGGGGCAAAAGTAATGGTTAGGGATTACAGAAAATATATGAAGCCACGGATTTTAGGCATTAATGTGGACGAATACATCATCGATGTAGAAGGTAGTAAGTGGAAGAGGCATGTGAACCAGTTGTTAAAGTGTAGTAATAGTTTGCTGGAATAAACACGACTGGGCATTCATGGTAAGAATTTAATGTTTAATTTTATGTTATATGGCCCGCCTATTTGAACCTGTATCAATTACCAATTATTCGTAGGACATTATAGGAATGCGCACAGACGTGCGAAGCCATGAGTAAAACTTAATTGAGAGTGAATTAGACATATTGATATGTTATGTTTAGGCTATTAAATAAGGCTGTACGTTGTATATTAATGCGTAAGCATATTTTATTTTGTGTAAAAACTACAGTTTGTGAGAAGGGAAGGAAAGACAGGTGGCAAGATTTTAGGCGGTGGAGAGTGTGGTACACGGAAGCAGCCAAACTATTTCCATCTCACTCGCACCTGTATTTCCGGTCTCTCATTCACCCGGCGTCTATACTCGTAATGGCCGAACGTTGTAACTAAGTTATCAAACAATAAAATCAGTAATTAATTAATTTACGAGTTTAATTGAAGATACGACAAATTTGTTCGTCCTAGGAAATAAAAGATTTTATATATCTAAATAATATATCTTTGGTATGTGTGTTGACTGTATTTTTTGTTATTTAACCCTTAAATGCATAGTGTTCCAAAATGTCTACAAATCATTAGACAGCTCAGAGATTAAACAAGTTTCTGTCAAAACATCATTTTTCGTACAAGCTTTTATTGCCGACTGTCCTACTCGTATCTAGACACACGGCAGTGTGTCCGCCAAGTTCGAGCAAAAAAAAGCGACACACCGGCCGTGGGTTATATTACACGAACCATTTCGGGCCAATTTCGACCACCCTATAACTCAAAACATATTTTATCTACGCATATGAAATTTCGAGTGTCTGTTGACATCCCCTTAATTGTCTAGAATACAAAATTTCATTATTCTACCTATAGCAGTTCTTGAGATATTGACGTCAGAGAATCGCTATTTTTACTATACACTTACTGACTCACTGACTCACTCATCAAAAACCTAGACCACTTCCAATGGTCGTACTGACTTGAAATTTGGCATGAAGATAGGTCTTAAGGTCAAAGTAAAGGGAATAATCTGAAAACGGCCAAGTGTGAGTCAGTTTTAAAAATAGCGAAGGTGTAACTTTGTTCTACTATGAAGTCATAATGAACTAAATGGGTCTATCTTTCAATGGTCGTACCGACCTGAAATTTGGCTTGAAGGTTTGTCTTTAGGTCGAAATAAAGTAAAAATCTGAAAACGGCCAAGTGTGAGTCAGTTTCGAAAACAACGAATGTGTAATTTTGTTCTACTATAAGTAGGTATGGAGTGGAAATGAGATAAGACTTATTTAAATTTAGATACATACCAATTTAAGACACAACATGTTTGTCTTAAAGACAAGAACAATAAAACGGTTGTCTATTTGTTTGCCCGACATTCATATACTATAATAATCATTTGCCCGAAGTTCGCTTGCCCGAATTTCATTTGCCCGAATGTTTCGTTTACCATAATAGTTAATTGACATACTCTTGTTTACCCGAATATTGGATGTCATAATGATACGAATGCCATACGTATTGTTTTCTAGATTATTGTTTGCAATAATATTATTTAATAGAATATTTAAACGCCATACTAAACATGTATTCAGATTCATCTTTGTTAATTTGCTAGTTTTTCCGCTCTTTTATAAAAAAAATAACCTGGAAGACGAAAGCGGGAGCTTGGCTCCCGCTTCCGTCTTCTAACCTATCGGAGTCGGTTTTGCCACTAAGCCCCTGTTCCCTACTGCCTATGATACACCACTATCTTGGCATTGGGTAATCTCAGAGAAAAGTTTATTTTTACTTACTGGCAAAACCGGCCTGGATCGCAGATAGGTTCGAGGTATATTTTATTTTATTTTAGGCACTGCGATACGTACCCACATAATTACATATGAATATTATGGATGTTGAGATGGATGGCAAATGATATTATGGCATGTGATAGTTATGGATTACAATGATTATGTAAAATGAGATTATTGATATTGATATTATGGAAAACAAAGATTCTGGCATAACATTAATATGGTAAACAATGAGTATGGCATACAAAATTATAGAAAACAACTTTATGGCAGTTGAATATTATGGCAGATAAAAATCGGGCAAATGAAATTCTGGCAAGCAAGAGTATACCCAATAAAACTGTTCCATATCCAATAAAGGGTTCCAGACAGTGACACGCAAGCGTAGAAAAAAGAATTAGACGCTTAGGATAAAGGGTATAGTATAAAGTACATACCTAAGTGGAATGAGACATTTGCTAAAGCAAAAGTGATAAAAAAATAATAAAGAACTTACACCTAACAAAAATAAATGAAATCTCATCAAAAACATAAATGTGAAAGGCTGCCAAGTTCGATACTATGGGAATGCTTCGCCTATAAAAGAAGTGAGATCTGAATATTCTTTTATAGGCGAAGCATTCCCATAGTATCGAACTTGGCAGCCTTTCACATTTATGTTTTTGATGGGTTCTGTATACCATCATCAACTACTCATTGAGCTGATTCTAACGAGCCCAAACCCGATGGGGTTGCTTCGCCACCTTCCAGCTTCATCACCAGATCAGCTCGATGGTACCATAATATTGAATTGTCATCCAAACTATACTGATTTCCAAAATTTCAGCTCAATCGGTCACCGGGAAGTGGGTCAAATTTAATTTGCAAGATTTTATTACAGACAGACCGACAAAGAGACAGCGGGACAGGTGAAACTAAATAAAAGCTTATTAAAAAGACCGGGTTGCACTCCGGGAGTGCCGGCAGAAGTGAAAACTTGAATAATTTTAATTTTGCAAACCCGTTTTAAAGCGCAACTCTCGCTTTTTGTATGCCGGCAATTGGTAACACTAAATCCTACAGTCACGTGACCTCCTACACCTGTCGCGAGTAGACGATGGATTAAAAAATCTAAAAAACAGAACGGGTTGTAATTGAAATGAAATTGTTGGTTGTGAAATGGAGACCCCTGATTCCACAATCGATACCCTTACAAATGTATTTGATGCAAATAGCAAGTTGGTTAATTGTCTCTTGGATCCCAAACTGTATAAATTTAATACTACATAGTTCGTAGTAGATTGTTTATTAATTAAAGTTACAGCGGGATCACCCCGACACGTTCCTAAAGTTCCACTTTAACAGTGGGTCGAGGGATTCCAATACCAGTAGTAGATTCCGTTGACTTTGAGTAATGTATGAGTTTGAATTGTGATTGCGGGTTGCAAGGAAGGTCATTCTGTGTAAAGTTTTGGTCCTCACTGAATACAGAATGTGGAATGTAACAGACATTTCTATTGGTCGGATAGCTAACTATCATGTTTCATGTTGAAAATGTTGAAATCAAATAAAAACCCTCTGGTGTTGCAGGTGTCCATGGGCGGCGGTAATCGCTTACCATCAGGTGATCCGTCTGCTCGTTTGCCTCCTGTCACATAAAAAAAACATTACAATAACTAAAAATTAAAAAAATGAAATGAATGCTACGAGTCGGATTATAGCTCCTTCAGTAGCATATTATAATAGCATTTGTATAGTTTTATATTATAACATAGATAAAATTGTAATACCTACAAAATGCATTTATAGTAGTTTATGCAACTGATCCATAATGAGAGGCCTTAAAATACGAGTGTGGTTTTATGAAACGAGCGTCAGCGAGTTTCATAATAGGATCACACGAGTGTTTTAAGGCCTAATTACATAATTAGACAGTTGCATACACTACTTTATCTACACACATATCAAAAGTAGAAGTAAGTAACAGCAAAAAACCAACAATAAAATGACAAAAGCAATGGCGGCAATTCGATCATCCGTCATGTCGAATGGTTTTTTTTTTGAAATCATAGACAAACGAATGAAGTTCCTGTACTCATATCACTCGAGATCAAATGTCGTACGGTTTGTATTAAAAAATGTACTGAATTTACGTTTCGTATCGGTAACTGTTTTAATATCTATGGATACTAAAATAGAGACCCACTTGAGTTTTGACAGCTGTTCCAAATTTAAACTCATAACGATACAAATTTATCAAAAAACTGTACTGTAACGACATTATAGTCCAGATTTTACCTACTACCACAGACAAGAAAGTTCTCATAGTAAAATCGGTTCTAGTAATGCTGGTCATTTCCTAGGGTTTCTGAACGCATTTTAGAGCACTAATGATATGTGCGTAGATAAATTGTATTTCTGCTCCCATACAAATTTCATCTGACTTTTGTTTAACACACAGTAAACAAAAAAATATATGTTTAATTTGTTTAAATTTGTTTTAAGCCCTGGTCAAAAAGTTTGCTAGTGGTTTGTTTAATACCAACACAAAGTAGAATCGCAATTAAAAATAATTTATAATGAAGTCGATAGCTCTATTCGTTTTTATGTTGTGGTACGACTTTGTAACAGACCGTTTCTTTGCAAGAAATATATATTTTGTGTTATGTTTTAATTAAGTAATATCATGCTGTTTTTACATAGTTGGGTAGTGAAACAAGTTGGTAATCGGCTAGGCATATTCAAATATTATTTTACATATCCGTTATTTTTTTGAATTGCTTCCTAACCCCAATTTCGCGTCGTTTGTGTGACGTTTGAGTGCCTAAATACAAATATTTTTTCCATACAAATTATGGGCCGAAAAGACTATTTAATCCTGAGCTAGTGTCGCTGTAAACCGCATACTATATGGCAGTTATGTACATACTCATGTATAGTCGGGACAGTGTGTATTGGCATTGTTGTTTGTTGAATGTAAAATTCTATGCTTTATAATAAATACCTATTCATATTTAAATATTCTTCAGATTGTGACTCCGAAGCCTCTGAGTCTGATGTGTCGCTTAAGTCGCTCGCTTCCAAGAGAAAGGACCTTTTTCTATATTCTTCTTCAATTTTTTACTACAATATTTTAATGAGAAAATAAGTTACTAGTTAAATCAAACCAAACTTACCAGTTCAACGTAGGTATACGCTCTATAAAATGTCAGTATTGGTCATGTCAACAACCAAATTTTAGACATTGTTTATAGAAATACTAGAAAATCCGGTATCTTTTTTTGCTGTAAATATTCATTTATATTTAAAATAATCTTTCTGATGGATTGCATTCGACATATTTATTGTAATTTATTTTACAATCGCGAAGTACCTATGTCGTCTTCCGTGCTGTTACATCGGTACGATTCGATGACTTCTAGCGTCTGTTCTCTCTGTTCTCTGTACTCTGTTCTTCTGTGTCTGTTGTACTCATTGCCAGTAAATTAGTTCCATTAAAAATCCACAATATGGCTAGTATCAAAAAGAAACTTGTCAGAATATACCTTTCAAATGATTCCTGTGTGTTACATTTTTGTGAATATTCGAATTGCGTTACGTTGCTTCCCATGGCCGATTTACATTGCTTCTTATTGTCAGTTGCATTTTTTTCATTCTACGTTAGATATCAAGCATATTGCCTGCCCGATGGAAAGCGGACACCATCGCAGCCTATGGACGGTGCGACCTCAGAATAGTCAAATGCCTTGATTAAAATTACTTTCGTAGAGGGTCATTTCGCTGGTTACGCGACCACCTTCGGTTAGCGACCACCTGAAGAAGAAGATTTTTTCTATAGAAGATAACATCAATTCTGTAGACGCTATTGATACAATTAGTTGTACATGCATTTCTTTGTTGTTTTAGAATAGAAATCTACTAAAAAACCGAGAAAATATCCTTTCTGTTCACCAACTCAGCTAAGTGGTCGCCAACCGGCACATGAAATTAGGTGGTCCTATATGTCATAATATTTCCCAGTTTGTTATCGCCATTTGGGCCGGTAATTATGTTACACTGTTTATTATTACATCAAGTTGGCAAGCTTGAGCAGCAGCGACCGTCGCATATAAACACTCGAGTAATATTACAGACATTTTCCTCGAAAATCTTCGCGTTCTTCTGCAACATTACGGCTAAACCACTATCTATGGGACATATATTTTTGGATAACCGCCATATATTTACTTAGAATATAATCCTTTTCTCTAGTTCCTGGGAGATAAATTTGCTTTGCGTTTGTTATAAATCATAGCTGAGCTCTTTTGTTTTGGCTGATACGAGTGTATTTTTAAAGATAGCTAGTACGGTTCTGTACAGCAAAAAAAATGGAAATTCCATGTCGCGTCTACATGATACCGTGTATGACTACCATAAAGCCAAAGTGACGATGAACTCATTTCGGTTTTATTTGTTTTGTTTTCATGACCGTATTGACTGTCGTACTGCTTGGCAAATGCCCCGTGATCTCCGTGCGTCCCTACTAAGTGCTTCTTCCGTCGAATTGCTGAGGAATTCATCCAGGGGACTAATTTTTGGCCTACGAGCGCTCGAAAATCATATAAAATTAAAAACGATTGTAGTGTCCGAATGGCCGGCACTTACTTTCTATCAAAAGAATTGAATACGTGTGGTCAATACTACTAGTTTTTAAATTTTCTATCGCTATTTCTAAATAGCATTCCATAATTTTTGTCAGTTTTCGAGTGAAGGAGTCAAGCGCTCGAAAATCAAAAATCGGTCCCCAGGTCATCCCGCCATCTCCGTCTAGGTCAGCCCCGTCTGCATCGCCCGTCATGTGGATTTCGGTTATCTTTAATCAGTAATAATGTATTATTATAATAATGTAATAATGTAAAAATAATGTAATAATATAATAATATAATAATTAATATAAAAATGTAATAATTATAATAATGATTAGATTCTTCTACTTTTGTTATTGTACATAGTTTTATATTCATACTCTTTGTATAATATGTAAATATTTAATTATAATAATAAAGTATTAATAATGTATATAGTGCGTTGTAACTTCCAGTTCGGGCCAAGACTTTATTGTCTAAGTACATTAGCAGATGCAGTAAGGTTCTTTTATTAAAGACTGTATCGTTATGTCTAAATACAAATTGACTTAGACGTTTTTATTTGGTATCACATTTTTATTAAAAAATTACACATGTGTTTAATAAGTGCTTTAATAAGGTACACATTTCAGAAAAGCATATGGTTTAGACAAAATTTACTCAATTCTCCCGAGTAATAATAACGATATCGGACAAATACTACAAGAAAATGTACAATGTTCGAACAAAACGATATTACACCAAAAAAAATCGTACTATGCGAGCCGCAATTACACATGATTCGTAAAGCGAAACATCTGGGCATAGTGTAATCATTTGTTTTAGTTACAAAAAAAAGGTTTGGATCTGTGCATGGTGGCATTTTAGAAAATATGGTATGTTACTCACGAGAACTCTGACTTTGACATCGAATATAACTATCATGGAGCGTTTCTATCGACCTGCTCCAGTGATGGTTCAACGCCATGAATGTCTGTTAGGCTTTGATTTTTAGCCGATTCTTTTAGCTGTCTTTCTCATTTCGCTTTCATCAGAATTTGAAGAGAATCCAAAACATGGGATGAAAAATCTTATTTATGTAAAAATAAAAAATCACCACAGTTATTCCTCAGCTGCTCAATTGAGCAATCATGAAGAAGACACTGAGATAACATGTTTAGGCAGCTTACTAACCTTTTGTTTCTTTAAATCGTACCAAGGAGTCAGTGAAAGAGTATAAAATTAAGCTCGATGGGCTTGTCCGAAATGAATTTGCTAGACGATATTGGAACCATCATAAAGAACCAAAAATAAAAATAAAATATAAAACCTTATGTCAGATATGGCTTAAAAATTCCCTCAGATCCAACCCCTAGAACATAGTAATACAAAATAATACGCATATCAACAGTTACACCAGGTTATATCTGTATTTAGACATAACGATACAGTCTTTATAGAAGCTACTTGAACAGGATTAATTTATTCTTAAACCGCTGTCATAAGTAGGACAAACTTGTGAAGACTGTCGACATGCCTTTCCACAAGGCGAGGTTGGCACGAGACCAAAAATGATGGCGACAACTTATTGCCGAGAAAATCTAGGTTGGGGTCAAGATCCCCAACACTTGAGGGACTGACTAAGGAGGATCGTTAACTCATATAGGTACCTTCGGGCACAGACAGTAATTTCCAGAAATTCAAAACAGTAGGTACGAGTATCTGAAGTTCATAATTCGCAGCGGACCAACGGTTGTCAACAGTCAAGGATTTACTTTTCCAAGTGTCTCAACTATTAAGTTAATTTTTACTTAACATTAACTATCAACAGATCCACAGATACACAGACAGATACGTTAAACTTATAAAACCCCTCCTTTTGCGTCAGGGATTAAAAATACGGACAACCATCCGATGAGGGCACTCACGCAGACACGCGTGTCTACAATAAACTCGAGCGCAAGTCGGGGTAGTCCGCGGTATACTAGTTGGTAGAGGCAAAATAGTTGAGGACACGCACTCAACAATAGGTCATGTAATGACAGCGAGATGCTGAATTTATGTGTAACTAAGGATGTGTTCCTTTTTCATACCGGTAAATACAGCAACAAACTTCAAGTAAGATTGTCTTAAAGTTTCTTTTAAGTATTCAGTCTTAATTATCTTTTTGGAAAATATGTGATTTCAATAATACATCACCATATTATGTAATTTTATAAACGCTACATTCGGTTTAAAACAATTTCATATTAATTAATAGTTATCTGAAAGAATGAAGGATGAAATAAGGTAGATGAAAAACCAAAGAATAATATTTATTTTTAATAATCGTGCTCTTGAATCACATTCACTCATTCGTTTATTCAATACTTTTTTGCAATTAGTACTAATTGTTTGGGTTTTTGTAGCTGTTTAATCATTCTCCTCAACTCTCCCGTCAACCATCAGTCCGCGTGCAGCGCATGTGTTATTGTAAATGGAGCGCAGTTCTAAAAATGTCTTAGGAGACTATTATTATATTATTATATAGCCTTTTATTCAAATCTCTTTCCTTAAATATTTACATTTCACTGTGTTAGTTTTATGTTATTCTAAAGTATGTTAGTTTTTTTTTTATTGTTGGATAGAGACCCCCTTTTGGGTAAAGGTCTCCCCCAGTTTGGCCCACTCTTCTCTATAAAGGTTCTTGCTAGGCCATCGTTTTCCAGCTGTTGACACTATGTCATCTTGCCATCTTTCGCGTGGTCTACCGACTCTTCTTTTGCCTAAAGGTCCATTCCATATAGTAGACGCTATGGTCCATCTCTTGTCTGTATAGCGCGCGACGTGTCCTGCCCAGTTCCATTTTTGTCGAAGAGCAAAATTGAGCGCGTCTGTTATTTTGGTCTTACTTCTTATGTGCTCGCTCCTAACTTTTTGTATTTTTCTTATTTTTAATATGCTCCGTTCCATTGCTCTTTGACATGACACAATTTTGGATTTCACTTTATCTGTGAACACCCATGTCTGACTCGCATAAGTAAGAGTTGGTAGGATGCAGTTGTCCAGTACGATTTTCTTCAGGGGTAATGGGTAGGTATCTTTGAGGATTTCTTTTTGAGACCAGATTGAATTCCAACTCTTTGTTATTTTTCGATCTACCTCTTCTTCGTTACTGGATTCGTTAAAGGACACACTTGCTTTCCTAGATAAATGTAGTTCTTGACGTACTCTAATCTCTTACCATTTAATACGATTGGGTCTTGATTTTTTATTTGTCATGAATTTAAGATTTTCTTCGCATAGCGAGTTGATCATTTTTCCTGTAGTGCTGCGCTGTTTTCGGCGAACACGACAATGTCGTCAGCGAACATGAGGTGAGTTAGAAGACGGCCTGCCACTCGGATGCCTCCATTGTTCCAGTTTGTCTTCCGTATGACTTGGTAAAGTACCGCTATAAACAACTTTGGCGAAAGCGGGTCCCCTTGTCGTACACCTCTTTCGATCGGGATTTCTTCGCCTCTTGTCTCTAGTCTAACTCTGCTGGTGGTGTTTTCATATATATTTTTCAATACGTTTATATATATGACGCTGACAGCGCAGTGGTGTAATGCGTCCCATATAGAGTCGTGTGATATGCTATCAAATGCCTTCGAGTAATCAATGAATGCTAAAAATAGGGGCCTATTGAACTCTTTGTATTTTTTTATAATTTGTTCGGTTGTTTGGAGATGGTCCATTGTAGAGAAACTTTCGCGAAAGCCAGCCTGCTCTACCGGTTGGAAGTGATCTATTGTCGGACTCATTCGACTGAGCAGTATTGAGGTAAACAGCTTGTAGATACTACAGAGCAGGCTGATGGGACGGTAGTTGGAGATATCCTTGGGGGTTACCTTTTTTATAGAGCAGGATTATATCGGAAGTTTTCCATTGGCTAGGCACGTAACCCGTTTTAAGCACCATATTAAAGAGGTGAGTAAATGGCACAAGTAGTAAATCAGCTCCTATTTTTAGTGTATCATTGTGTATTCCATCTGGGCATTTTTTCACGATGTAGCTTTCTGATGTGATTGGCCACCTCATATATCTGTAGGAGACTACACTGCTATATTAATATTTTTACTGTGGCATTATCTAGGGACAATGCTCGCTCCACCCGTTGAGAATTTGCTTCATAAGTATTTTGAGTGAAGTCGGCGATAAAATCCATGCTCGGATTCTAAGGTTCTCTTATTCTTTGAAACTAAGGACACCTTATTGGGTCCATATTGGCTGCCATAAAATTCGTGATCCTAATTTTTTTTGTACTAACGTATTGTAGTCATAATCATCGCTAGTCCTAATTTTTTTCGTCCTAACTTTTTTGTTCCTAAATTTCTATCACTATCATTGGAAGTCATAATGATCAGTTGTCCTAAAATTTTTCTTCCTAATTTCATTACTAAGAACTTGCTTGAAGTCATAATTTTGCTAATCATAACATTTTTCTTCATAACGGACATACATCATAATTTTGTTAGTCCTAATATCATAACTAAGAACATACTTTAACTCCTAATTTTGTTTTTCCTAATGAATAAAAGCTTTCGCTAAGTAAATTGAAAAAAAATCGGTTCTGGCGCTTCGCCGGCCGCTGCCGCGGCACGCTCGCCGCAGTACAACTAACACTCCTCCTCGCTTCGCTCGTCGTCGTACCTACACGGACCTGCCTTAGGCTACGTCCGCACAGACAGGCGGCTAGAGTCTGTAGAGTCGATGTAGAGTCTATATGTAGAGTCGATGTAGAGTTAATGTAGAGTGGATGTAGAGTCAATATGTAGAGTCGATGTAGAGTCGATATGTAGAGTCGATGTAGAGTCTATATGTAGAGTCGATATGTAGAGTCGATGTAGAGTCTATATGTAGAGTCGATGTAGAGTCTATATGTAGAGTCGATGTAGAGTCAATGTAGAGTCGATGTGTCAATGTAGAGACGTCTAGCTAGAGTCTTGTGACCTCATCTTGTACCTAGCGATATAAAACCACACGTTTATTTACTTCGATAACGCCAACTAACATTTATGATGAGAAATATTATGAAAAACAAATTTAGGATTAAAAAAATGTATGACTAGTGTCATTATGAATTGAAATAAAACGGGCAAGTGAGTGTTATGACGAAAAAAATTAGGAAAATAAAAATTAGGACCTGTGAAACTTATGATTACTGTCATTATGACTTCGAATGGTTATGACTTACGATCGTTAGGATCAAGAATTATTAGGACTAACGATTATTATGGCGTAAAATTTTATGACGAACATTTTCGGACTTCCAATAATAGGACTTAAAAAAATAGGTGAAACAAAGCGCCCCCCACCTTATTATTTTCAAATTTCGATATTAATCATTTCTACGACTTGGTACAGTATGAAATATCTCACAACTTTTTACGGTGGAAAAGATTCGAGACTTGGCCTCTTTTTTTTCATGGTTTTTTTTATGGGATGTATATAACATGGTCGATGAGATGAGACGAGACGGTAATCGGACGGGAAAAAACACTTGGTGATGTTTTTCCTCGCCACTGCACAATTCTAGTGCATACCCGCTTCTTCTTCTTAATCCTGTTTCTTCCTGATGCGGTATAGGACCCAAATCATATCCCTGCTTTTCGGTCTGGTAGTTTGGGTTACTTGTTTCCACTTCATCCCCAAAGAACCCATCTTCTGCTCCACGGAACACCGCCAGAATTTTATAATAGTCTAGGTAACCGATTATAAAAGGCTTAAGCAGCCGTCGAATCGTTTGGTAAATAAAAGACTAGCTTTGTCAGTTAATAAGTTAGTATGTAATGGGTAAACTCGGCAAACGCTTATATCCGATTTCAAAAATTCTTTCACCTGCGTGTAGATTTGACTTTCTGCATGGTAATAGGCTATATTTTACCTTGCGGGTTTGCCTGTGTTCTGTGCGCGGGCAAAGCCGCTAGGCAGCTAGATTTGGTATAAATAGTTACAGTGAAACCAAACTACGTTAGGCGTGTGGCTGACGACAGCACGGATTTAGGTCCACAAGCACTTCGCTACGTTAATTGTTTTTGCCCACTAACGCTTTGGGCCACTAATGCGATGCGCATGTCCATTGCAATGGAGTTTCGTTGGAGCCTGAATTGGTTAATTATTTAGTTTGGGTTTGCTGGGACAAAATAACTAAAATACCTGGGTTTTTGAATCCCGCTCCGGGCAATTGTTTGTTTGATGAGCTGCAACCATTGCTGATCTATATTGATCGCCACTTACTACAATAATTAGTCAATACTTGCTATTCAAAAAAATGCACATTGTTGGGCTCAACAAGGGCAAGTGCAATCCGTTAGGCTGTGTGTAGGTGTCTCCACTTCATGCCAGAGTCTGCACAGCCTAGTCACAGTCCCAACGTTTGCATGTCCCAATGTTTGATATAGGCCACAATGCCCATCAGCACCCTTACCAGCATTCGTTGTCGGTTCCCGTTTAGCGCTAAGGCATTAGAATTTGCATTTTTGGGACGCTAGTATGTAACATTATTACTCTGTGCAACCTCGCTAATGTTTGGTGATTATAAAGCTTTACAAAACTAACGGCCATACAAAGTTCAGATAGAAAAGCCTTTACTCGTTAGCAAGTTTATCCACTACAGTTTTCACAGCGGTAATTCCACTCACATAACCGTCCAATAACATCCCTTTGGACCCTAGTAAGTAATAAGTTTTAAGTGAAAACTACCTCTAAATAGCCCGCTTGTTTACAATAAACAGAGGATCAAATTAAACTAATTCGGAGACCTGCAAATTGTTTCTAAATTACATTTAGCAAATGAAGGCGATTGAGTGTTTCATGAATTCTGTACATATTGGTAATTGTGGGTTCGCTAATTGCTATTATTTAGTTATAATTGGGTTCGTTGTTGACGAATTGTTAAATAAACATGCTTTATATCTTTTTGTGACATACCTACATTTTGAGGACAAGTGCGAGTCGGACTCGCCCACCGAGGGTTCCGAATTTATACAAATGTATAGGTTTCAGAGTTTTCCCCATACTTGTAGTATAAGACGATATTACTTGCTAAATATAGTCCTACGTCAACGGATAAATTTTGATTCCCTTGAGAGTGTTGAAATATACGTTTTATGCAGCATAAACGGTAGGGTGGTCCTTAAAAACCCAAAAGTTTAAAATTTCAACGAGGCACCCTCTTATATTGTTCTAATACGTGAAAAAATAATGTATGTTTTTATTTTTAGATAAGATTTAGGGATCGCTACTGTTTTTTCAAACTTTGTTTGTTTTTCTTCATACTAAGTTTTTTTTTATTATTGAATTTTTGCTACTTTTTGAGCTACATTTGATAACAAGGAATAAACAATCTAGAAAAAAAGAAATTCGTTCACTAAATGTTCGACACTTATTTAAAATCAAATTTAATGTCGCGAAATCAGCACCAGAGTCCATTTTCATCATATGAGCACAATAAAATTCATTTTTAAATTAGGTAATGACTGAAATTTAGTGATTTCTTTTTATGTTATTTAAGATTATTCATTTCCTACCATCAAATGTAGCTCAAAAAGTAGCAAAAATTCAATAATAAAAAAAACTTAGTATGAAGAAAAACAAACCTTAAATAGTTTAAAAAAACAGTAGTGACCCCTTAATCTTATCTAAAAATAAAAATAAAAAACATGCATTATTTTTTCACGTATAAGAACAATATAAGAGGGTGCCTCGTTGAAATTTTATACTTTCGGTTTTTAAGGACCCCCTAATAAACGGGCTTTCTTTTTAACGTTAACTTAGAAGTTTGATTTTTCCTCAGCTTCATGTAGACGTAGAATATGGTTTTAATTTCAACTCGATACTTTCAGGCGTTCCCCAGATAAATAAATGGTCTTGACAGTCAGAGAGTATGAGTTTTTTCCCCCACCGTTAGATTCCTATTGACCCGAAGCACAAACTTTAGGACCCAGTACGTAACAAATACTCTGAGATTGAAACAGATCCGACTATTCGTCTCCGCTTCTATTTATTTTAGTAGTAAACTATGTTGATTATATATATTTAAAACTAAGGATATCACTACGAGATATCAGGTTGATTTACAGAAGGAATGGGGAGAGTTACATCTAAGTCATACAAACAAGAAGAGGCCTTATTGTCTAGGTTATAGAGATAAAAAATCATTAGCAAGGGATTAATCGATTGTCGTGAATCTAGAAGATCTTTGAGCTAGGAATCAAGGAAGAGTCTATATCTTGGAGGCCTGAAGAGTTACCAAATAGATATTTTACTACAACAAGGCTTTAATACAAACTAAGACTGTTTTATTTACTGGAAACCTAACTATTTTACTAGTGCTAAGTTATCTGAAACAAATAAATGGTTAAGGGGCTACCCGAGGTTTTCATCGATTTTTGACAAGTTTTGAATCGTATCTCCTACTTTTGCACTACAGATAGAAGTATAAGTCAAACGATTATCGGTTCTTCAATCGTTTATCTCCGTTTTGGTCTACCGGATTTTGAAACAAATGAATACTTAATTGTGTATGATTGTTTTAAACATTGTCTAAAAAAACACTTATTTCGTATCTCTATTGACGTGAAGGATCTAACATATACGAAATCTACATATTTGGGTTCGTCTGTGACGTCTCTAAAAACTAGTCTAGGGTTTTCATTTTAAACCAATTAACACAAAAGTTATGGCCAGAAAACCGGTTTTTAGGCCTAAAATTGTTCAACTTTGATGACAAATATCTCGAAAATAATGAGCTTTGAAGTAAATATGGGATACTATATTGCTTAAAGCCGTTGTCGTTAATATAATAAGCTACAAAAAACATAAGAAAACTAAGGGATTCCGATCGAAGGTCATTGGCATATGGGAGCCCCTTAAGGTAAAACCATAGAAAACATCTCTACATACACTTGTATTATATAAACAAAACTATGCAAATAACTTCAGTTCTATGTAAAATAAATAACTTAATATAAATATGTATTAATTATGAAACCAACCGCTCTATATAACGATATCTTTTTCCTTGTCACGCAAGCTTGGAGCAAGCGAGAGGGGGAATGTGTGAATTTCGGCTACTGCAGTTCGTGGTAAGGGGTACGCGGACGGCGGCCGAGCGCGTGGGGTCAAACCCGAACGAGAAAAAAGGGCGGGAAACTTCGAGGCGAGCGCGCGTCTTTTTCACGAATTCTTAAAATTTAATAAGTATAGTGGTCAACGCATGATAATTTATTTGTAAATATTATCAGTAGTTAGTTTTTATTACTCTGTGTATATAACTCCATCCTTTAGGTAAGTTTTTTGTATATATTTCGTCATGGATCCCCCTGATGATCCAGGGGGAGGCCTAGGAGTCCCCGAGGTATTGCATACGGTCACTATTTATAGTGACCACAATAATAAGTCGGATGGTATGGATACCGACGGTTCCATGTCTTCCGGGTTAAGGAAACGTAAGTCGGTCACTAGAAAAATTTGCCGCCACTGCAACAAAAAGAAGCGTGGCAAAAATGCAGAATCTAATAGAGATAGAGATTTGCTCCGGGATGATTGCAATTGCCAGGATTCTACTTTTAAGCCGGATAGCAATCAAGTTCAAGCCCCACCACCTCCTCCATCGTCAGCTCCGGTTACAGTACAAGCTCCGGTCTCAGTTACTGACACCGTTTCTCAGCCCGCAGACATGTTTAGGAAGCAGTTCATTCAGTCAGATTGTTCTCCTTATGTAATTCATGTGCAGAAACAGCAGGAGTCGCCCAATGATGGCACTTCTATTCACTCCATGGCTTTTGGGAACCTTCTAAAAAAACTCAATTTTAAAAACATTGTTAATGGTAGTATCAAACGCATTGGACGGAATAGAGTCACCCTTTCGTTTACAAAATACCAGGATAAAAAGGATAAACGGAACGGAAGGAGGAAAGGATAAACGTATATTTATGTGTTACAATTCTCTTCTTGTAGATTTATATGTCTTTCCCACCATCCAATGCTTCAATTGCTGCCGCTTTGGACACACACAGATGCAATGCAGATCAAAGCCGCGCTGTTACAAATGTGGGCAAGGGCACACTGGCTCTTCATGTAACATTGAGGAGGATTGTGCATCTTGTTGCTTGTGCTCTGGTCTTCATTTTGCGATAAATAAACGCTGTCCTGAGTTTGAACGCCAAAAGAATATTAAATTGACAATGGCACAAAGTGCAAAATCTTATGCGGAAGCATCAAAATTACATCCTCCAGTAACTAAACCTTATGCCGATGTAGTCATGGCTGCTCCTCCATCCTTCCAGACTGCAATAAATAGTCCATCTCACTCACTCAACAACACAGCTTCACAGTCTTATAAGAAGACAGTTTTTCTCAAACCCAGAAATATACCTAAGCCTCAAAAGGGTTATGACTCTCAGTCACATCATAATTTGACAAAAGACTACAATATGCAATCCCCTTCAGGGAATGGTAGCGCATTATTAAGTCACCCAAAAGAGCAATCTACTAAGGATATTATTCTAGAAATCATTATATTATTTTCCAATGCTAATAGTAATATGAATTCAGAACCGAACATCGCTGCTCAATTAATTAGTTTATTATCTAAAGTGTTCAATTTCAATAATGGCGAACAAATCCAAAGTTCTCCAGTGGAATTGCCATAGTATAAATAATAAGAAATCGGATTTACTTCATTTAATCAGGAAATATGATCCAATGTTATCACACTTTCCGAAACATGGCTTCGGTCTGAGTCATGTTTCAGAATTCCTGGCTACTCATGTCTCCGTGAAGATAGATCAGACGGATATGGTGGTGTAGCTATTCTTGTTAAAAACTCATTTAGTTTTACATATCATTCATTATCACATAGTAAAGATTATTCCATTATTTCCGCTATTGTAAATAACATCTGCATAGTTTCAGTGTACATTCCTCATCCTTCATTATCATTAGTCATTCTTAGGGAAATTAGAAGCATAATATCATCCCTTCCTTCCCCTTTCATTATTTTAGGTGATTTTAATTGCCATCACCCTGCCTGGGGATGCATCAATTCGAGTAATTTAGGAGAAGAAATAATTGATATGGTTCATTATTTTAATTTGTGTATATTAAACTCTGGAGCCCCGACGCGTCGCTCTGCTCCAAATGAGAATCCTAGTGCCATAGATTTGTCAATTTGTAGTTCATCAATTGCAGTGTCAGTATTTTGGGAGGTTCTTCCATTTTCTTATGGTAGCGATCATTTTCCGATTTTAATCTCATTCCCGTTCAAAAACAAACCGCTGATGAGAAGATTTCCACTTTTGGGTTATAAACTCCAGAATGACAAATGGCAACATTTTAGGGAGCATTTGGATGAGAAGTTGGCCCAATTGCCCGAGGTGTCCCATAACCAAGTTTTACAATCATCTGATGCTTTCGCTAAGCTTCTGATTGAAGTAGCAGATGAAGTATTTCCGTCCAAAAAGAAGGGTTCTCAGTTTGATATCCTCAGCCCGCCTTGGTGGGATTCCGAATGTACAGAAGCTGTTAAAAAGAGAAAACAGATGGAATTAGCATTTAATGATAATATCGACGCTGGAAAGGAGAAATGGGATAAGCGACACAAAGCTAACTTTACAGGAGAGCCAAAAAACTGCGCACTTTTTTGAAAAAAAATCATTAAAATTCGTCCCGTGGACAAATTTCTTAAATGAAGCATTTTTTATATAAATAGTGATGTTTTCTATATAATGTATTGTGTTTATTTTTTTACCGTAAAATTGATTATTTTAGGATATAGTGTCGCTTAAGCAAAATGGTTGAAAAAATAGATTTAGGTAAAATTATCTAACCGACACGTTTTATGAGAAATTTGACAGGTAAAAGAGTCCAACCTAACTTTTACAAAATAATTTTTCGACCTTAAATTATCCAATCCCAAAAAATGCATTTTTTATAGTCAGGTAAAAATACATATCCGCATAAATAAACATGAAATAAACCAGGAAAAGTCATCTAATCCCTTTTTTAGCAACAATTTCAAATGTGATAAACGACTTAAGCTACAATAAAACCTAATTATTTTCGTTTTCATCAGTAGCAAACCTACATTATTATAAAGTAGGTACCTAATGAATACCAAGTTAATGATTTGCACTAGGCGTAATAAACAAAAAAACTATTTTAGTATTTTGTGAAGCTTTATGTTTCAAATGAGCCTCACAGTAAACAAACATACGTTATTTTATTTTATATACCTTTTTGGGATCAAAATATCTTTTATCAAATCTACTACAACATCTATACATACCTATAATAAAGCTGCAGAGGGTCGAAAGTCTGTACATGAAAGATATTCGAAAAAAAGTTTGATGGGGATACAGGATAACAGACCACGTTCTAAAGAGTTTTTAGAATTTTTGTCCGTTTATATTATGTTTGTCTGTTTATGTGTACGCGCAGCACGTGAAAACGGCTGAACGGATTTTGATGCAAACTTTACTAATCTGTGGAGACAATTCCCGGGGTCGGACCCGGAGTGGGGTTGAATTTTGTATGGGAACTCCTTGAATCTATGAGCTAAAGGCTTGAAAATTTGCAAGCGTGTACTTGACTAGAAATTAAAAAAAACATCAGTTCAAACTATTACAAAATATAGATAAAACGTGAAAAAACTCTGGATGTAAAATAGTGATTTTACATAGTATTACAATAGTAATTAACTAGGCGGCTAAACACTATATATTAAACAAAACTGGTTGATACCTCCACCGATAGTAACTGTTAGACATCAGAGACCTAATTATATTGGAACTTCAGTCACTGACGACGTCGCTGTTGATATTGAAAACCAGCAACCTTGATCTCTGCCTTCCTATATTTGCTATGAAATCAGAGGTCATCTAAGGTTGATACTTATCTCGAATTAGCATAGTTCACCAACGTCAATGGATGCGGGTATAAAATTTGGACAAAACGGCATTCCTCTGAGAATTGGTTATATAGGTACTATTTTTTTTATGTGGAAAACATCCGTGACTTTCTGAAATATTATTGGGAGCGCAATAGAAGCGCTCCCTAAAGGGATATTTTGGGCCTTTCATACGTACGAAAACCTCAGCCTTCGCTTCGCTTCTTCTTCGCTTGCCTCCCCGTTTAACTTTGGGATGTCGACCCTCAAGTTTCGCTTGCAAGACACCGGAAGATAATGAGTTTCCTTAGAGGTCATTGCTCACATTAAGACCGCTCTCAGAAGGGTTGCTTTGGGCCTTTTATTTCAACGAAAAGGCCTTGCTTGCCTCGCCGCCCACTTCAGAACTTTGGCCTGGGATTACGCTTGCAAGACACCTGGGGATAGTAAGTGTAGGTACGTGGGGCTCGCCCTCAAGTTTCATTTGCAAGACACCGGGAGATAATGAGTGTCCATTCATGGGGGCGCATTTAGAGCGCTTTCTGATTTCTGAAGGAATGCTTCGATTCTTTTATTCTAACGAAAAGCACGGCCTTTGGCCTCGCTTGCCTCGCCACTCCGCTACGGGACTTACCTCGGCTCGCCACTCACCTGCGGAATAGTAAGTGTCCATGAGGGCTCGCTTGGCTCGCCGCTCATCTTCGGTACTTTGGCCACAGGTTTCGTTTGCAAGACACCTAGGGATTGTAAGTGACCGTGGGGGCTTGCTTTCGGGTCTTAGGCCCTCAAGCTCGCCTAGGCAGCGGTCTCTTAAAGCATTCTAAGGCCTTTAATTCCTACAGAAAATCTTAGCTTTCGGCTTTGCTTGCCTCCCCTTTTACCTTCGTGAATTGGGCCTCAGGTTTCGCTTGCAAGACACCCGAAGATAATGAGTGTCTATAGGGGTTTGCATTGCGAGCGCTCTCTAAAGGGATGTTTTGGGCCGCTGTCCAATGTAAAGCTCGGCTTTTGGCTTCGCTGCCATCTGGGGATAGTAAGTGTCCGTGAGGGCTCGCCCTCGGGCCTTCATCACTCAGGCGCGCATTGGGAGCACTTTCTTAAGGCTTGATTTGAACCTGTCATTGTTACGAAAAGCTCGGCCTTCGGCCTCGCTTGCCTGCCCGCTCCCCTTGGCGACTTTGGTCTTCGGTTTCCCTTGCAAGACACCTGGGGATAGTAAGGCATTCAGCCCCCAAGCTCGCATAGCGACCACTCTCTAAAAGCATGGTTAGGACTTTTCATTCCTACGCAAAGCTCAGCCTTCGGCTCCGCTTGCCTCTCCAATTACTTTCAGGATTTCGGCCCTAAGGTTTCGCTTGCAAGATACTCGGAGATTATAAGTATCCGTGGGGGCTCGGCCTCGGGCCTACACTCACATTTAGGGATTTTGGCTAGTACCTGCGGATAGTGAGTGTCCGTGGGGCTCGCCCTAGGACCTTCAAACCTGGGGCTCGCATAGGGAGCGCTTTCTCAAAGGATACTTTGGGGATCTATGTAATATTTTTGACGACAAACTTTATGACTGTGTTTATTTAGATTCGAAGAGAATTTTAATTGTTATAGGCACAGTCTATGGAAAAGAAATCTTTATTTTAAAATTTGTCAGTTATAATACAACAGAAGTTAACTACATAAGAACATTATGTTTAAACCATAGGTAATTTATACGTGTACGAAGTCGCGGGCAGAAGCTAGTACTCAATATGAATGTCATTTATTCTCAATAAACAACACAATTAGCTATAACAATATTAAAGTAAAAACTCATACTTCGAGTACAAAACGAAAAAAAACTCTAAATTACCGTAATTGAGAATAACATAAACCTTATTAGAATAACAAAATCACAATGCCCATTTCCTCCAATCTGAATAAAAAATATTAAATAATAATGTCGGGCCTAGGCGACGTCTTGTTAGGCACTGCTCAAGTTAGATGGCGTTTGGGTGCAACTGGCGCGCCCGAAAGTAATGCGTTAGCGACACTTTTTTATACTGTGTGTGGTAATAACCACTTTCATAACTATAAAAAGTTAGTACTAAATGCGCTATATTTCAAAAAGCATATAAGGTAAAGTTATCTAACAAATTCTAAAACAGATCTGTATTTTTAGTACATTCTAAACGACAAATTGGTGTAAAAGCAATTCAGGATAAACGACAAATTGATTGGAATTTCATTTATGCAATTTGGGGTAAACGACAGTCGTATTTCAATGTAGTTTCAAGTAAAAGTGGATAAGCGACAAAAGTTTTTTATCTGCAACTAAGTAAATGTGGCTAAACGCCAATAGAATAGATATGACAACCAAGTAATTTTATCTAACCATATATATTTTTATATGAAGATTTAGGTAAAATGTCTCAAATGACATTAAAATATTTTATGCGGGCAGGTAAAAAAAGATAACCAACAAGTGAAAGGTAAGTTGTAATGAAGTAAAACTATCCAAGTTAAGTTTAATCTGATCTGACAAATAAGTAAAAAAATCTAAGTCTCATTTCGCAATATAACATTTTATCTAATCTCCATTTTCCACAAAGTGATCAAATATCCAGTCGTTTAGTGAGAAAAACATGACAGTAATCCTCTAAATCACCGATGGGATAAGCGACACCAAAGTCGTCCGACGGATACGAGACCCAGCCCATTCGATGCAGAAAAATCTGCCGATTCCAACGATATATATAACTCAATATCTCCAAAAATGTCGCTTATCCCATTTCTCCTTTCCAGCGTCGATATGAATGAGGAAAATTTTAATAGCTTATTAGGGGTTATGAAGGAGACAAAACAATTTTTAAACAAAAAGAAGCTTGAGGGTTGGCGCTCCTTCTGTGCATCTATATGCCCTAGTACTCACCCATCTGAAGTTTGGAAAAAAATTCGGATGTTTAGGGGGGCCTTTGTTGAAACTAATGGCCAAATTGATCCTTCCATTGCTGGAAAATTCTTAAATAAGTTAGCTCCTCCTTTTGTCCCATTTCCTTTTCCAATTAGTGTTGAATTTTTAAGATCTTCTAATGTTGATAATGATACACAGCGATTTAATAGTCCGTTCTCAATGCCAGAATTGAAGAGTGTGCTCACTTATGTCGTAGATTCCGCCCCGGGCTGCGATGGTATTCCTTACTCTTTTTTGGTACATGCCAGTGATAATGTGTTAGGTTATTATCTGGACCTTATCAATGTTATCTTTCTGACAGGTAATATTCCTCCCAAATGGAAAATGCAATTAGTGTTGCCACTTCTCAAACCAAATAAACCCCGTTCTGATCCAAATTCTTATCGTCCTATTGCGTTGTCATCGGTTTTAATCAAGGTCATGGAACACTTGGTTAAAAATCGATTGGAGTGGTTTATTGAAAGTAAAAGATTACTACCAGATATTCAATATGGCTTTCGGAAGAGCAGAAGCACTTTAGACTGTGTTAGTTTGTTAGGTTCTGATATACTTCTGGCATTCTCCGAAAACAAGTGTGTGGTGGCTTGTTTTGTAGATATCAATTCGGCTTATGATAATGTAAATATTTCAATTTTAGTTAATAAGCTGTTGTTGCTGGGTGTTCCAAGTCGTTTGTGTGTTATGATCTCCGCTATGTTCTCTGAACGATTTATAAGATTAAATTTAGTATCTGAAATTTTATATAGAACAGTATGGAAAGGACTACCACAAGGGTCTGTTCTTAGTCCTTTACTGTTTAACGTTTATACATACGATTTACTTCCTCATTTGACTGATTCTGTATCCGTTATTCAATATGCTGATGATATAGTATTGTATTGTAATAATAAATCTATTCATAATGCTTGTGAGATTATGAACTGTAATTTACTAAATTTGAAAATATATTTGGATAAGAATGGCCCAGATCTCTCAGTTTCAAAATCTGCAGCAATTTTATTTTCTCCTAGGAAAAGATCCGTAGATGTAAATTTGACTTACAATGGATCTACAATTTCGTTTTGCAAGGAATTTAAATATTTAGGAATTGTTTTAGACTACAAACTTTCAGCCAAAGATCATTGTAATTACGTGAGGAACAGATGCGAACGTTCACTAAATATATTGAGATGTTTGGCTGGTGTTTGGTGGGGAAGCCACCCATTCTATTTGAAACTCATTTATAATGCTGTTATAAGGAGCGTTTTAGATTATGGCACTTTTCTTCTAACTCCTGGTACTGCAGATGCCCTTAACATGTTAAATGTTATCCAAAACAAGTCTCTAAGGACAGTCCTTGGTGCAATGAAGACAAGTCCTGCCAATGCAATGCAAGTGGAGGCGGTGGATCCGCCTATTCACTTAAGACGTCAATTTCTAGCCGATAGATATATTTTTAGAACCATGCAATTCTCTAATCATCCTCTATTATGTAAATTATCTGTTCTTCACAATCACATTCAGACATCTTCGTATTGGCGTAATAGAAGTCCTCCTTGTATTATAAATAGTTATCTTAAGTTCCAGAGTTTAATTTCGCCTACTGTCAGATATCTCTCTCTTCCCATATATGAAAAAGACTTTGATTCACTGACCATTGCACTACAAGTTTTTCTGGATTCTGGCATCGTTAAAGATAGAGCAAGTGCAAAGCCAATATTTAACAATTTGGTTGGTGAAAATTGGGCTAATTGGCATCATATTTATTCAGATTGTGCAGGACGGACATAGCCAATAAACTGTTAACTACATATGTACCTAGATTACCTAAAGATAGATATAATTATAATAGATGTTACCCGCCTTTGTCAGAGTCTAGTTAGAAACCTAAATAAACATTATTGATCTCGTCTTTCCTTTACACCCAAATAGGGATATAGAAAACCAATAAAACGGTTCGAATGAGTTTCCAAGTGGTTAAACATTAGGTTTCCACTTATAAGAATGTAAATAAACAAGAAACTCATTAGATCCTACTCGCCTGCCGTCTCAAACCACACTGAGGGCGAGCGCGGGGGAACGGTCTGAGGGGGACGAGGGACGTAAATATAGAGCGTTCCCGGGCTCGCGCGCAGTAACAGCGAGAACGGCGGGCGAGCGGGAGCTTGAATTTAGTATGTCTAATAAGAATAAGTAAGTGTATAAACAAATTAAGATAACCATGTATTTAGAATAAGATTTATTGACAAATAAATGATAGCGGGGTGAGGTAGGGTTGGAGGGGTGGGGGGTTCGAGCCCAATAGTATAAAATGGCGGCCGGGCCGCCATACAATTCATTCTACGCCGACTACTCGAACCGACCACAGCTCCAGCCCTGCCAAGCCTCAAGAATTCCTGAAAGCTGAGTTTTCACTGCATCTCACCCACCAACCAGCCATAGGTGTACGTCCTGTACATGCTGGTCCTTCGAACCGGATAATGAAGAAAAGGCCAACAACGAGATCAAAGACCGGAAAACTTACGCTAGCGCAACTCATCATGAAAAATATGGAGCCGTCAACGTCGGACGAAACGGGCACCTCCACGTCGAGAACGGCAACTACCAGTCAAGACAGTTCGGGGCCGTCGCAGGAAAACCCACAGTTACGCCAACATCCTGCGACGCCGTCGCCTCACGAACCCCAGCAGTCAAGACAACCCATAGAACAGTTGCTGTCAGAAGCCCTACAGTCAAGAATCCAGCCCACAGAACAGCGGCCGCAGGAAAACCCACAGTCAGACCCACCTGCGGCCACGCTGCGACAGGAAACCCCACAGACAAGCCATAATCCTGTCGCATCGCCGCCATCGAGGTCCGTCAGGTCCACGACCAGTCAACGTGCTCGCCGCCTCGCACAAGCGCGGGAAGAAGCTCTTAAAATAAAGCTAGAGCTCGCGCACGCGCGATTAGCCGCCATAGAAGCCGAAGGCAGCGACGAAGAGGACGGCGACACCATAGCATCTACCGTCCAGCCAGGACACCGCATCGACGAGTGGCTCGAGTTCAGCCGCGGACACGTCCTCGCCATCACCAATACAGCCCACTTCGAAGAACCCGAGCCTGCACACCCACAGTACCCGTCACAGGCTCGACGAAACTACGCCGAGGGCACGGGACCCGACGCCACCGCCGCGCGTCACACGGTTCCTGCCCCTCCCCCCGCTGGGGGAAACCACGCCCAACCGACCGTACCCGCGCCGCCGCACGCGTACGCTCAGCCGCCGCCGGCATATCCACAAGCGGATATGCGAATAAATGATGTCATAGCCACGCAGAACCCACAGAATATCAACCTGAGTGAACTCGCGTCAGCCATCGCCGTCGCCGCCCGCGCCGGTCATAGAGAAGCGCCGAGATATCACGCCGAGTTGCCGCCTTTCGGCGGATCGCATCAAGAGTGGCTATCATTCAGAGCCGCTTACAACGAAACCGCCTCAAACTACAACGAGGTGGAGAACATAGCAAGATTAAGAAGATGTCTCAAAGGAAGAGCAAAAGAAGCAGTCGACAACCTTCTAATCTACAACGCCCGTGCCGATGAAGTTATGAGAAGTCTAGAAGCCCGTTTCTGCCGTCCCGACGCCATCGCCCTCGCCGAGCTCGAACGACTACGCGCGCTGCCGCGCCTCAACGACGGCCCGCTCGACATATGTGTTTTCGCCAGCCGCGTCGCTAACGTCATAGCGACGCTCAAAGCGCTTGACCGTGCTCACTACCTACACAGCCCCGAGACAACAAGGGCCATGATGGAGAAGTTTACGCCGGCCCTGCGCTACCGATGGTTCGACTACGCGACTACACAGAAAACCGACGAGCCCGAGTTACTGAAAATATCTGCTTTCCTGCAACGCGAAGCGGACTACTGCGCGCTCTACGCGCAGCCCGAGAATGTCGACGGCCCGAATCATCACTTCACGAAGAGGACACACAGAGCTCTCGTGACCACAGACAAGCCGACACCCAAGTGCGCCTGCTGCAACAACGTCGGTCATCAAATAGAAAAGTGCAGCAAATTCGTCGAGAAAACATTAGAAGATCGCTGGAAGATAGCCAAAGACCAGCGGCTGTGTTTTCGGTGCCTGCGTCATCGGACAAGGACGCACGCTTGCAAACGTGTCAAGTGCGAGCGAGACGGCTGCGAGTATTTTCATCACAACCTGTTGCACTACAAGAAAATTGAACAAAGAAATGAAGCCGTCACCTCTACGCGGGCCTCCAGAGAAGCGCGGGCCTATCTGAAAATCATACCGGTCACTATCTCGGGACCGGCGGGAGCCGTCGAAACCTACGCCTTATTGGACGACGGCTCCACCATCACTCTCGTGCAAGAGGACATCGCGAGGGACTTGGGCCTAGACGGACCGACAATACCGCTACAAATAGAAGCAATCACCGAAGAGAAAATCGACGCATCGAATTCACGCCGGGTCACACTCAGCATCCGCGGCGCCGACCATCACCACAGGGTCGGCGCCCACACCATAGAGGATCTCCGCCTATCGCCACAGTCCATCAAACAAGAGGACCTCCGTGACTGCGCACACCTGAGCGACATAGAAAATCAACTGAGGTACGAGAGCGCGAAGCCGAAAGTGCTAATTGGACAAGACAATTGGCACTTACTCGTCAGCAACGAGACACGTCGAGGACAGCAGCATCAGCCAGTGGCATCTCTCACGCCGCTGGGCTGGGTGCTACATGGGGCGCACACACGTATCACCGGTAAGCGAGTGCACGCAATACATCATGTGAATATCTGTGAAAATGAGAAAAGTGAAGATTTGAACTCGCAACTCAGCAAATATTTCGCGCTCGAATCCCTACTAATCGAGCCGAAATTGCCCCAATCAAGCCCGGAAGAGCGTGCGCGCATCATTTTAACCCAGTCAATGAAGACTACCGCCGACGGTCATTATGAAGCCCCGCTACTGTGGAAACAGCCCGACGCCCGCTTGCCTGACAATTACGAGAACACGCTGAGGAGACTCCACAACATAGAAAAGAAGCTCGATAAAAATGAAGAACTCAAGAAAAAGTACAACGAAAAGATGGACGCCCTCATAGTCAAGGGGTACGCCGAGCCCGCTCCGCCTCCAAGTCAGAGAGGGTATGGTACCTCCCTCATTTCCCGGTACTAAACCGGAAAATGAGAATCGTCCATGACGCTGCTGCCGCTACGAGGGGGGTCTCCCTTAACGACCGCCTCCTCACCGTGCCCGACCTGCTGCAGTCACTGCCGGGCGTCCTAATGCGCTTTCGCCAACACCCTATCGCCGTGGGAGCTGACATCAAAGAAATGTTTATGCAAGTGAAAGTGAAGCCTGAAGACAGAGACGCCCTGCGCTACCTGTGGCGGGGTGATCAACGAGGCGACGCCCCTCCACGAGAATATCGCATGACGTCACTCATATTCGGCGCGACGTGCTCACCGTCAATAGCGATATACGTCAAGAATATCAACGCCCAGAAGCACGAAGGCACGCATCCCGAGGCCGTCAAGGCAATAGTCCGACACCACTATGTCGATGACTATTTACACAGTTTCAAGACAGAGGAGGAGGCGATTAGTGTATCCAGTACTGTACGTGACATACACAAAGAAGCACACTACGAGCTACGTCAGTGGACCTCCAACTCTGCAAAGGTCCTCCGAGCCCTCACTTCGGAGGACCTCGCCTCTACACACGTCGACCTCAATAAGAGCGAGATGCAAAACGAACGGGTATTGGGACAAATATGGAAGCCGGCGAGCGACGAACTCGCTTTTAACTTGGACCTCACCCGCCTGCCGCCGGGAGCTCTGGACGAAGCCGAACCTACAAAGAGACATGTACTAAAAATTACTATGTCAATCTTTGACCCACTCGCTATGATTGTCACCGGTGTTGCCAGGCACCGGTGACAATCATAGCAAAGAAGTTACTACAAGAGGTGTGGCGCCGCGGCACGGGCTGGGACGAGAAATTGGACCCGGACCTAGCGCAACGGTGGGCGGAGTGGACGCGGCATCTACGAGCACTGCGAGACCTGGCGATACCGCGCGCCTATCCCCACTACGGCGACTCCTTCAGGCGCGAGATACACGTCTTCGTCGATGCGAGTGAATCGGCCTACACGAGCGCACTATACTGGCGTACAACAACGACCGACGGGCGAGTGCACGTGTCCTTAATAGCAGCAAAAGCGAAGGTGGCCCCGCTGAAAGTGATGTCCATACCGCGCCTCGAGATTCAAGCTGCGGCCATGGGGAGTCGAATGGCGGCCGCCGTAATAGAAGAACACGATCTCAAGCCAGACACGAAGACCTTTTGGACCGACAGCCGCACAGTGCTCGCGTGGCTGAGGGCTGGCGCGCGCACCTACAAACCATTCGTCGCGCACCGCATCGCCGCTATTGAAGAAAACACCACAGTGAACGAGTGGCGCTGGGTACCTACGAAACTCAACGTCGCCGACGAAGCCACGCGCGAAGTGCCGCCCGAGTTCGACAGTGAACACAGATGGTTTAGAGGGCCAGACTTCCTGCGCGACGACCCTGCGACGTGGCCCACCGAGCCGTCTCAGCCGCACGAGTGTCAAACAAATGAAGAAAGAGTACACGCAACGCGAGTCGAAACCAAGAAATCGGGCCCACTCGCCTGGCTGCCAGATCCCACGCGATTCTCGAGGTGGGAGCGACTACTGCGGACTATAGGCAGAGTGTTACAATTTATTGACCTCTGCCGACCCCGCCACGTGCGCGCGCACTATAAGCGCACTACGCGGAATAAACAAGCCGATCCCGACTGGAGCAAACAACGCAAGTCTGCGCCGCCGCCGCCGCCGCCGCCTAAAAAGCTGCAACAAAGAAAATACAAAATATTAGATGCGTCTTACCTACACGAAGCGGAGCGCCTTGTGGTACGCGCCAGTCATCTGGAAGCCTTCAGTGATGACGTCAGTGACCTGAGAAATAACAGACCGCCGAGCGCCCATAGTCGCTTATGTCATATGGCGGTCGAGTTAGTGAATGACGTCATAGTTATCAAGACACGGATCAACGCCGCGATTGATATCACCGAGCTACAACGACGACCGCCGGTCCTTGACGGCGATCACTCGGCGGTGAAGCTATACATAGATTATGTGCACCGACAAATGCAACACAATGGCGTCGAAGCTACCGTGAACGAGTGTAAACAACACTACAGTATACTGCGTCTACGGCCCGTCACGAAAATGATAGTGCATCGATGTCTGCCTTGCCGGATCAAGAAAACGTTGCCGCCAACCCCGCCAACCGTTGATCACCCGCGGTGCCGCCTAGCCCATCACCAGCGACCCTTCTCATACACGGGTTTAGACCTATTCGGCCCCTTAACAGTGACCATCGGCAGAGGGACTCAGAAGAGGTACGTGACGCTATTCACGTGCCTAACAACGCGCGCCGTTCACCTGGAGGTGATAACCAGCTTGACAGGGGACTCCGCGGTCATGGCCCTCCGGCGCATGATCGCGCGCCGCGGCTGTCCGGCCGAGATTTGGTCGGACAACGGGACCAACTTCCACTCAGCCGACAAGGAGCTCCGCGAGGCCTACGGCAGCGCCCTCGAAGCCGGCGCCGCCCAGCGCGCCATCAACTGGAAATTCATACCGGCGGGAGCTCCGTTCATGGGCGGAGCCTGGGAAAGGATGGTACGAGCGGTGAAGAGGGCCCTGCACGCCGTGCTGGACGAACGCCGCCCCAGCGAAGAAGTCCTAACTACTCTGCTCGCCGAGGCCGAATACACGGTGAACAGCCGCCCCCTCACGCACGTGGCCGTCGAACCCGACGAACCAGAAGCCATCACGCCGAACCACTTCTTCTTCTTCCTTTCCACTTCTTCTTCCTCCTGGGCGGGTCCGCTCGGGCCCCCAACCCCGGGACCTTCGATGACTCCACACTCGTCGGCCGCGCGACCTGGAGGACGAGCCAACGCCTGGCCGAACACTTCTGGGCCCGCTGGCTGAGGGCGGCCTATCAACGTCGGAGACATCGTGCTCGTAGTCGACGGGACCCTGCCTCGCAACACATGGCCGCGAGGCCGGGTGACGGCCGTATACCCGGGACCAGACGGCGTGACACGCGCGGTCGACGTGGCAACGAAGGGCGGAGTCTTCAGGCGGCCGACCAAAAAGCTGGTGATCCTGCCGACGGAGCCCGACGACGTGCACGCGAGAGATACTCCAACGCTCACCCGAGCGATGGACGGCGGGAGAGATGTGCAGGATGGACATAGCCAATAAACTGTTAACTACATATGTACCTAGATTACCTAAAGATAGATATAATTATAATAGATGTTACCCGCCTTTGTCAGAGTCTAGTTAGAAACCTAAATAAACATTATTGATCTCGTCTTTCCTTTACACCCAAATAGGGACATAGAAAACCAATAAAACGGTTCGAATGAGTTTCCAAGTGGTTAAACATTAGGTTTCCACTTATAAGAATGTAAATAAACAAGAAACTCATTAGATCCTACTCGCCTGCCGTCTCAAACCACACTGAGGGCGAGCGCGGGGGAACGGTATGAGGGGGACGAGGGACGTAAATATAGAGCGTTCCCGGGCTCGCGCGCAGTAACAGCGAGAACGGCGGGCGAGCGGGAGCTTGAATTTAGTATGTCTAATAAGAATAAGTAAGTGTATAAACAAATTAAGATAACCATGTATTTAGAATAAGATTTATTGACAAATAAATGATAGCGGGGTGAGGTAGGGTTGGAGGGGTGGGGGGTTCGAGCCCAATAGTATAAAATGGCGGCCGGGCCGCCATACAATTCTTCTCTCGATTCCAGGGGCTCAAGACCGGTGCGATCTTTCTCGACGTAGCGAAAGCCTTCGACAAGGTCTGGCATAACGGGCTTGTATACAAGTTATACCAGCTCGGAATGCCGGACAGACTCGTACTCACAATACGAGATTTTCTCAGTGACCGAAGCTTTCGATACCGACTGGAGGGAACGTATTCGGACCCACACCCCATCCGGGCCGGAGTCCCGCAAGGCTCCGTGCTCTCTCCCACTCTCTACTCGTTATTCACAAACGACATTCCCAGGCACCCTAAGGTGCAACTGGGGTTGTTTGCGGATGACACCGCGCTCTTTACGACTCATTGTAAGTACGCTACTATCCGGCGATACCTCCAAGAGGCAATCTCCGACCTAGGTCGTTGGTTTAATCTTTGGCGTATCGAAGTCAACCCGGAGAAAAGCACTGCAATAGTCTTTCATCCGTCGGACTGCATTAGTACAGAAAGGCGGGTGGCTCCGATCCAGATGTTTGACCGACCCATCCCCTGGGTCAACGAGGCCAAATATCTTGGAGTGACCCTCGAAAGGAGACTGACTTTCCGTAGCCACATCCGTAGGGTACGCAACCGCGCGTTGTTCGTGCTAGGAAGGCTAGGGCCGATGATCAACAAGTTTAGTAAAATGTCACTTAGGAATAAGCTGACACTCTACAAGACTTGTGTTCGTCCAATCATGACATATGCAAGTGTAGCATTCGCTCACGTGCCTATGTCATCGCTCAAGCCGCTTCAGGTCATTCAGAATCGTTTTCTCCGAAGGGCGACTGGTGCCCCGTGGTACCAATCGAACCTCAGCCTGCACCACGACATGGAGATTAGCACCATGTATGGTTTCTTTAAGCAGGCTGCCAGACGTTATTTTGATAACGCTCCCCACCATAGGAATCCGTTAGTTAGGAAGGCTGCTGACTACGTCCCCATCCCTCCACCCTCTGTCGTTACTCGGCGCTCACTGATTAGGGGCCGCACGGTCCGGCGTCCTAGGCACACACTCACGGACCCGGACGACGAAATCACAGCGTCCATCGAAAGATGGAACGCTGCGCTTTCGGCGTCCAACACATCGCGTACACTTCAGCGTTCCCGCCGGCGGGGACGTTCACCGCGAGACAACACAGACACATACAGTCCGCTTTCGTCCCGGTACCGCCGCATACCGGGTAGAGTCAGTCCGACGCAAGTCGGGCCTAGCTGAGTTTCTTGCTGGACTCTTCTCAGCTAGGCTAGGTTTTAGCGAACCAGCGATAAAACTCCCAGTAGTTCGATACCACTCACACCCCAGATTCGGTTGATACCGTTCAACCAATCTCACTGGAGCGCAAACTCTTAGAGTATTCCAGTGTACAAACTTCCCCGCGTGGTCGTGCCGGAGGCTTCCCCTGGATTTTCCCCAGGCCACCCTCCAACCACGCAGTTCGACCGCTATATTGGGTCCGTCCTATTATAGCAACAGTCAGGTTCAAAAAAAAAAAAAAAACCATATAATTCATTCTACGCCGACTACTCGAACCGACCACAGCTCCAGCCCTGCCAAGCCTCAAGAATTCCTGAAAGCTGAGTTTTCACTGCATCTCACCCACCAACCAGCCATAGGTGTACGTCCTGTACACAGATGCATCTGAAAGATCGGCATTAAGCTGTGTTGGGGTTGGTGTATTCCACCAACAGTTTAATACTGTAATAAAAATTAAACTCCCTCCAGAGTCATCAGTATTTTCTGGTGAACTATTTGGCATTTTCAAAGCGCTGGAATATGTTTGCATGTTAAATTTAAAAAACTCCGTAATTTTTTCTGATTCCAAAAGTAGCCTTCAAGTCTTAATTAAATCACCTTTTAAAATGTATAATTATCCGTTACTATATGAGATTCGAGCTATTTTATTAAAATGTCGATTAATGGGGCTCACTGTGAATTTTGTCTGGGTGCCAAGCCATTGTGGTATTTCGGGTAACGAAAGGGCGGATAGTTTGGCAGTGGATGCTGTGGTTTCTGGGGATATCTCTTCTTATAAAAATTTCTACCATGATTTACTATCACTTCCAAAAACATATCTGCAATTGTCATGGGAGTTCTTTTGGTTTTGGAGTAGTCTGGAAACAGGGGTCTATTACCACAGGATCCAAAGTGATATTCCGATGAAGCCTTGGTTTTTTGGTAAAAAAACATTGAATAGACGCGAAATTTCATGCTTAACTCGTATGAGATTGGGCCATACGTGTGCTCCTTCTCATCTGGCAAAATTTAACATTATAAGTGAGCCTAAATGTGACTGCGGTGCTGAGGAAGCTGATGTTAACCACATAATCTTATCTTGCCCGTTGTACGATCGTACTGTGTTCCTTGATGCGCTCCTATCTGAAAATGTTCCTTTTCCCACCGATATTTCCTCTCTGCTTATTAATCCAAATGTTTATATTATTCTGGGTAAATTTATTTTTGATAATAACATCAAATTATAGTATTATCCATTCTTTATAGTTTATTTATACGTATTTCAATTCCATTCCTGCCTTGATTATTTTTTTGCAAATTCTGATATATCCTTTCCGCAATTACCCTATTTTATTTCCTTCCCTTTTTATCACTAACTTGACTATGGCTATGGGCAAACGCCCGCAAGTCCATTGAAAAAAAAAAAAAAAAACGCCGAACGAATGTTTCAGATGTAAAGGATGCGACAAAAGATAATTTAGTAACATAAGAAACAAGACACTCAACTTTAACAAAAGGAACGAAAACAAGGGAGAGATTATCTATAAAAGGGATGGGACCCAGGATGAGGGGATCAGTTCGTTTTGGAATTTCAGAGTAATTAGTCGAATTGCTGTCCGTTTGGGGATCAGTGAGTACTGGAAATTTGGAGTGTGAGGTCGAATCGCTGCCGGTTTGGGATCTCGATAATTGGAGGTTGAGGAGGAGTTGGAGCTCAGACCACGGAGTTGGAGTCTAAAGCTGGCTGAAGGAAGGAGGCAGAAGTGGAGCAAAAGGTAGCACTATAACTACTATCCCTGAGCGACGGTGAAAACACGTCGAGGTCATGTGAGTACCTTAAATTTAACTGAAAGTTTATTTTGTTTGTGTGTGTGTGTATTTCGGGAGTGAATTGTTGTTTGGAAGTGTGAATCAGTCAGATGACACAGGAGGCTAGACGTAAGTCTAAATCGAGCGCAGTTTTAGTGTACTAATTTCAGCTAGAACAGCATATTATTAGGGTTATATTGTACGTGAAAGCCGGTAGATACATAGGCAATTGATTCTTTAGTATACTATGAATTTATGATGTGTTTTCCATGTAGGGTAATTTACAAATTGTATTTAATGCGGTTTTCCCGCCAAAATGAGACCTGAAAACATTATGTAACGACTTACAGACGCAGACTATCAACTAAATTAGAATACATCTAAAGTAGTTTACGTGAGGCTAATTACTACTCTTTGTGTACTAATTAGTGATTATTTCCAGGCGTATTTAATTTCCTTATGTAATCTTGTACGTTTGTGTATTACAGGGACTGAACTACCCCTCAATTTTCCTTTTACAACTTTCATCAACCAATAATTGACCGTGCCTATTCATTATGGAAAGAGTTTTCTCGGTATTATAAAGTATTTATGTAATAACTAAAGATGTGACAAATTTAGTGACCCCGAGAGAACAAACTTCTTTTGTATTAACTATATATCTTTTTTTGCAAGTCATATAAAAGGATTCCGTAAATTTTTACCCTTATGAATATATTATTAAATTTAGAATGCGAAATAGTGAAGGGAAAACCTTTGTTAAGGAAGATGATAAAATAAAGAAACCTTGGCAATGGTGTTGCTGGCTATGATACTTTAATTATTAGTCACAGATTGTTAAGAAATTTGAACACTAA
Organism: Epinotia demarniana; assembly: GCA_945867215.1. Classification (NCBI taxonomy): domain Eukaryota; kingdom Metazoa; phylum Arthropoda; class Insecta; order Lepidoptera; family Tortricidae; genus Epinotia; species Epinotia demarniana. The sequence goes on from OX244272.1 coordinate 7,075,397, forward strand.
ATTCATAAAAGGAGACTCTTGAAGCGGGAGGGATTTGTGATATTCTCCTGTTTTAAAACAAGACTTATTGGCATGGAAAGTGTATTTTATATTACAGCCTTCTAAAATGTTAGTGTTAATTATTAACAAATTTAAAAATTAATAAGAAAAATTCAGAGTTAAAATTATTATAAGAACTAAATAGAAAGTAGTTTAAGGTGCATAGGCGATCATTAAATCGTAGGATTGTGGTCAGCGAAGTGGTTTACTTTAGTATATAAATTTATAAAGAATAATGAATCTTTTGAGTTGAGTTCTTATCATCGGAGACTACATCATCAGCCTATATACGTCCCACTGCTGGGCACAGGCCTCCTCTCATGTATGAGAGGGAACGGGCAGTAGTCCCCACGCTGGCCCAGTGCGGATTGGGGACTTCACATACACCTTTGAATTTCTTCGCAGATGTATGCAGGTTTCCTCACGATGTTTTTGCTTCACCGAAAAGCTAACGGTAAATATGAAATCATATTCCGTACATAAGTTCCGAAAAACTCATTGGTACGAGCCGGGTTCGAACCCACGACCGCCGTTTGACAGCCGCATGCCTGAACCACTGGGCTACCGTAGCTTTGGCATCGGAGACTAGCCGAAAGGTAAATAGTTGGGTAACCCCCACTTAAACTAATATCGTTAGTGCTAATTTCATTACACCTAACAACGTTCGATATAATTTTCATTAGCCCTAATATTCGGATAACTAATTTTATATGGCATAATTATTTGCTGCGCCTAATTTCAAACCTCCTAATCATTCCTAATACTAAACATCAAGTGTGCTAATATATTGGAAACTAATAATCATTTTTCCTAATGACTACTAAGCATAATGATTAATATGCCTAATGATCACTATGTTTAATGTTCACTGTAACTACAAGGTTACATAACTAGATGATTCTCTTAAAAAAAAAATTAGGTACGTAATTCAGACAAACTCTATTAAAATATTTCTCACGCCCGGTGTTCTTTGAAATCGACCTAATGTAAACAAATAAAGGACAAAGCTGGTATTGTATGTCGTCCAAATTATGATCACTTGATACGAGTTCTTAAAAGCGCTATGCTAGCATAAACAATTCATGAGCTTAAATACGAAAGAACTTATATCAGTTGCAATACTATAACACATATGTCTTTTGACAAACCTATAGTGGGATTATTAATTATTGTAAACCAAAATGACGTATGTTAATACGGCATGTAAAATAATTACACCTTTTGAAGATTGCACAAGAATCAATGTAAGACTCCGGGTGTTAGAAATAAGGGCAGTCGGGATTGAACCTCGAAAAGAAAGGCTGAAATTATTCCATTCGGATTCCTTTATAATTAAGTATCATTTGATTTTGATATTTGATTGCGCGCGCGTTCAGTGTTTTATATTTCCTGAAATAGTGTTCCATTTTTAGAATCTTTGTGACATGTGACATGAAACATTTAAGACATTTTATAGACGAATAAGTGAATTTAGAGTAGGCACGTATTTTTAAGACGATTGACAATACTGTCAGTGTAAAAACATTAAGTGTTTGATTTGTTTTATACGAATAGTGTGTAACTGCAATTAATAATCATAAGTAAAGTCAGTGTTCATATAAAGTATCTCTATGTTAACGTAATTATGTAATTTATGGCTTATTGTCTGTTATGTTCGGTATGTAATACTTAGGTCGTCGCTACGGGAGATAGCTGGAGGTATGGTTCTGCGTGTTAATTGCTGTTGTATCCCAAGGCATACTAAATTATATGTTTAGTTATTTCTCTTCTGCAAATCAACGGGTCCGCTGAGACGTTTCATTGAAGATTATTTAGGGGGCCATTAGGGCCAGATAATATTCTAAATTTAGTATTATGTCAGTACTATTCCCGGTATGAGAGTGGATTTAAAAACCATACTACTATTGTATTGAAACTCTAAATTGAATAAGAATGCATGGATAGGATAAAATGATAGCATTACAATGTGATTGAAACTTTTCAAGAGCACACATATCTCAATTTTATACCGGGCTCTTTCAATATATCTAAGACATTGTAGTGTTATGCATGTATTGGCTTTTTGATTCTATTATTTGTGACAAGATAGTGAACTTACACCAAACCGCTCTTACACACACCCATTGTATTTCTTGGCTTTAGCCTGATTACAATGGACATACACTCAGATATATATCACACTTACGCGACATACATTAGCTGACACACCACGAGCTTAGATTTCATTTGATATACATGCACTTAGGTACACTCGATGCAAGGCTTTTTGGCTGATACTAGATCCTGGAAAGCTGGAGTCGACTCGAGTTTACACCTAAGGAATCTGACGTGTCAATTCCTTAGAAGCTGTGAACTCTACACCACACGCTAGGAATTCAAGCAAGGCCTGAGTTATGTATACGTCTGTAACATACTCTCTGTTTTCCCTGGGGCGCAACCTTTCGATAAAGCTGACCCCTGACGTCTGATGTCATGTGTGAAGGCAGAGAGCTCTCCGTCCAATTTAAGGGGTCTACAGTACACGGTATGTTATAGCAAAGATGTAGTATTCAGAGCACCTTGTACATAATCGGCAACAATCACTATTTTTGTTACAAATACCGCGGCTGCATGAACGTTAGGGCATGCGTAAATTCAGCTGCGCGTCATGCTTTGCGTAATTATTAAAATTATTTTTTAAAATAGTTATTTGGCAATCAGCGTAAAGTTCAATTAAAAGTACTGAAGTACTTAAGAATCGTGTAAGATGATGTATGTGTAGGTGAGATGGTTTGAATCAAATAGATAGAAAGGGTTGATAGGTTGAATTAGAAGGATTTGCTGGAATGGCGGGGAGTGTAGGTGTGAAGGGAGCTCCCTCAAGAATCAAGATATAACAATAGGTATAGGTCTCATTTTCAAGACCTAAGGTCTAAAATCCCAAGGTCCCCTTGTAGTCTGTTTTTTACAGGTCATCGTTGTTGTTCATCGTGGTGGAGCATTTTTATAGTAAATATAATTTTAGTTAGTTCTTAAGTTAGAAATACCTATGTTTGTAATTAGTATTAGATAGTTGTAATTCACATAAAGTAGTTAACTAATTAAATCAATTATCTTGTTCGAGCTGTTGCAGATGGGGTGAGTTGCATGGTCCCTTATGTAGATAGACTATTATTGTTGATTGCAATTTAAATTTTAATTTAACGCGGATTTAATTATTTATTGCGTAATTTTACAGTATTATTTACTGTTTGATTTGATTTGCGGACGATAAATTTATTGACGGATTATTCTTTTGCAGTAATGTTTAAGATTACTGAAATTACCTTTCATGTGTTTTGAATTCAGTTTTTGCGGTTTTGATCATATATTTATGTATGATTTTTGACATTTATTTTATTTTTTACACATTATTTTATGCGTCGGATAAACTACATTCGCGTTTTGGTTCATTTCGAAACTTTATTAACATTCGTTTTATTTATTACGAATGTTATTATTTACTCACGTTTATTTGTTACGTTTGTTGCGGTATCGTTTGAAACATGATTTGACATTTATATTTTTTACGATGCGTTTTACGACGAGATTTTAACACAACATAGAGGGTCCTATTTGTACTTCTTGAACTAGACGATCACAAGTATTTTATTTATGGCCAGTATTTCAGTCAACTTATTCAATAGTATTTTATTTAAAGGAGGCTAGTTTAGTCTTTCTACATCACTACACCTAATTTCGTCACACCTAACTATCACTTGACCTATTAACTTTTGCTCTAATGTTTGACTAGTACTAATTAATGCATCCCTTATGAACAGGCTACTTTTTACCGCGGAGTATGTCGCGGCCGTCCCATGATAGACGTCCTAATCTCGTCAAAATGGGAGCCAATAATGCACATCCAAATAATGTACGGCCAGATAATCCGTGTCCAGTTTTCGTGGACGTGGATTATTGGATCGTGCATTATCAGGGCGGACGAAAATGGCATGTCATAATTAAGCGAACTCTATCTTAGGTCGGTTAGGTTAGGGTTCACTTGTATCCCTCAGACCAGAAATAGACACCCCGCGCAGCGGGGTGGCGTCGACTTGCTGTACGGCTATCACAAGACGGCGCACGAGCTCTCTCATTTTTTCTCGCATGATAATTCTCTGTCTAATAAGAGTGAGCTAGATAGACATCGGACTACCCCACCTATTCTACCCTTAGGCAGGTAAGTGTAGGTACGACGACGAGCGAAGCGAGGAGGAGTGTTTGGTAGAACTGCGACCCTACAGCGAGCGAGCGAAGCGAGCGTGCCGCGGCAGCGGCCGGTGAAGCGCCAGAACCGACATAATAAGAAAAAAAAACAGTGAAATAAAATTAGTACTACTGACAATTTGGGATAATGACATTCGGGCTCAAATACTTAGCCACAATGAAGATTCGGGTTAGTGATTTTAGAGACATTGATAATAAGGTGTAGTCATTATTAGGCATTGCAATATTAGGCCTAGGAAGAAATCGGTCAAATAAAATTAGTCTTAGTGAGAATTCGGTCATGAGAAATTAGATATTATGAAAATTAGGTATGAAATTATTAGGGCTAACGGAGGGGAACCAAATAGTTATTTAGTTATAACTAGAACTGTACTGATATGAAATAGTTAATTTAAGGGTTGAGTATACCGGACTACTATTGGAACACAAATCCGGGCAATGGTTCTGTTATACTTGGAATATGGAATTATTGCATATACTGGAACGCTTAAGTGGCATTTCCAGGTACAGAGAGTAGCTATATAATGGCTCTTTATGAATAGTGATGAATAGATGAAGAGGCAAAGATCTGAGGATGAGTAAAGACTCAAGAGAAAAATATCATTGATTGTTATTACAAGATGACCATTGACAAGGTCTAAATTAAATAAAAGATGGCTTTACAATGGCTCATTTCCCATTAGCTGAGACACAATTAGATCGTTCTTACCCTATCCTGGCTGATGGAAGGATGTGCAGACCCCAAAGAGGTGCTTTACATTTAATAAGATTAAAAGCAGACCTCTCTACAAAGTATTCCTTGTAATAAAAGGAATGCCATTCTATAAATAATTTATTGAGCTAAGCACAATTACTACCTGTTGTGTATGAGTACAACTAAAATCACCCTTGTGTATATAATAATATATATTGTGAATGGTAAATAAAGATAGCACATACTTCTTGAGGTGAATGAACAAGTAGAGCCAGTATTCGGAAGTATACTTATACTGGTTCTATAGGTCGGGGCCCTTCTCAACAAAAAAATATTATATTTTATATTATACATATATATATACTAAATTTTATATTTTACATCCTACTATCCAAGAAGCGAATTCCATTTATACATTCTTTACTTTGGTTTTCTCATTTTCTATAGTTAGTTAGTACTAGGTTTCTCTTAACCTTATAAATTCCAGTGAAACTCCATAATCGTAAAAGGATCTGAGTTGTAATTCACAAATTAGGGTTCCTAGCCTTAACTTCTAGACGATCACAACCATTCTACAAGGCCATTAAAAATAGATCAAATATAGCAGGGTTGTCAAGTCGAATGAGAGTTTTAAATGGGGTTGCCGGGTGGTTAAATAGAGTAGTGAGCCTCGGGGCAAGAGGAAAAAGGAAATATTTGTAAAGGGGGGGGGGATTCGTTTCAAGATTTTAAGAACAAAGTTCAAGGAAATGTAACAATGAGTTATATGGTTGTAGTGTATGGTTATGGTTGTTACTTCGGCGGTTGAGTATTACCTAATTACCCGGGGACGCTAAATTGCGCAAATTACTTTACTGATGGTGGTGTCGTCAATAAACCTTTCTGCATCAATAGCCTATTGTTTTAAAACTGTATTGTATTGCATGTTAGTCAGGCTGCCTAGCAGAAAGGTTGTACGTTAAGCTAACTTTTTATTATTGGAAAGTATTTAGTTAATAGTCGCACTTCTATTCTATTCGTTTATCAGGTCATACAAACATTTAGCTTCGCCACTTTTCTGTGGGCATATCAAATAATGTTTCTTGTTGGACAGATACTTTTTGTAAACGACGTGTAGGTACTTTGATTACAACAACATACAAGAAGAAAACAGTGTGCGTATCGGCAGAAGAGAGCCGTCTACGTCAAGTATTTCTACGTCACACCTTGCCATAACGCGAGTTTTACCGTAGGTACGCGTAGCGCATCTACGTTAGCATTACGGCCAGGTGAAGTCGTAAAATTGGTAACACCCAAATACTCCGAAATATTTAATTCCGAATTTGCTAATTCCGATTTTCAAAACTCCGAATTTCATAATTCCTAAGACTTATAATTACGATGACTAAAAAAAACGAATTTCATTTTACCGAATATCATAATGTCGATAGTTTGTTTTTCCGATTTTTAAAACTCCGAACAATCAAAAGCGCGAAGTGCCAATGGCCCGAAAAACAGTACTCCGATTATCAAATTTCCGAAATTTCATTACTAATTCGGATATCTGATATTCGGGATTATGAACTTCGTGTTTTCAATAATCGGAATTTTATTTCTTAGGATTTTTGAAACTACACGGGGAATAAAAAATCCGAAAATTACGATTCTTATTTCCCGTAGAGAATAGGGTTTTGCCTTTTCTCCGAAGTAAAAAAAAAACAATGTAGTCGTAACAGTGGTATTATTAGTAGGTTAGGTTAGGGTTAGCTTGTGTCCCTTAGAGCGGAAATAGGCACCCCGCGAAGCGGGGTGACGTCGACCCGCTGGCGGTTAGGTTAGGTTAAAATAATTGGCGTGTGTCCCTAGCTTTGTAGTATAGGTATACATATGATCCTAAGGCCAAACTCGCATTATTGCATTAAGTCTGCCTTTATACGCCCAACATTCTATTTTTTTTATAATCTTCTTATTCTTAATCTTCTTTTTGTTGGGTCCCTTCCGTTAGCCCTAATAATTTCATACCTAATTTTACTAGCCCTAATTTCATTAATCCTAAAATCACAAACCCGAATTTTCATTGTTCCTAATTATTCATTAGCCCTCATTTCAGTATCCCAAATTTTCATAATATCTAATTTCTCATGACCGAATTCTCACTAAGACTAATTTTATTTGACCGATTTCTTCCTAGGCCTAATATTGCAATGCCTAATAATGACTACACCTTATTATCAATGTCTCTAAAATCACTAACCCGAATCTTCATTGTGGCTAAGTATTTGAGCCCGAATGTCATTATCCCAAATTGTCAGTAGTACTAATTTTATTTCACTGTTTTTTTTTCTTATAATGTCGGTCTGGTGCTTCGTCGGCCGCTGCCGCGTCACGCTCGCTGTAGGGTCGCAGTTCTACCTAACACTCATCCTCGCTTCGCTCGTCGTCGTACCTACACTGACCTGCCTTAGGGTAGAATAGGTGGGTAATCCGATGTCTATCTAGCTCACTCTTATTAGACAGAGAAGTATCATGCGAGAAAAAATGAGAGAGCTCGTGCGCCGTCTTGTGATAGCCGTACAGCAAATCGACGCCACCCCGCTGCGCGGGGTGTCTATTTCTGATCTGAGGGACACAAGTGAACCCTAACCTAACTGACCTAAGATAGAGTTCGCTTATGACATGCCATTTTCGTCCGCCCTGATAATGCACAATCCAATAATCCACGTCCACGAAAACTGGACACGGATTATCGGGCCGTACATTATTTGGCCGTGCATTATTGGCTCCCATTTTGACGAGATTAGGACGTCTATCATGGGACGGCCGCGACATACTCCGCGGTAAAAAGTAGCCTGTTCATCAGGGATGCATTAATTAGTACTAGTCAAACATTAGAAGCAAAAGTTAATAGGTCAAGTGATAGTTAGGTGTGACGAAATTAGGTGTAGTGAACATTAAACATAGTGATCATTAGGCACATTAATCATTAGGCTTAGTAGTCATTAGGAAAAATGATTATTAGTTTCCAATATATTAGCACACTTGTGTTTAGTATTAGGAATGATTAGGAGGTTTGAAATTAGGCGCAGCAAATAATTATGCCATATAAAATTAGTTAGCCGAATATTAGGGCTAATGAAAATTATATCGAACGTTGTTAGTTGTAATGAAATTAGCACTAACGATATTAGTTTAAGTGGGGGTGACCCCTTTTTGTTATATATTTACGAGGATAATGTGTTGTACACAATTTGCTCACAACATTCTGTATAGGAAATGCTTGTAATTCGTTTTCCATCTACCCATCTTCCTATAAACAGTTAACTTGTTCCTTTTGAATGATGTCGATTAATTGTGTATTCCATGTGATTTGCTATTCAGTTTCTCCACTCCAGGCGTTTAAAATGCGGATCTTAGTACCTACCTACCTAGGTAGGTTAGGTAGGTACCTAACCCCTTACCTATACCTAAGTACTTAATTCGTGTTTGTTAGTAACAGAAATATGTAATTCAGATTTTTCGGATTTTTGTTTATTCGGGTTTATAATTGGTCGGTGTAATGATATTCGGATTTTTGAAAATCGGTATTTTAATAATCGGAATTCGGATTTTTGATATTTCGGATTGTTATTCCGTCGGACTTTTTATTATTCGGGGTATTGAAATTCGGAATTTTGATAATCGGAGTTGTAACCGTTAGACCTTTTGAAATTTCGGATGTATGAAACTCGGATTTATGAAGAATCGGAATACGTATATTAGGAGTTTTAAAACATTCGGATTTATGAAAATCGTTATTATGGAATTCGTGATTTCGACTATTGGAATTTAGTTTTTCGTATTTATGTAGTGTGCCCCGTAAAATTGTGTACTCACCACGGGCAGTAAAAAAGAAAGCCCTCTATGGTATATTTACAACCCTCGCCTGCGGCTTGGGTAACAAATACCTGCTATTTCGGGCTTTCTTTTTATTTACGTCTACCTACATGTATATTGTTTTGTAACTGTTTTGTTGAGAGAGGTGTGCAGTAAAGAGTATTGCATCTGACTGTAACCTGTAGCAGAGCTCGTGTGTGAATAGAATAGAATAGAAAACATTTATTGTTTAACCGTGTTATATAGATGGTATTAAATATTACAAATGTTAGGCCCCAACGGTTACCCATTTCGGGTGTACAATATTTGCTTAAAACTAAGGAAATCATAACTAATTATTGTACATTATTTTTGTTCTTATTGTGAAGTCACAATATCCAAATATTACATTTTATACTCGTATAACCAGTATAAAAGTTACATAAAGTTACATATTAGGTTACATGTTTGTCAATAAGTACATGAACAACAAAGAAATGCCAATTGAGATAATCATTCCAACACATGGTTCTTTATAATTCAAATGTATTATAGACAATCGCATAGCCAGTATCAATAAAATATTACACATTAAAACCTAATAGGTACTCGTATTGTATTATATTTTCACCAGTCGCAACCGCATATTTGGTCTTACACAACACGTGAACCCAAATAAACAGTTACGACGCACATATTTTAAAACGTGTAGCCTATATTTATAGACTAGATTCCCCTTGGACCGTGGCTCGCATCATGACTTGTAATTACGTAGATTGCTCGAATTAACTAAATGGCTGCAGGCATGGGCCTAATTGCCTGTCAGTGCCGCAAAATATACACTATTTATAGCTTTCGGAGATAAGCAGTATGGCTATTTCACTGATTTATTTGTCATCTATTCCCATGGAATTTGTGGGAAAGTCTAGTATAAGTCCATTTACTGGGAGGCCTCTAACTTGCCTTGTTTTCTAACCACCGTTCAAAATAAATAAATATGATTGTAAGTAGTTAGTGTTTTTTCATAGTTTAACTGACAACTTGAACAAATCTCTCTACAGAAGTTAGGGGTTTGGTCACTTTTCAGTACTTTGAAGGACAATTTCACAACTGCCGAGTTTGGGCAGCTAAAAAAACATATCGATCGGAGCCGGACAGTTGGGTATCTTTCCTTGCATTATACATTTTTATTACCATTTCCGAAGAGGTTTCTTTTAATTTTTTCAGCGTTACCAGTTGACGTATCTACTGATAAAATTATTGAAATCATTAACGAACATTGTTTTTTACTTCACATGTATCTTCATGTTCTTGTTCTTTTGTATGAACCACTTCTTGTCATTCAAGTGACTTATTTTTAAACGTTTCGTGTGCTTTTCCTTAAAATATAAATTAAATACAAAATATACTATTTGTCCTACACAATCAGTCCTAAAGGCTCAACACCAGACACTGTACCTGATTGGAATTAAGTATGCAATTAGAATGAATAGGAGGGTAGTCTGAGATAGCAACTGAACTGACTACTTATAATTCGACGTCTCTCGTCTTCCAATCCCAAATAATTAAGGCAAGTACAAGCACACGTGCGAAATTGATGCAATTGTTCGTTTCGAATCTTACGTCATTCGTTTCTAATATTCATATAGTACACAGAAAAATTAAATGTACTCGATATTTTGTAATTATATTATATTTACTAGTACAATAATTCCATATATGACAAGAAATAGCACGGAAAGTTCTCATCATAAATAATTAACTTCGAATATTTTTTGCCAATATATTTTCTTACTAGCTTCTGCCCGCGACTTCGTCCGCGTTGAACTCTTTTATATCGTAGCTCCTTACAAACTTGCACCCCCTATTTCGCCCCCTTAGACGATGATTCCCGGAATAACAAGTAATATATTCGTATGTTAATCCAGGTTATAGACTTTATGTATACCAAAATTCATTTAAATCCGTTTTTGCGTGATTGCGGTCCAACATTTAGCATCATAGCCTAGCGGCAACTGCCAGTCGGAAACGATAGCGCAGGTTAAGCAAAAATGGCAGCGGTCAGTCTTTGGATGGGTGACCGCCTGATGTTTGAGTGGGTGGTTAATATATAAAGGAGCGCTTCCGTGCTTTTGGAAGGCACGCTAAGCAGTTGATCCCGGCTGCTGTCTATAAACAGTAGTCGTGTCCTAGTTATGATCTCACAGGCTAATGACGGGAATAATCTGGTGGTTAAAGGAGAAATTGGTGGATTACCATGTCACCTTACCATCGAACACCGCAGTGGGAAAACACATGAAAACGCAGACGCCCTTTCTCGAAGAACTTGTCCCGACGACTCTAAGCATTGTCCTAAGACAAACAACACAACACAACTTGGCCTCTTGTCTAAACAAGAGGCCAAGGAATGTTTAAGGATGCTGAGAACTGACACAGTCAGCGAAGAGTGGAGTGATGAAGTCATGCAACTAGCTCAGCAAGAGGATCCTAACGTAAGGCCGATTTTTGACTGGATTAATGCAGGAATACCCAAACCAAGATGGTGTGAAGTAGCTCCGATGAGTTCGGTAACGAAAAGCTATTGGGCACAATGGGACAGCTTGGTTATGCATAATGAAGTACTATGCAGGAAATGGGAATCGGCGAATGGGAATGATGCTCATCTACAAGAAAAAGAGTGAAAGATGTTTTGGGAAGTTTCCACGACGGTAGTTCTGATGGACACCTAGGAGTGAAAAGAACCTTAATGAAAATCCGACAACGGTTTTATTGGATTCACTGCTGTGAAGATGTTGAAAACTGGTGCAAGAAGTGCATTAACTGTTCAGCAGTTGTCAGCAGTATGGTCATGTTTTACAGTTTAACGTCCAAGGCAGACGTCAAACAATTTAACGTCATGAGCTAATATGGTAAACCGCAAAAACATTTTACTATGGGCTTTGCTGTACAAAAATGGTTTGAAACAAGAAAAAATGACCTTTTATGACGTCATACTTCTTTTCATAGCAGAACAAAATATACTTACAGTTATATTTGTAAAAAGTTTTTAATGTCATAGCTGCATATAGTACATGCAGCTTAATAGAATGTTTAGTTTTTAATTTGTCTATGAAAAAACGGAAGAAGATAGAGAGTTGAGTTTGATAGTTGATTTGGAGTTTTTATAATATTAATAAATAATTTGAAGAGTTAAAAGTGAGTTGTTTTCTATTTCTGTGTACCGGAGAAGGCGGAAACATTATTCAGAACAACTTCCTGTCATCTCTTTCTAGCTGTGTTGTAATGTGATAAACCGTTTTGATGCTGTCCGTGGGCGGCTACCATTTACCTTTGTGTGATGGAGACTTGACGCACTCGAAGAGGCGTCCACACTTGATCTCGTGCTCCGTACTAGTCAGTCAAGTAGATATCTCACAGAGGTGGGTGCGCTTTGGGTTACACGGTTATGAGTGGGTGCTGATGTAGAAGGGCGCCATGCATTTATAATTTATACTCCTAAATGCAAAGGAAATTAGAGAGGAAACAGTATTCAGAAATATGAACAAAGATTATTTGACAAGTAGGTTTATTGCCATGAAAGCACACATATATATATGTATATAAAACAACCACTTGATCGCTTCGCTATGCGTAAGTCTTAACTAAAGCTTAATGCTAGAGGCGTGACTTTCTCTTAAAGAGATTTAAATTCTTATTTATCTGACCGAGGACGAAATCTTGATTTTAAAGTTATTTAATTGCAGAGTAGGCATAATTTGAGATGCGTAGTTATGTGTGAGGCTATGTCCTTAGTGTTAAAATTTTAATTCTAGTGGCAAACACGTGGCATTGTACCACCAATGAAGTCCATAAAACTGGAAGGAAGTCACCTCCTAGGACGCGATGCACTCGCGTCAGAGCGTCGTCGTGGTTCACTGCATCCACCCAGGACCTCAGATGAGACCCTGCTCGTGACGGCTTCATATTCATATTCAATTTATTCATAAAGGCAATTTACATGTCATACTTAAAGTTAGATAAAGAGTTAAGAAATTAAAATTACACATTATGAATTATTTAAAATAACAATCAATAGCAAATTCCATTACAGTTATTACAAGTACAATTAATAAAATAATAAGTAACAATAGCCATAAAATTCAAATGAATTATTAGGAAGCACAAACAAATAAATTAAAGCTACGCAGTCTTTTCTTTAAGCAACATAAATTCATTTAAAGTGTAGAATGGGCGCTCGACAAGCCATATTTTTAATCGACGCTTAAAGCTACATGATGGGCTGGGAGCATCTATGTATTATGTTTTGCGGCAATTTATTGTACACAGCGGGTCCCATCACATGCGTGAGTCGGTTTGACTTGATGAGCTTGCGACCAATGACTGCGAGTTTTCCGGCGTTGCGGGTATTAAAATTATAGATCATCCCGTTGGTTTTATAATCACTCTGACACAGACAGCAACTTGCATTATAATTATTGCGGGCAGTGTGAGAATTCCCAATTCGTTAAATAGTTCCTTTACGGGCGTATCTGGCGGAACTCTAGCTATACTCCTAATAGCGCGTTTCTGGAGGCGAAAAACCCTTTCCCACTGGGCACAGAGACCCCAGAGCTCAGCGCCGTACTGTATAAGCGAGTGAACGGTGGCAAAGTAGCAGGCGCGAGCAACCTCTGGAGTCACCGTTTTCGTCACCCGGCCGATTGCAAAGCAAGCACTTCCAATCCTTCCGCATAGTTTATCGACATGTTTATCCCATTTCAGTCCATTGTCGATCTCAAAACCTAGGAAAGTAGTAGAAGTGACTTGTTTGAGCAATGTGTCGCCCAGGTGTACTGCCAGTGGTACCGTGCAACGGCCCGACAGATTGAGCGCGATTATGCATGTACGCTTGCCTGTACAATAATAGTCACTGATAATTGTAACAATGGTATTATTTGTAGGTTAGGTTAGGGTTAGGTTGTGTATCCTAGAGCGGAAATAGGCACCCCGCGAAGCGGGGTGACGTCGACATGCTGGCGGTTAGGTAAGGTTTGGGTCAGGTTAAAATAATTAACGTGTGTGTGAAAAAATAACAATCTTACAAAACATTACACCACTAATACTTATATCCAATATTCATTATATCCATTAAACGTTATATCAAAATCGTAAAATACTATTTGAACATTATACGCCACGAAATTGTACTGATTGTTGTTATACCAAAAGTTTCTTATGTCCCTTAAGTGATTATATCCAATGAAATTATATTAAATGTTGTTATATCCAGTGACAATATATCAAAAGTTGTTATACCAATCATTACACACCCTCCTCCGCCGCGTCACCTCGGTGGCAAAACAAAAGAAGGTTGAAAGCAACCTAAAGAAAAGAAAGGCCTAGGTATGTTAGGCTGTATGAAACTTCTTTACATATCATCTTCACTCATCGTACCGGATACGTAGTAGTTCCGGACCTAATTTTGAGTAAGTCATGTCAACATTTCATTGCAAGTTTGTCAAATATGTATTTGATGATAATAAGATGCCTAACTGTCGATTACTCATTCATCCTAGGTAGTAGGATGATGTAATGAAAATAATTTGCATATTATATGAGTATCAAGTATCTTCAAATTCCTCAGTTATTCCTAACGTATGCAGAATCATGAACACCCTAAAAGAAAAAGATGACCGGAAGACGTGACGTCATTCAAGGTCATTTTTCTTGTATATACTTCACGTCATTACCGTGCTAGCTAAAAGTAACGTAAGAATTTACACATAGGTACATTAGGTTATACGTCAGAACGTAATTATATGGCCTATTTAGTGTACTAGGCGGGTGGGTAGTATTCGCAAGAAATCTTGACTTCAACTTTCCCTGATGACAAAATTACAGATCGTTCGCCTATTAAAAACGTGCCACGTGCAAAAACGTATCTTTCTCCAGAACTGTTTGTGGCTTTAATCCTCGTAAAATTGGACACTTGCCCAGCCAGTTAGCGAACAACAATAAATTTATTAGTACCTATTTTTCTTAACAGCCCAAGTTTAACTGGAACTGGAGTTCTTGCCAGGGTCGTTAAATCCGACGTGCATATTACAGGATTTGTTAAAAATGTGGAAGAAAATTGGCTGAGCTTGGTACTAGGAAACAAAAAGGCCCTTGTTGCACTTTTGCAACCTGCATTTGCAACTATTCTTTTATTACCTTATATTGAGTCCCACTGCTGATGCTGGGCAAATGCATTCCCTTTTTTTTCGTTGCTCGTCTTGGTCCTGTGCTAGTTTTCTCCAATCAGTACAAAAATGAGAGTTGCTATTTAATTAGATAAGGCCTTTTATTGTATTTTTAACCGACTTCAAAAAAAAAGGAGAAGGTTCTCAATTAGGCTGTATTTTTTATTATTATTATTATTTTCAGTGTTTGTTACCTCAGAACTCCGTCATTGATGAGCCGATTCGAAAAAAATTTTTTTTGTTCGTATGTATAGACTTCCAGGTGGTCCAAAATAATGGGGGTCCCATTATTTTCAAAATTCATTTAGATGATGGGATCCATGAGGAATTGAGGGGACTCTACAATTTTATTAGGCACGCATGTAGTGATTTTGGTATTTTCTGTTATAATTCGTGTATTTACATCCGGAATCATAAATTTGGTGGCGAGGAATTGATGATGAAGACCACAGATGACTAATCGAATTCCTCAATTATGTACTTAAAAGTGCAAAAGTACGTCACAGGTTCTGATAAGATTCCGTTGAAATAGGAACTAATGAAGTGCCATTGGTGATGATCTTGGGGAATCGATGGAAGTCCTCAAATATTATCGGCCTACATACAGCGATTCGGTTTTTTTCTATAGTAATCAAAGCATTTGCTATCGGAAATCAGTTCATTTGGTAAATTGTAAAAAAAAATAGGAAATGTTCTCGTGGCTTGGCGGAGTACTAAATTGAAGTCGGTTAAAACTTTGTTTTTAAAGTAAATTATTCTACTCGAGCACTTCTATCCGTCAATTAAAAGACTGACAGCGATATCTGAATCAACTACATTTGAGTTGGGCTTGTAGTGTATTGCTATCCTTATCTCGTGCGCATACGTCACGTCACGATGGCCGGAGTGGGGGACAGTAGTTGTCCGACCGTTGCCGGGAGTGGTGGTGTGCTGTCGAGTCATGGAACGTGTAAATAGCAACACCGGTATACCTATAGAACTTGCAAATAAGTGAACACTACGGGGCTCATAAGATGACTGCTAGCAGTCGTCTTATGAATATAAGATAACTGTGTACAGAACTAAAATTAATTTTGACCAATCACGAGGGTCGATTTCCAGAAGACGTCAACGCGCAAAAATAAAAAAAAACCGGTTGGCTGCACTTCGTTTCAGCGGGGCGATTTTCAATATATACCAAGTTTGTTTGATAAATTATTATTTCCGTTAACTCGTAGAAAAATATGTAATAGTGATATAATTAGCTTTTTAACTCTCGTACCTTAATTAAGCCACTCAGCAAGCTTCGTGGCCTAAACGAGGAACTCGTCTGAAAAAGCATAAATATATAACGATTACATAAACTACTATAAGTTAATCAATCATTATTTATACTTGGTGTTGTCAACATACCAATATATTCATACCCATTAGTATAATAAAATGTAATGAGTGATCCTATTAATATTTATTCAAATTATAATAGTTACTAAAAAAACACAATAACAAGTAAAGTAATAAGAACTTAAGCTACTAGCTTAAGCCTAGTCAAAAAGTCCCCCACGAGTTGTCCCTGGCGCAAAGGTACTCATCACACTGGCCGCGTTACCACGTTGAATGGCGATGGACAACCTCTGCACCAGGTACGAACCCGCGCGGGCGTCAGACCCCCTCTCCGTAATTCGTCGTCCCACCTCCCTAACAAAATCAATAGCCTCCGACCCCCAGCACCCAGTAGTCTCAAACGCAAGAGGTACAAAAAAAAAATTACCGCCCAGGACCGCATACTTAATACGTTTCCTGGCCGCTGCAAAATCTGCAGCGGCACCGGCTGTTCGCACAGATCGGCTGAGATGCGAGGCGGCAAAAGTACTGACGCACGTGGCGTCCCACAGCAAACACTTTCCCCTCTGCCACGGCACCAACGTTAAGCCATCTGGCCTCTTGCCATCGGCGCGGCAAAGGCCCGGAGGCTCCAGAACACAGGGGATGTTGGCAGATATTAAAGCCGTCCTAACGATGTCGTTGAGAGCGTGGTGACGCGGAAATCTTCCCGAACAACGACCGCAACTCAACGCGTGATGGCCACTCGCTTCCACCATGGAGCCGCAGATGCATTCATGAGGCACACAAACATCGCAGCCCAGGTGGAGTGCCACTGCCACCCGCAATGAGTCGTTGTCCAGAAGTGTTCCCAAATAAGGAGCAGGCAACGCCTACAACCACGCTCCCGCCTCGACTCTTGACACAGACTGATCCTAGAGTGCTCCTATCCAGAGTGATCCTAGTTCCTTATTTTCAATTTTAATAATGTTAATGTAATAAATTCAGATATAAGCATAATATATGTAGTAGAGTTCTCCAATATCTATACAGAGAACAGAAGAGGTTAGAAGATTTACGTCAATGATGGGAAAAATAGGAAAAAATAATATAATCAAATTGTAAATTTTTCTTAATAATAAATTCACTTTTATCATATTTGATACTCCGTGGAGTAAGCACAAAGAATAAACTTGTAATCGTAATGATATTTTAATAATCAACTCTAAATAAAGAATTGACACAATCAGAAAAACGTTAAAAGAAATAATCATATATAAAATCACAATAATCATTTATATAAACACTCAAAGGACCTACAATGCCAAATATTAGTACCTAAAATACATGTAAAATACAAACAAACACAAAAAATGTGACAAGCCGTGCGAGTAGAAAAACGAACTGCACTAACTCGTTTATGATACCACGAAAAAAGACGTTATCACATGGAGTAAAATATTTCAAAGAATACAAATCTAACGAAAATGCATGTTTAGATAAATATGGATAACCGTATTTGGACAACCGTACTTGGACATTTATTTCCTAATCAAACTATCACGGGATTCCCCAGATAAACAATAATTTAAACCTGCAAATTAAACTGTCGCAAAAAGTAACCGCGTAAGTGGACACTTGACTTTTGTTTAAAAATGGATGCGCTATGGTTGTGAGTTTTTTTTATAAGTAATAAACCAAAGGTATCTTACTTCAGTCAATAGACCGTATTTATAAAAAAAAGTCGGTTCGGAGAAAACACTAAGGTATCTTTTTTGATACCACATGCACCTAAGGTATAACCTATCTTCGTGCAGATTCATCTTAATCGGTTGAGCCGTTTAAGTAACAAACATCGAAACATCTATGTAAATATCAACACATCCAAACTTTCGCATGTATATTAAGTGTAGGATAAAATGATATTCACATAGCCATGCGATTTGTAAACTCGTCAAATTATAACATCAGCAAAAAATGCCAGCTTAGCACCTTTCTACGTATTTGCATAAAATTTAAATTAATTTCACTTGCCATAAAAAGAGTACACAGTTGGCCAGCTTTCAGCAACCTACTACGAGGAAAGCAAAGTTAAATATGGGGTAAAAAGCTATTTCAGCGTCGGTGTAGTACCGGAAACATCAACATGTGGTTTGAAATTGAATGGACTTTAAAAGTTAATCAAATTAATTAAATGTAGGCAAATATTTACTTTTAGTTGTATGGAACTTATATCATAAGTTTCATGTTTGCGGGACTTATATTAGCGTTTGATATTGAAAATGTACTAGTATTTGAATACTATCTCTTCACAAGCGCTAGCGAAGTGAGATAAAATGGCAATATTGCCCTTGAAGCCTTACAGAGTGTATGAAATGGAATTGAATCGAATAGGTAGGTATATTGAAAACTCACACACAGAACTATATCAATATAGAAGGAAAGAGCTCGTCGATTAGTATGGGAACCGAGCGTGTAACATTTTGCGTAGGTACTTCGACGTCACGAGTATACTTTAGTGACGGGAAACATAAGCCGCGACGTCGATTCGTCAACATCGATTAGCACGCGGCAGTTGCAATAACTTGTAGGTTTATTTTGTATCGATTCAAAATATCGATAAGAACCGACTGAGGAAATGATAATTAGATTCATTAAAGGAAATGAAAAATGGTATAAATAAAAAGGTCTTAGTTTTTTTACACTATAGAAGGAAAGAACTGGTCGAGACTTTTAGTATGTTCCGTCCGTCTCTGTCTGAATGAATTCAGTTTGTGTGGATGCTTATGGGACGCTTGCGTTCCTCCTCACGGACGTTTCACTTTAATCACTGGCCAAGCTATATCATAAGCCCTCTACATATGCGACCAGATACCGTAGGCAATGGCCAAAAGGAAACCAAAAAAAATTGGAAACCATTTTTTACACGACCAGTTGCTTTAATCCACTTTTTTTTTGTCAGGATCATTCGGAAAACTGAAATAAAACTGCAATATACTCGTACTTCTATTACTTCTAACCATAGCCGGTTTGTTAATAATATTTCATTTCCACTACGTACATTACATAGCTGCATAATAAATATAATAATATAAGAACGTAATTATCATTTCCTCTGTTTCCAAAATCGATTTTAATAATTGAGTAAGAAAATCGCAGTGTACAGAACTATTCTTACTTTTGACAGAAAAAATGAGAAATCGACCTTAAACGTGACTTGACAGTTTGAATAGCTTATTTTTACATCGCTGGTTTTGAACGCACGCCAAGTATGGCTCATAGAGGAAATTATTATATACTGGTATGGCTCGTCAAATTAAAGCCGCAATGGAAAACTAGCGTTGGCACATAATCGCTAGCTACTGTTTTGATGAAAATAATAAAATAAATAGTTTTTTTACTGAATAACATATATTTAAGGACAAATTGTACTTGTACCGATGATAGGAAATACCTCGATTAACAGCTACAAATTTATAGGAAGTGTTTGAATAATTAATTATTGCACAACAAACCATTTTTGTGTTTCCCGACGTCGCACGCAGACCGCGGTCGGGAGCAGCATAGCTATTCTTTAAGCAGCGTTTATCTCGAGACGTAGGTGAAAACGCGTTCTCACCTGTGGCGACGTTAGCTTGGACGGTATATCGGCATTCACTAACGTTTTCTCTTTTATCTCGCCGAAGCAACGGATTTAACTGCTGGAATGGCATTAAACCAAGCAAACATTTTGTACAGAACCTCATGATATCCATTTTATCCAAATTAATTGCGTAATTTGTCTACTATAGGCGAATCAACCAACGTTCGTCTAACCGACGGACGTTAGTTTATAGGCCGGCGCCCCTTGACATCACCCTGTCAGGACGTCGTGAATAAAAACCCTTATTCACTAACTCAAACGTCACTATGACAGCGTCCCGTGAAGACGCCTGGCCAACAGGCGAGCTAGGGATTGACTTTCCCGCATGTGTAAATATTTTATCGATAATAAGTATTATTTGGCCAGATATAGTTTTTTGACGAGATTCGAGACGATTTCGACAATCCACGTCTTAAAGATTGAGAAAGTGCTCTTTTATTTAATTTACTAAATTCTTTTGGGAATATCTTTTGGGAGATCGAAATGAGATGCCATTACGGAAGACAGTATCGCTTATTAGTCTGTGCGAATGACTGTCACTTGACTGTTGTCTCTGTCAAACACGGAATTGTGCAATTGTTCGCGATTTTGTTATTATTACTTATTAGTGTTATGGCTACTTTGGAATTGCTTCTTGGACAACTTTTTCGGCGTATTTGAGCATCCCAAAGTATTTACAATCAACTATTAGTGCCAAGCTTTGCGGAAGAATTGCCGAAAAAGGAACTTATACGTCTGTGAGGAACAAAACAATGTGAGTATG
Source organism: Epinotia demarniana (assembly GCA_945867215.1). Taxonomy (NCBI): domain Eukaryota; kingdom Metazoa; phylum Arthropoda; class Insecta; order Lepidoptera; family Tortricidae; genus Epinotia; species Epinotia demarniana. The sequence goes on from OX244272.1 coordinate 7,096,135, forward strand.
TTATTTATGTTATTCTTATGATCCTCTCTTCTTTTCGCAGCCATCTCGTTGCTGAGGTCGATACCAGTTATTCTGTTTTCTTCTTCTTAAGTTTCTTTTACGAGCACGGTTATCACAAGACGGCGGCGAGCTGTGTCGCGGCGAGATAGACTATCCGTTTCTTTCTAATTAAAACACTTAGAAACAGACAAATAGAATATCTCGCCCCGATACAGCTCGCGCGTTTTTGTGATAACCGTGCTTTGATCCAACCCCCATAGTAAGCTCAATATGGCTAGAGTTATGACCGGGTACTAGACTGCATTATCCATACTGTATCCGTACCGTCCATCCATACTTCAATACTAATATTATAAATGCGAAAGTGTGTCCGTCTGTCTGTTACCTTTTCACGCTAAACCGCTGAATCAATTGAGGTAAAATTTGGTATAGAGACAGTTTGAGTCCCGGGGAAGGACATAGGATAGTTTTTATCCCCGAAATCATTGCCTAAGGGGGTGAAATGGGGAAGTGAAAGTTTGTATGGAGCTGTGATGTAAACGAGTTCCACGCGGACGGAGTCGCGGGCAGAAGCTAGTATTTAATATATTGAATAGATATTATAACTTAAATACATAGAAAATGTCCAATACTCATAACAAACTATTCATGCTCATTACACAAATATTTTCCCTTACCGGGATTCAAAACCAGAACCTTCAGCTTCATAGGCAGGGAAGTAACCCTTGATGCTTAACCAGTGACTAAAATAAAAAAGAATATGTACCGTAATCCATTCCATACTAATATTATAAATGCGGAAGTTTGTCAGTGTGTCTGTCTGTTACCTTTCACGCTTAAACCACGGAACCGATTTAGGTGAAATTTGGTATAGAGATAGTTAGTCCCGGGGAAGGACATAGGGTAGTTAACATCCCCAAAATCATCTCCTAAGGGGGTGAAAGTTTGTATGGAGCTGTGATATAAACGAGTTCCACGCGGACGGAGTCGCGGGCAGAAGCTAGTAATATATAATGCAACTAGATTCCGAAAAGATGTTGTTAGGTATAGTGTTGTGTGTGATTTGTTTAGTGGCAAGTTAATTTTTTAAAAGTAGGATATTGTGATTTATTTTTGACATTGTATTAATGGATTCAGACATTGCAAATTTTCAATATTAACGACTACTTATCATCTATTGTAATTGTGTATGTCGTAAATTTGACTTTTTGTTATTGGTCATTGGATGTCATGTAATGAAATACTCTTAAGATATTTGCATTCCTGTATCTGGGCTTAATACACTGTGAAGTTAAATCGTACTGATATCTACTTTATAAAACTGTATTCTGGCAAATAAATGATATTAATATTATATTTATTTAACACGGCATAACAGTAAAAATTATCAAACAATATTACAACACTAAAATCACAAATTACCTAAAACTAACTTTAATCGCCCCCAGCCGTTCCTGGCGCAAAAGTCCCCATAATACTGGCGGCATTTCCACGCTGAATAGCCATGGAAAGCCTTTGCACCAGAAACGACTCAGAGCGGGGGTCCTCCCCTTTTTGTCTGAGGCGACGGCCTATGTCGCGAACAAACCGTTTCGCGTCCGCCCCCCAACACCCCGCTGTTTCCACCGCCAAAGGGACAAAAATATAACCCGGTCCCAAAGGAGCATATTTTTGCCGCTTCACCGCCGCTTGGGTCTCGGCAGCAGCTCCGGCTGCGCGCGTAGTGCGACTGATATGGGTGGCGGCGAATGTGCTGACACATGTAGCATCCCACACTAAACACCGCCCCCTTTCCCACGGCACTAAAGTGAGGCCGTCCGGCCGCTTCCCATCAGTGCGGCTAAGCCCCAGCGGCTCCAGCACCGACGGAACACCTGCCGATCTGAGAGCTCTCTGGACGATATCGTTGAGGGCATGGTGACGCGGATGCCTACCGGTACATCGGCGGCAGCTCAATGCGTGATGGCCGTCAGCACCCACCATCGCACCGCAGATGCAGACATGTTGATGACACACATCACAACCCAGGCGGAGAGCAACGGATACACGCAACGAGTCACCTTCGAGTAATGTGCCCAATTGAGGCGAAGGTAACGCATTCAACCACGCCCCCGATTCTGACCGCGATACCGCCAGAAGTCTCGCAAGGTCTGCCCCAGCAGCATCACCAATAAGTCGATCGAGGGTGGCTTTACAACCTACGTCATCCCACGCGCGCTGAACTTTGAGGTTTATATTTATTAATCGATTGCCTGCTGCACTTACGGTGCCGCTGCACGAACGAAATCAGTGCTACCGAGAAGTGAAAACGAACTTCGTTCGGGTGCCTCCATCTCTGTCGCTCGAAGTAGCAAGTGCAACAGAGAGGGAGATACACGAACTAATTTCGTTTTCGTTTTGCGGTAGGGCCTCAGAGGGGCTACCGGGAAATGAAAACGAAGTTCGTTTTCGTTTCGCGGTAGGCCCTCAGAGCTATAACCACAAACTCCGAAATTCGAAGTTCGGGTATACCCATCTCTATCGCACTCAGTCTCAGGGGGCATATACATTACATGATTTGTCAGCCCCAATTCATCGGAAGCTGACTAATTGCTATCGTCTGGATGCTTGTTGCGCTGCTGATCCAACCGTCAAACGAGTTGTCCGGACTAATTGCAATAAAATGGAAATTGAAAAAACAAAAAAATCACAAATTGGACCATGAAATTGGCATGATCTGCCAAGTGCTTTTTTTTTCACAAATTTCATTCAAACAAATTTAAACGCAAATTAAAAATTATACTAAAAAATATTGTAGTAATAATATAGTAGTAATAATAAAATGCGGCAATTTTCACTTTCTTACTGTTAACTGGCCACAATGAATGAAATTGTAGTTACAAATCACCAGTTTTAAAAAATTGACAAAATTACAGTGTAAAATATTAGTACAATATTCTTTAGAATATATATTGTTTATTTTCGTTTCAAAATTATCCAGACGATAGCAATTAGTCAGCTTCTGATAAATTGGGGCTGACAAATCACGTAATGTGGATTGCCATTAACTGGCCACAACGAATGAAATTGTAGTTGCAGAGGGCCTACCGCGAAGTGAAAACGAACTTCGTTCGAATATCTCCCTCTTTATCGCTCGAACTGGCAAGTGCAACAGAGACGGAGATACACGAATGAAAATCGTTTTCGTTTCGCGGTAGGGCCTCTGAGCTACCACGAACTCTGAAATTCGAAGTTCGGGTATTTCCATCTCTATCACACTCGCTACACTCGAGTGACAGGGATGCATGTATACGAATTTCAAGTTTCGTTTTTCGTGGTAGCGCCGCAGTTGTTACGTCTGTACGCTACACCTTACGAGTATGTGTATTATGTTATTATGACTTCGACAAAGTTGTACTGACAAATTGGGGTATAATCACATAATCTGGATTCCCCATCACAGTACAAAAGTGACAAGGGTGCATGTATACGCGTTTTTCGTGGTAGCACCGCAGTCCGCTGCGTGATTTGGGCTCGTTTGGATACGTGCCAGAAGCCAGAAGCACGGCGTCCTGCAAAATTTGATCCCTATCTCGCTCTGTCATAGAACTTCACTCACACGCCTCGTGCCGTCCGCTGCGCTCGGACGTTTGGCGTCAGCTTAAGAAATATTATTTGTTCAATTGCACAACAGGCTATCATATCCGCCATTACACGATGAGTATTTTATCGCGTGATCCACCCATATCACAATCCGGATCACATGCATATTATAGACGTGTAGGTATTACAGGATTGTGATAATATTGCATAAAATCGGATACAACATCTCACAGACTGACGCGGCGTGACCGCAGGCCGCGCCCACAAGTGTGATTCAGGCCTTATGAGCATTGTAGGTCCATCCATGTTTTGACGTTTATGTTTAACCCCATAACCTCAAAATATGACGCAGTGGAGGCAGATGAATGAAAGGCGCAGATTAATAAAATTAAGCCTAGGACAGGAACCGTTATTTAATAAGGTTGTAAGAAAATGTATGCAGTCGCAAGCGTTGCTGTAAACGGATTTGCAAAAATGATAATATTCAACTACTTTTCACGTCAATCTGAATCCTACACGTTAGGTAGTGATCAGAATATGGCCAAGCCGAGGGCCGGACGGCCGATTGTATACGTGACGGTGCAAAATCCATGTAGCAGAGAGGGTCATGTATTCCTAGTAAGTACCTTCATCTTTCACTTACTAAAATGCAGCATTTCTCTTGTTGCAAAACTTAGAAAGAGGTATAGTGCGAGAAAAATCGAGAGAGCTCGTGCGCCGTCTTGTGATAGCAGTGCTTTTGTGATTAGTGGTATGTAATGCAATCATGAGAGAGTGAGGAATCATTTAGGATCTTATCTTTATACATAAATATGTATCTGAAGAAAGTGTGGTAAATCTGCTGGCTGTTAACGACGGGGTGCGCGGGCACGCGGGGCGAAGACGCGCCACCTAGCGTCAGATCTCGATGCGAGCCGGACCGACTGCACGTTTTGCATTCGATCCTAATTTAATTTGTTTTTATTGCTTTCCTTTTCTTGTAATACTATTAATAAACGTATATAAAGTGTTAGTGTTGACCATTTGTTTTTGTGGGACCCCAAAACCCTACAAAGTGGTCCTTCGAACCGGATCGCGTATGTATAGGACACCAGTGAAAATGGTCAACACACGTAGCACAACTAAACGTTAACAGCAAAAGAAGATCGAAGACGAACAGAAGGAGCAACAAAACCAGCAACAACAATGTTTAGAAACTCCTACGATCGAACAAAGGAAGATCGACGGAACAAATTTGTTAGATGAGGGTAGCATGGTAAAAGAGGAGGTACCGAGAAACGGTCGAGCCGCCATCGAGCAATGCCGTAGTATTAATTATACCGTTAGGTCCTTGAATACATATGGGTATGACTTTTAATAGCACTTCGCACTTTTTAATGTTTATGTTCATAATGTTTTCACTGTTTTCACTGGTTTCAGTCCGATTATCACTGATTTCAGTTTGATTGTCACTAACTGCATCTGAAAGTGCATCTTTAGCCAAACGCGCCGGTATGCACGGGCGGCGGGAGTGTTTACGAGTGCGAGGCGCTTGGGACAATAGCGAACTGGTTTGTGAAACACAGCTGATCGATCTCTCGTTACGTAATAAGGACGGAAAGATGTTTACGTTATCAGCCCGTAGTGTAAATGACTTGAACTTACCTTCACAGAATTTAAGTTTAGTGAACTGTGAAAACTTTAAACATCTCGAACAAATAAAAGAACATTTGTGTCATAAAAAGTTGAAACCGGAAATACTTATAGGTCAGGACAATTATCAGTTACTGGTGCCTCTGGAAATAGTGACGGGTCAGCCGCACGAGCCGTGCGCTACCCGTACTCCGCTGGGATGGTGCTTACACGGCAGGACGCCCTCGCGCGTGACGTCATCCAGGGATGTGCTCTGCTCGTTGTTACATATTTCTCATAACGATGAATATGACGTGGCGCTGGAAAATAATAAGCTTTTACACACACTTAATGAAGATCTTCGTCTCTTCTTCTCCATCGACGCCATGGGGGTGGCTGCTAAACCGCGAGAGAACTCGGAGGACCTGCATGCCCTGGAACACCTGGAACAAACGTATGAGCTTATAAATGGCAAGTGGCAAGTAGGCTTACCCTGGAAGGATGAAGACTGTGTCATGGTGGACTCCTTCCATAACGCCTTGTCTAGATGGAAAGGAGTCGAGCTGAAAATGAAAAAGAACGAAGAATATGCACGACGATATAGAGAACGCGTACAACATTTATTTGATAATAGTTACGCAGAAAAACTGGATAATCCAGGTTTTACACCCAGAACTTGGTGGTTACCGCATTTCGGGGTGGATAATACCAATAAAAAAAATCTCCGCCTCGTATATGACGCTGCCGCTACAACTAAAGGCATGTCATTAAATAGTTATCTACTGAAGGGCCCCGACCTACTCGAATCACTTATTGGAATAATGTTTCGTTTTCGAGAACACCGAGTGGCTGTCACTGGCGACATTAAAGACATGTTTCTCAGAGTCAAGATTAAACCTGAAGACCGAGACGCCCTACGTTTTTTGTATCGCGACAACCCTAACGAGCCTGTTAGTACTTACGTAATGACGTCGCTTATATTTGGTGCCAACTGTTCGCCTTTCATCGCACAATTTGTAAAAAACAAGAATGCTAAACGCTTTGAAATGACAATGCCTGCCGCTACGAGTGCTATATACTCTCAACACTACATGGATGACTATATAGATAGCCTACCTGACGAAGAAACCGCTAAGAAGCTGACTAATGAAATCACCTATATACATAAACAAGGAAACTTTGAAATACGTAACTGGAACAGTAACTGCAAAGAAGTATTAAACGACATTCCAAAAGAGACCCTGGGTGACAACGCAGTAAGGTTCAAAGCCGGGCAGCAGTACCATGGAGGCGAGCGAACGCTAGGACTGTTATGGCAGCCCGACCGGGACACGCTCGGATTCGATGTCTCGTTGAAAAAGATACCTGAAAACATAATAAATGGGAATCAAAGGCCCACTAAACGAGATATATTACGAGTAGTAATGTCCATTTTTGACGTTTACGGATTTTTATCACCGTTTACAATTAATGGAAAATTAATTATGCAAGAGACATGGCAGCTTAAAATAACCTGGGACGAAGTTGTACCAGATAACATATACGCGAAGTGGTTAAAATGGATTGAACAATTAAAGGCTATGAATGATGCCCGTCTACCTAGATACTATCAAGCCGCTGCAAGTGGGAGCGAGATGCGCGCGCGCACCACAAGGGCGAGCGGGACGGGAACGCCTGATGTTATCAGTTCGCCCGAGCGACCTGCGCTGGAACCTGTTTACTTCACAAGTTGTTATTCAAACTTACAGTTGCATATTTTTTGCGACGCATCTAAAAAGATAATATGCGCAGTTGCCTATTGGAGATGGATTAATAACAACACCGTATACCAAACATTTATAGCGAGTAAATGTCGCGTTGTTTCGCTCAAAGTTACTTCGATACCTCGTATGGAACTTCAATCAGCGGTTCTTGCCACGCGCTTAGCTGAAACAATAACAAATGCACACAGAATTAAACCGGAGCGCCGAACGTTTTGGAGTGACTCATCGACGGTACTGCATTGGGTACGAAATGACGCGCGGAATTACAAAACTTACGTCGCGCACCGTCTCGGCGAGATTGACGAGTATACACAAAAGAATGAGTGGCGATTTATACCGACAAAACTCAATGTTGCGGACGTAGCCACGAGGGAGTCGTATGCATTTACTACATTACCTCAGGCCTGTAAATGGACCTGCTTTCCTACAAAAATATGAAGACGAGTGGCCTCAGGACATAGTGGACACTGAAATAAATAAAGAACAATTGGAATGTGTAACAAATATAGGGGGTCGAAGTTGCACCACGTCCGTAGGAATTACCCATCGCTACCCTACACGTGACCCCTGGGTGGTGCTAAAAGTGCAACAACCTGGCAACCGTACTGTCTTTTCCAAGATCTCACGGTTCTAAATACTGATTTGCCATACGATAAATAAATAAACAAATATACAGACGCACACACACTTACCTATACCAGATCCTGAGAGATTTTCATCTTGGTTACGGCTGCTTAGAGCTACATACACAGTACTTAAGTTTATAAATAAATGTAAACTTACCGACGAAGAGGAAGAAACCACGATGGCAAAGGCAGAAAGGTTACTTCTAAAGTATTCGCAAAACACGTCGTTTCCTGAAGAAATACATAACCTGAAAAAAAGAAAATCATTACCTACTACAAGTCGATTACTCACCCTGTCGCCTTATTTGGACGAGCACAAAGTTCTCCGCCTCGGCGGGCGAATCGACGCCGCTTGTGACGTCACACCTGAAAGTAAAAGACCTATAATACTGGATGGCAAAGATTATTTAGTACGATTGTTGGTGAAACGTTACCATATACTCGCGGCGCACGGGAACCAGGAAACAGTGGTGAATAACCTGAAACAGAGATACTGGATATTAAAAATTAGACCTACAGTAAAGAATGTAACATCGAAATGCATGTTTTGCCGCATTCGAAAATGTAAACAAGAAATCCCAAGAATGGGAGACTTACCGAGGGCTCGAGTCGCACATCATCAGCGACCATTTTCATATTGTGGTGTCGACCTGTTTGGGGCCATGGAGGTTACAATTGGTCGAAGGCGGGAAAAAAGATACGGTGTTTTATTTACATGCTTGACGATAAGGGCAATTCACATCGAAGTTGTTAGTACGCTAACCTCCGACTCTTTTATAATGGCCCTGCGAAGAATGGCCGCGCGCAGGGGATGGCCTCAAAATTTGTTCTCAGACAATGGCACGAATCTGAGAGGCGCCGATACAGAACTAAAAAGGTCTATTGAGAAGTTGGACGAGGAGTACCTAAAAGAAGAGGGCTTGAAGTATGGCACAAAATGGACTTTCATACCCCCTGCAAGCCCGCACTGGGGTGGAGCATGGGAGAGGTTGATTCGAAGCGTCAAAAATAGCCTGAAAGTCGTCCTGAAAGAGCGAGCACCTCGAGACGAGACTTTGAATACCTTACTCGCTGAAGTCGAAAATATAGTAAACAGCCGACCGTTGACACACGTTACTGTGGAGCCAGGCAGCACTGAGACACTAACACCTAATCATTTTCTCCTTGGTTCGTCTTCAAATCTGCCTACCCTTGGCGTATACAATGATGATGAGTTTTACCTCCGAAAACAATGGAGAATTGCCCAGCGCCTGGCGGACTTATATTGGAAAAGGTGGCTTAAGGAAGTTCTACCTGATTTATTGCCCCGCAGGAAATGGAACCAGGAACAGAGACCCTTGGAAGTGGGAGATCTCGTTTTACTGGTCGACCCAGATGGACCACGTAATACCTGGCCACGAGGCCTGATAAAAGAGGTAATGCCAGGCAATGACGGCCGAGTGAGAGCGGTCCAAATTAAAACCAAGACTGGTTTGCTGATGCGGTCGGCTGCGCGCGTTGCTCGAATACCCATGGCTGATGAGTGCTGCTAGGCAGCACTGGGGTGGAGGATGTTAACGACGGGGTGCGCGGGCACGCGGGGCGAAGACGCGCCACCTAGCGTCAGATCTCGATGCGAGCCGGACCGACTGCACGTTTTGCATTCGATCCTAATTTAATTTGTTTTTATTGCTTTCCTTTTCTTGTAATACTATTAATAAACGTATATAAAGTGTTAGTGTTGACCATTTGTTTTTGTGGGACCCCAAAACCCTACAGCTGGCCATGGACTGACATTCAGATTAAGTAACATACTTAAATGTAATTATTGAAAGTGTATTAAATTTATTGTATTCAATCTTCCTTGCGTCATTTCCTCAATTCTGGGGCTTGTGACCTGAATCTTGCTATGATTTTCTCTCTAATAATCTTCAATAATTATGTTCTGGCTCTCTTGTAGATGTTTGTGTTGATGACAATGATGTCTCTCATCGTGGCAAGTTTTTCCTGAACACCTTGCTAAAAGACCTGAACAAACTCCGGGCTGTTGATTGGACAGGGATGCCTGGCTGTCTTTAGTGTTGGAGGCCAAGATCCACTTTGGGTTGTTGCGTTACAGCAGTAAGTAAGTCTTGTCTATTCAACAACAATAATATTGTCTAAAATCTTTGCTTTTTGATGATCTCTTAAGCTTAGTGGGAAGTGAGTCTGCCTGTGAAACAATGATTTGGTGAAGGCAAATTTTTGTTTCATGTACTGTAACAATACATGACTGAAGTCTCCACAGTCATTATACAATTGAACACATAACCACCCAAAACTTTCCCGGTTATTTTTACATGCTGTTATTTAAGTATGGACATGGAAGTTGTCCTGCACTATTTGCAATCAATAAATTATTGTTTAAATATTCCCCAGCATGCTTGACTCTCCATAAAAACATAATTTGGTTCCCATTTTCTGTCAAGGTCATCAAAATTGTTTTGTTTTATTTAAATTAAAATATCTATTAGTAGTGTATGTTTTGCTTTATTGTACATAAACCATGACTAACTTAAAACTATAAAAAGAAGTGCAAATGCGAGATTGACCCTTAAACGGATCTCTTCATGCTAAAAAGAATTAATGTAAGATATAGCACTTTTTAGTATTCTATTATGTATATAGTTATTCCAAAAGAAGTCGACCTAGATATGGATAATATGGATCCCATTACCATGACTCAAATGCCTTTTGTATGTGAGTAATGGTGTTCAAAAGGTTAAAATAGGATGTCCCTAAAGTCACTCTAAAAGTAAGCACCAGTTGAAAAGAAAAAAATGTAAACAAACAATGTATTGAATTTGACAATACATTGTTTGATTACATTTTTTTCGTTTTCAACTAGTGCTTACTTTAGTAAGACACGGTTATCGCAGTGTACTCGTTGACAAATATAATTTTAAGTGACTTATTTAATAATTAAAGTTGATATTGTAATTAATATTAAGACATATTAATAATAATTTGCACACCTGCATGCAGGTCGAATATTTGTATAGTACTTACTGACTTTTAAGAACCTGTTACCGTATTCTGGCAAATAAATTATATATCAGTTGTTGGACCAGTGGTGCGAATATATCCGTTTCTGGCGTTGAAAAGGTTAAACGTTACGCAATTTGGCTCAAAACCAACGAGAAATCTTAAGAGCCACTGCAATGATGAGTTAAAGTTTAATAAAAGCTAGGGTACAGTCAAGTGTAAAAATATGAGTGCATACAACTTACTCATAAATATGTCCCATAGCTCTTATGTCAGCGGATTAAGGTTGTGGTACTTATTTATGAGAGGATTTTATCGATATTTTTTCACTTGACTGTACAGGTATCTACTCTGGGGCAGTCCCTCTGTGTACCCAAACATTAACCGCATCGGCAATTTTTTCCACCGCTCTTATGATATCTCGTTGGTTTTGAGCCAACAAGTTTTCATTCTGAATACGGGCCTCTTCTAGGGCAAGGAAACGGTCGGTCAGCGTGTGCACCGCGGACTGCCGCTGCGAGGGAGGAGGGCCACGCATGCTGGTTCCAGGCCGTCTCCCGCGCCGGCCTCGGCGTATATCTGGACCAACAATAAACAAACTTTCCAAATAATACTTACGTCGCAAAATATATTACTTTTGCCTCGTATTCGTTTTAAATAAATAAATAAATAAATAAATACAAGGGGACAATCTTAGGAGGAGCTGGAGGGCTTCTACTAAAAATTGTAAATAAGAAGAAACTTGATGACGTGTTACGTTTAAAAGTAGCAAAACAATGTTACTGGGTAGCTGACGAACGGGCAACGCTTAGATTATAACATAGTAGGAGACTGGGGTGAATTGGAACGCGGGTTAATTGAAACATGCATAATAACTCTTAGACTATTATGTTAGCGGCGAGTAAGAATTTTTGATGATAGATATTATTTTGTATAACTCAGAAATAAATAATAGCTTTTTAAATAGTGCGTAAACTAGTAGAGGTACAAGTATAGAATTTTTATTTTATACTAACGTACTCGCTTCGCTACACTAGCAAGGCCTGCAATTTTATTGTCTGTTCTATACTTTCAAAGATATGAAAGTATCCTCAGGATTAATATTTGTTAATGTGCATGACCTGGAGGAGTCTGCTATAAGTCTATAACAAATGTGTGTATAAAAATTATTAGTCATTAATTAAACAACATGGCATTGTAGTATGTTTTTTTTTAGATCCCATCAATAGATCAAGTATTAGGTACATTGGCTATAAAAGTAACTTTTTCTGAAACCGTAACATTTTCGGGATAATTTAAATAAACTTTGTATAGCCTTGTAGGTTAGGTTAGTGTTTTAACAATCCTGAAAAGTTTACAGCTTCCGAGCAAAACAAACTCAGAGCAAGTGGCGATTATGGCAAGTAAAACCATGGATTTCATAGTAACCTTTTTATTTCTTTCTTTGTTATACATTGTCTGAAGTTAGAACACAAAAAACATTAAAAAATATTTTACTTGCTATTGAAATGTAACTATGATCCAATTCAGACTTCTACGGACGGTTCTATCGGGTCAGAGTATAGCAAAGGGGGCGCGGGTATTTTTTTCCGCTGTTATAAAATAAAATAACCACGAAGATGGTGTCGGGAACTCTGCTCCTAACTATCTATTCTTTCTTTTTCTATTCTAACTAATTTTCAATTCTAACCTATCCGCCACCCGAGTCGGTTAACAATACCGAAATTTCTAAGTCCCAGAACCGTTTAAATGAACGAATTAGGAGAAAATTTAGAGAAAAGTTGCCCATACAAAACATGCTTATTTTAGCGTCTTCTTTACTATAGCATCATAAACAATAGGTGTCATAATGAAACAGACCCCCATCAAAAAAATTCTAAGTCCCGCGCCCCCTTTGAGGGACACCCAGACGGTGCCGGTTAACGTACAACCATGATAATGCACGGCTAAAATAATGTACAGCCCAATAATCCGCGTCCATACTGTACATTATGGTGTATAAATGTTTATGGAATATCAATGTGGCATATAAGGTTAGTAAAAATGAAATATTGGATTACATGGATTATCAGACTGTACATTATTGGGCCGTACATTATCGCCCTGAGCAAACTTGGTCCGGGGCAATTATTGGAAGCCAATTTTGTACATGCACATGCATATTGACGTGTATCACAGGACTGTCAATATACTGCAGAAATATCTGGAAATTTTGAAATCCACCCACAGATAAGAAATAATCTATGAGCGACTAAAGGCACACCACACGATTCTGCTTGGTGGATGGTATGAGCGGTACGCACTGTACGCTGTTATAAGATAGAGTGAGATGGGAATATGGAAGAAGCAAAACTACCGTCTGGCCACCCTTTAATGCTGACGCGATAAACAATTAGTGTTAAAAGAGCTATTCAATACTGCTTCCATAATACTGACAAACCAGGATCACAGTATTTAATCACCGTGTATTGGCCGCCTATGAGATTTGTTTGACAGTTCTAAAGGCTCCTCCACATTGGCGAGCAAACTATGCGCAAACGCGTGATATGAGCCGACTCCTCATTGCCGCGCTGTGGCTCCTTCACGCGTTCGCGCATATTTTTCGCGAGATTTGCGATGCGAATCGGGCGTCAACTCTTTCTTGACTCCACATTCGCAGTTTTCACAATTGTTCGCGTTAGCAGGCACTTCTTGTGGGCCAATAACCGCGAAAAATATGCGATCAGGTCCATCATTCACACATATTGTTCGCTCGTGAATGTGGAGGGACCCTTATGTCAAAGCTGGATTGAGAACAGGTCAGTTTTCCTCCTAATTTATCAATGTCATATTTTAATTTATGTTAATTAATACCTCAAATGAATACAACGGTCAATATAAGGGGTTATTCCTCAGTTTTCCCTAATTTAGCAAGAATTTAAAAGGTTTTCGAGAGATTAATTAATGCGCTTGCGCTGGTATGCCGCGAAAAAAAATGAGTTGACATTGACAGCTGAGCTGAGCTGACACATGAAATGTGAATTATCTTATCGTACGACTACGACTTCAGTACTCCTTAATACTTACTTTACTCTTTGACTTTAGTGACTTTACTATGCTTTTTACAAGAGATGATTGAGCGAAATCGGGGGTCGAAATTCTTTACGAAGCAGATACTAACTGAAATTGAAGACTTCTACGGGAATCCTCCAACAGACGCGAGCGACCCTAGAGCTCCACTTACTCGCCACTTTACGGAAGATCTCCTAGACGTGCCGTGCCTACGAAGCCCGAGGTCCAAGGCTCGAATCCCAGTAAGGCCATTTGTGTGATGAACTTGAATATTTGTTTGTGAGTCATGGATGTTTTCTATGTATTTATAGTACATTACGTAACTAGGGCGAGTTTTCCCGTACGCGCAGCGTGCAGTAAAACTCGCATTATGGCCAGGTGTGACGTAAAGTATATTAAGGTATAAGTTTGTATATCGTCATCTAGTACCCATAGTACAGTCGTCAACAAAAGTAGCTATTACCTGGTCACAAAGTGGACCCTGCACGTCTATCATGGGACGTTCGCGACATACTCTCGATTTTTCTCGCACATCTGTCTCTCCATCTGTCTCAGCCGTTTCATGATAGACATGCTGCTCAGCAAGATTTACCATTGGATTAGCCATGCTATGTACTTTGAATAATGTAATTCTCTACGCGTAACCAATAACAAGATGGTACAAGGACATCATCGCCACAGCTGGAGAAAATTGGCTAATCAATTCCAAAGGCCGAGAAAGGTGGAAGGAAATGGAGGAAGCCTATACCCGACAGGGGTCCTTAATTAAGTAAAATTGAAAAACAACATTACTTGAAAACTTTTATTATGCAAAGCTAGTTAAGGAAGAAAAAAGGCTTAAATAATAATAATGTAATTCTCTTGTGTTTCAGCGTCCTATTGTCATGTTTCAAACCAAAACTCACAAGTGGGAATTGTAGCTGCAAGCAAGGGCAGAATTGAGACCGCAGGATGGTGTAGGCACACAGGCTAAATATATCGAATAAGAATCTTAAAGTATTAATGAGTGTGATAATCCTTTAAGAAGATTTATTCCGGGTTTATCACTGAAAAATATTAAATTATAGTACATTTTAAACAACACAGCAAATGCAGCTTGTGCGATTGAGGCGGGAGTGCGGACCCATTGCACCGTTGCACTTATTTAACCGAAAAAAGTATGTACATTAATCATCACGGGATGCGGATGGCGCAGAACCGGTCATTGTGGCACTCTTTCGGGAAGGTCTATGTCTAGCAGTGGGCGTCTTACGGCTGATGTGATGATGATTAAATAAAATGATTATGAAAGGTTAACATGTTTCCTTTATTAACTTTTCTCACCTAACTAATCTTAGTCATTAGTTTCGTTTTTGCAGGTCATTAAGCTGGTTAGTAATCATCTGTGATTACTGACAACTAATACTGACTACTGTAACATGTTTTAGCAAACAAATGACTGATTAGTCATATTAAAAAATGTCACAAATAGGTGGTTGAAAAAGAAATAAAATAGAACTACATGTTTGGTCACAAGAACGTATAGGAATGTCAAGTGTATTGCATGCATTAGTTTCTAATACTAAGAATGGATGTCATTGAGATATTCTTAACTATCAACAACGCAATGAACAATTTATTTTATATATGGAATAGACGTACTTATCAGAGTGTATTTATATGGATATGAATTGAAATTAATTCTCATCCAGTACTAATTCAAGCTCACTGTGGGACAAGCTCAATTTGTGAAAATGTATCCCTTGCATTTTAATTTACAAAGTTCTTGGAGTAGGTACCTACCTACTGCTACAGTTATTTGTACAGCATCCTCTTCCATCCTCAGCCATAATAATATTATAAACACTGTGTTAGTTGCCTCTTCGCTCCTCTTCGCTTAAACCACTGAACTAAGACAGTTTAAATCCCGGGGAAGATATACTATGAGATATTTATTTATTCTGGTTCTTCAATTTGCTGGAGTGGTGCATTTTTTATTTCTTTGAGTAACTAAATGTCTCGTTAACTGATTTCAAATGATTTTTTTCTCTTCAGTTTATAGGTTTTTCGACCAAGACCATTTTCAAGATCTGAAATAAATGATTGCTTATGACATTATAAGATAAGCTTTATTTCCTATTAACAGAGTTTGTAACGTCATTTTATGCACTGATTTGATAAATAATTTATTTATATTGTTTGAGTTTCCTTATTCTTATTGCACAAATACTTCACTGTTTTTTTTTAAATATTATTCTTCTTCTGTATAAGGATGATCGCTCAGCACAAGAGTAAGTATTCACTTTTAACTATGATCAAGTTGGAAAGATTTCATCATATAAAACGAATACTCTTATTCTGTATGAAACGAATGTTGGCATACAGAATAATAAAGATAGTCGGTAGCAGGTGGGTACCTACATTAAAATCATATGAGTGTCGGGCATAAGCATTTTCTATTCAATATACCTATAGTTACTTAACTTTCATTCAGACATTGTATTTCCTGAATTTGTGGCAGTTCGGTGGGGCAATGCAGCAATATTGCCCCGCAGGATTGCCACCAATACTTGCTGAATTTGGAAGGAGCCGGAGCGAGGGTCACAATTCTAATATCTTATACGCCGATGCAGGTCCCGAATGAGACTCTTGCCTTTCACTCACCCAGGACCAGACATCTTGATAGCAATCAGAACAATGTTGTAAAGTTGTACGCTGATTCTAGGTTGGTGTACTTCATAGTGTGGTTAAGGTGAGTGGGGTGCAGATGTACTCACACAGAATGCGTCCCCATATCGTCGAGGAACGTTTATTGAGACTATGGCGAGGCGTAAAAGTTTGTAATGCACTGCCCAAATTGCACACCGCAAACAAAGATAGGCCTTGATTCCCGTTGCTATACACATGGGAGCACACCTTGCTTCCTCAGGAGCTCTGACAGCTTTTACACGGGCCTGCCTACCACAAAAGCTAGATTTAACAAGGAGTATGTAAGAAGATTTTTATAAAGAGTAGCCTACCCAGGCAAATAATAGATGAGAAGAATAAGTGGGTTATTAAGTCTCACTCAACGCAACTAATCGAAAGTTATAGATATCAAACGTGATTTTTTGCACTAGTCGGTTTTCCAATTTCCGACTTGTTTCAAAGAATTTAGAACGCATGAAAATCATCGCTGAACTCGAAACGACAAACGTCAAATATGACAGATGGGGTGCTGTCGCCATGGCAACAACGCCCGTCCATTCGCCGTCCGCCCATAAAAGTAAGGGTGAAGGGTGAGCGTCAAGTGTGAACGTCTTCGTCCTGTCATTAGCTGTCAGAAAATGCTTAGTGAATAGGTACAACTGTCAAATCATCTCACCCCTAGTGGTGTTCTACTTATCGATACGCACATCGACGGAAAGTATGTATCAAAACTATTCCAATTTGAGTAGTTTAAGCGGCTTATAAGCAACAAAAATTTATAAATTGAAGTAACAATAGCTTTGCTAATCGTGTGTGTGAAACATAAGTACAAAGCCAATATTTTCTCAAATTAAAGAAAGATGACGTATCGGGCTAACATTATCTTGTCTGTTGCATTAGGCGAGAGGCGAGAGGTGATAGGTGAGGTGAGAGGTGGGGTGACCTCACAGGTGATGTCTTGGGACGCCGTCCCGAAAAATATCAATATTTTACTGAATTAGATTGCTGACTGAAGTTAGCGGCGAGCAATTGTGACACAGTGTCATCATTTTGCCACAAGTAGTAATACATTCTTTCGATCTATCTTGATATATTTCTGTGTGAACGCTGGATTCTATCAGTGTTCATACACATGCATATACACGTTAAGCACGTTGCAAGGATATACCTTTCAGGGTGCCCAATACTGGGGTTTTTGCATTTACTTAATCTCAACCAAATTATTTCCGTTTCAGCTGAGGTAAAAAATCTTATGTCTCTCTCTCTTCCACAGTTCGCTTTACTCGACCGATTGTCGTGAGAGCAGGTTTGATCATTACATGGTTTTCTTGTATCGATTTCATACAGCGAATAAGAGGGATGGCGTGCACAATTAACGACTTTTAATAAGATGCATATACAAATACATGAAGTCAACTGAAGTTGGGTAAGAAAGGGGGTGTTACATAAATAAATAAATAAATAAATAAATAAAGATAAAGCCTTTTATTTCTTGAGAATTAAGTTTACAAAGTTAGTTTAGTAGGTAGTTAAGTTGAGTGATTCCTTATTTTAAGTTAGTAGGATAAGTTTTATAAAGAATATTGGTTAGGTAGTCTAAAAATATTTTTTTAATACAGTTGCTCAAAAAGTGGTACTTTTTGTGGCTGCGTAGCGTACAAGAAGCTCAATTTCTCGAACTAATGCTTTTTACTTTTTAGTTCCAAACTATACTTTCGAAACGCAGTAATTTTATAGTAGATTTTTTACCCGATGGCGCTGATTCCAATAGTATGTTGTCACTGTCAGTGTCATTTGTAAAGTATGGGTTCGTTCAAAAATAACTTCGAAGCAAGCATATTTTGTCGCAATGATATATTAATTTATTATTTTTCGCAATTGTATTAAAAAACGTCGTTTACAACACGTGTGAAATGTCTTTTACCACTCGTACCGAGTCTTGCCACTCGCTTTCAGCTCGTGGCAAGATACCTCGGTACTAGTGGTAAAAAGACATTCTTTTCACACTAGTTGTAAAATGTACTATATTATTATTATTATTTTGCACTCATTATTCTGCAAGAACCCCTCTGCAGGTAAAGGCCTCCTCCAAAGTGAGCCAGTCTTCTCTGGACTTTGCTGTTTGTAACCAGTTTGGACCCGCTGTGTGTTTGATTTCATCCTCCCACCTGTTGCAAGGTCTTCCTTTCTTTCTTTTGCCTACTGGCCCCCTCCATACTGTCGCACTTTTTGTCCACCTCTGATCTTGGAGGCGTGCTACATGTCCGGCCCACTTCTATTTTAATGCAAGAGCTTGTGCCAGACCGTCCGTTGCTTTTGTGATGTTACGTATTTTTGTATGCCTTTTTATTATTATTACTTTATATTTAGCATACTGCGCTCCATTCTGCGTTGGCACGTAGTAATTTTATTTCTTATATTGCTATTGAACTTCCACGTCTGACAAGCGTAGGTCAGGCATGGTATAAGGCATGAGTTCATAACCTTGGTCTTCAGGTTGATTGGCATGTTGCTCTTAAATATTTCCTTTAAGCTCCAGTACTTGTTCCATGTTAGGTGTGCCCTGCGTTCGACCTCTTGGTAGTTGCTTTATGTGTCGAAGCTTATTTGTTTGCCTAGGTAAATGTATTATTCGGTGTATTGAAGTGGCTCGTCGTCGACATATATTTGTGCCTTGTTGCTGTTTGTCATTATCTTAGTTTTAGAGAGGTTCATTTCTAGTCCAGCGAGCTTGCTGGCTTAATTTAATGACTCTACCATGTGCTGTAGTTGTTTTCTTTTCTGTGACATCAGTACCAAGTCGTCGTCAAAACGTAGGTGACTTAAGTATTTCGTTTTTATTTTTATACCGCATTCTTTCCAGTCAAGCTTGCTTAATTATTGCCTCTAAAGTGGCTATAAATAGTATAGGTGATAGTGGGTCCCCCTGTCTTACCCCTCTCTTTACAGGGAACCAAGAACCGGCTGTTTCTAGTTTGACTCTACTTTTGCTGTTGCTATATAGGCTTTACTTTATTACTCTTATATATTTTTGAGCGACGTCCGCTCTCGGCGGCGTCGGCCGGGCAAGTGAGCGCGCGCGCTACCGGCCGTGGCAATGCTCGCCCCTCACAGTCACCTAAGAGTGACCTAGTGCCGAGACACAAGTCGGCGACGGACGAGCTCCGCCCCTATGTGCTCGGACAGTGCGTCGACCACGCTCCGTGACACAAGTCGGCGACGAACGAGCTCCGCCCCTATGTGTACGGACAGCGCGTACTACCACTCGGCGCCCGAATGGTGTGTTTGGGCTTCGCCCGTGTCCTCAGACACTTTGGGTAAACGATGTTACCAAAATAAAAGAAGGAATAACGAGAAATAGACTTTTTATTTACTTTTCCCTAACTGCCCTATCACTGCCCTAAGTGACTTGATTACAAGTCCCTAACTTCCTATTACTTTGTAGTTTTCTTCTTCTTCTTGTTGTGACTTCCAGGAGGCTCTGATTGACACACACTGAATTGCTCCGGGCCGTACCTGCTATTTATACCTGCCAGCGGGCAAGCAAGACGTGCTGAGTGAGACAACAAAAGTTACGCCCACTTTGACTTGACTAATTTACATTACAAGATTGTAATGTAAATTAAAGTGTAGTCAAAGTAAGTCAAAGTGGTTTGACTTGACTAATTTACATTACAAGATATTATTGGGATGTTATACATATTAATGGGCGGAAGTCTAAGCTGATTTACAAAGTTCTAATGTGGCTTGAGTTCTTATAAGTACAGTAGGGTTCGTAAATATTTTCTTATTCGAATAATCATACATGGAAATCGGGCAAACCGTAATTCGGTCCCTTTTGTAACTCTTATTTATCTTTTACGCTGAACCTACTGAGTTTACTTATTTGTAAGTTTAAACATTTAATAGAACTTTTAATTAGCTTTCTAACAATATATAAACCATTCTGATACGATGAGCCGTTATAAAGATATAAACGTAAACATATCAATTGCAAAGTAAAAATGCGTCGTACTAAATTCTAATTCAGGCTCGGTGGCCGCGGCTCTCGTTACGGTCATGTTGGCGCGATACACCCCTCCCCTCCATGGCGGCCAGTCTGCGCTGCGCTCGCGCATAGGCAACATCTCCTCTCTCTTTCTAATACAATTTGTACTGGGATTTTACTTGAATGTTTACAATATCAAATGAATGCTATGAGAGGGTGTTTTATGTAAATAATTACTATGGGGACTCTAACTACTGGGTTCTTTATTTACTCTAAACAATCTAAGTCTTTATAAATAATCACATATTTCTCTTACGTATAATCTTCGTATGACGCGATGCGTAGCTCTGCCGTCGCGTGTTGATGTTGTCGTCCATAATTCTCCCCCTTTAGTGTGAGGCGAAGCCTCGCACTATTGGTTGCAACGGTGTTATCACTTTAATCACTTTCACTAATTGACTTTTTAACATTGCGCACTAACTTGTGTCATTTTCACTACTGGCGGCCAATGCTCTTTATCACGATGTAGGCATGCGGGTCGGCGATGACCTATTTTAATTTTTACTTTCTTCCGGCGATAATAGACGGGCCCTCTAGGCGCCGTATTGTCTGGAGGCTCCGGCGGCTTTGGTGGTTGCTTGATGACGCCGGCAAGCTGTGCCGGCTGTGGATTCCCGCTGCTCTTCTTCATACGAGACATATGTGTATTCGCGGCCTCTCGCGACGTGCTTAGTGGTCGGAGGGCCGATGGGTCGGCGAGGCGCCGTTTGCGCCGTCGCGCCGACGATGTCCCGCCGCTTGTAGTGATGGCAGTGGCGGCAGACTCGCTGCCAGTGGCGCTCTCGGGCTCTGTGCATGAATGGCCGGCAGATGGTGCCGGTCGCTGGCTGCTGCAGTGAGTTATGTAGGCGACACGCTTAGTCGCCGCCTCTCGCGACACGTCCAGTCTTCGGAGGGCCGATGGGTAGTCGAGGCGCCGCTTGCGCCCTCGAGTTGATTGGATAATGGGCGTTCTAGCCCCTGCAGGCTCGGAGACCGCGGCGTATTCAGGCGCCGCGGATAAGATTAACCTCTCTGGTCCGGAGGTCAATGTGGGCGTACTGGCCCTTGCAGGCTCGTTGCGTGCGGAGTTTTCTTTAGCTGTAGTCAAATTCGACCCCGCTGGTCCGGGGGTCGGTGTGGGCTCGCTAGCCCTTGCGGAATTGGTGACCGCAGTGCGTGACGGTGCGGCGGATAAAATTGACCCTTCTGGTCCGAGGGTCAATGTGGGCACTCTAGCCCTGGTAGGAGTGGCTCCCTCCGGGTCGGAGGGCATAGTGACGCCAGCGTACTCGGGCGCTGTATTTGTGATCGACTCCGCTGGTCCGGGGGTCGATATCTTGACCGGCGTGACCGACCGCGGGCGACCGCAGGTCGGTATAGTGGCAGCGGTGACCGCGGCGTGCTCAGGCGCCGCGGTAGGAAAGTCTTCCTCTGAGATGGAGGGTAATGTGGCGCCGGCGTATTTCGATGCTTTAGTTCTGCGGCGCCGCGGGCGACAGCGGGTCGGCTTAGTGGCGTTGATGACCGCAACCAACCACGGGCGATCGTCGGCTGGTTCATTGATGAGGTGGGCCATGGCGTCCCCTGACGCCATGGTCGTTGACATGGTGATGTCTTCGGTGCTGCTCGGCACCGTGGGCGTCGAATTTGCGCGCGTGTCGACGAGTCCCGTTGATGTGGCACCGCAACCTACGGTCTGTAGGTGCCTATGTGACTGGCCGTCATTATAATGGGCCTCCTTTTGCTGAGGCCTCGTAGTTTTGCTTGTGCTAGAGTGTTTATTTTGTTCAGATTCTATTCGTTTTGCTACTGTGCCGCCGCTTGAACGTTCGTCCCTTATTAAACACTCGGACTCTTCTCGGAACCTTTTTGCCAAGGCACGCTGTCTATTGAGTTCCTTTCGCATATCACATAGTTTATGTTGTAGTTTGAATTCTGCTTGCTTCCTGAATTCCGCCTCCAATACTTCGGCCAATTCTTCACTCTCTATATCACATAGTTTCTGTTGTACCTCGAACTCTGCTTGTTTCCTGTATTCTGCCTCCAATATCTCGGCTAAATGTTCGCTCTTTTCGAAATCTAGAAGGGCTTCGAAATATCTCGCAGTCACTTTTGTTAATGGCTCGTCGAACCCTTCTCGCCGTGTGTCGGCGTAGTTGCCCCACGGGCGTGCTTGCGCGGCGGCTGTCTCTGTATTACATAATTTCCTTCTTTTGCATCTGTCACGGCCCGATGTCGCGTTGAGTGTGGGCCTTCTCCTGGATTCCGACATCGGGGTATATTTATTCCACATTTTGCTCTCATATGCCGTACTCATGGCGGCTATCTCGTACATAGTTCACAACAATTCTTTTAATAATTCACACGAATTTTCAAACACATGCGCTCTGACTTGCGCGAGCGCCTCCTAGGCGGTACAAACGGGGCCCGTAACCTATTCGTGCGGTGCCCTACAACCTTCCGACGTCCCGTCAGTACGCCGGAGAAAACCTTTTGACGTTTCGTCAGTACCTTAAAACATAAATCCGGATCCAGCGGATCCGGTTCGAAGGACCAAAACGACTGTGAGCGACGTCCGCTCTCGGCGGCGTCGGCCGGGCGAGTGAGCGCGCGCGCTACCGGCCGTGGCAATGCTCGCCCCTCACAGTCACCTAAGAGTGACCTAGTGCCGAGACACAAGTCGGCGACGGACGAGCTCCGCCCCTATGTGCTCGGACAGTGCGTCGACCACGCTCCGTGACACAAGTCGGCGACGGACGAGCTCCGCCCCTATGTGTACGGACAGCGCGTACTACCACTCGGCGCCCGAATGGTGTGTTTGGGCTTCGCCCGTGTCCTCAGACACTTTGGGTAAACGATGTTACCAAAATAAAAGAAGGAATAACGAGAAATAGACTTTTTATTTACTTTTCCCTAACTGCCCTATCACTGCCCTAAGTGACTTGATTACAAGTCCCTAACTTCCTATTACTTTGTAGTTTTCTTCTTCTTCTTGTTGTGACTTCCAGGAGGCTCCGATTGACACACACTGAATTGCTCCGGGCCGTACCTGCTATTTATACCTGCCAGCGGGCAAGCAAGACGTGCTGAGTGAGACAACAAAAGTTACGCCCACTTTGACTTGACTAATTTACATTACAAGATATTATTGGGATGTTATACATATTAATGGGCGGAAGTCTAAGCTGATTTACAAAGTTCTAATGTGGCTTGAGTTCTTATAAG
Source organism: Epinotia demarniana (assembly GCA_945867215.1). NCBI lineage: Eukaryota > Metazoa > Arthropoda > Insecta > Lepidoptera > Tortricidae > Epinotia > Epinotia demarniana. The sequence goes on from OX244272.1 coordinate 7,119,693, forward strand.
TACAGTAGGGTTCGTAAATATTTTCTTATTCGAATAATCATACATGGAAATCGGGCAAACCGTAATTCGGTCCCTTTTGTAACTCTTATTTATCTTTTACGCTGAACCTACTGAGTTTACTTATTTGTAAGTTTAAACATTTAATAGAACTTTTAATTAGCTTTCTAACAATATATAAACCATTCTGATACGATGAGCCGTTATAAAGATATAAACGTAAACATATCAATTGCAAAGTAAAAATGCGCCGTACTAAATTCTAATTCAGGCTCGGTGGCCGCGGCTCTCGTTACGGTCATGTTGGCGCGATACACCCCTCCCCTCCATGGCGGCCAGTCTGCGCTGCGCTCGCGCATAGGCAACATCTCCTCTCTCTTTCTAATACAATTTGTACTGGGATTTTACTTGAATGTTTACAATATCAAATGAATGCTATGAGAGGGTGTTTTATGTAAATAATTACTATGGGGATTCTAACTACTGGGTTCTTTATTTACTCTAAACAATCTAAGTCTTTATAAATAATCACATATTTCTCTTACGTATAATCTTCGTATGACGCGATGCGTAGCTCTGCCGTCGCATGTTGATGTTGTCGTCCATAATATTCGTTTCCCACATTTTGTGTTCTTAGAGTTTCCCAGATGTAGTTGTGTGACACTGAATCGAATGCTTTTTTGTAATCGATATATGCCAAGTACAGGGGTCTACTTCTCTCCTGGTATTTCTCGATTAGAAGCTCGAGTGTATGGATGTGATCGATTGTAGAGAAACCTTTTCTGAATCCTGCCTGTTCAACGGGTTGACTCTTTTCTAATCTTGAACTTATTTTTTTATTCAGGAATGCAGAAAATAGCTTATATGTACTCAGTATTAGGCTTATTGGTCTGTAGTTCCCTATATCCTTCGGGTCGCCTTTTTTATATAACAAAATGATGTTAGATTCGGACCATTGGTACGGTGTCTCTCCAGATTTGAGGATGAAATTAAATAAATTTGTAAAAGGTACGGCTAGTATAGGGGTGGCTATTTTTAAAGTTTCATTTGCTAGGTTTTCCGAGCCCGGGCTTTTATCTGGTTTCAGTTTGTTCAATGCTTTGATGACGTCTTTTTCTTCAATTTGGGAACTATTTCGTTTGTTGCCTTCGCTTGTGGTATCATGGATTTCGTGACTCTATAACTATACAGCGCCAAAACACACACAGTTCTGCAGGAAACTTTCTGTAGAACTCTGTTGCTATGCTGAGGATGTCGCTGCGGATGTTTTTCGTTGTTTCGTCTCGTTTTAGCTCTTCGATCCAAGTTTTATGTGGTTTCAACTCTTTGTATGCCTTTTTGTGCTTCCAGTTTGGCGCAGGTGTTTTTCAATTGTTTTATATCTGTAGTTGGCGTAGTCTTTCTTTATATATTTGCTACCAAGCTTGTAAAGCGCCGAGATTTCGTTTCTCGTTGCTCTAGTTTTATTTCCACTTCTTTGCAGGTCTTGTCTTCTTTTTAAAAGTTTTAGTGTGCGCTCAGACAGTATTTTGTGGTTTGTCTTGGAGTTTTGTGCTTCTCGGGCGTGTTGTAGGCTTGCGGTGATGTGTCTGATTAATTTATCGTAGTATTTCTGGGATGAAGTAATATTCTGTGTGAACATTTGATGTTTCGATATGTAGGAGTTTAGGTACTCTTTGAACTTGGAGATTTCTTCTTCACTTTTTATTGGCCTAGTTTGACAGTTAGTATACTTTGTTCTGCTTTTCTTAAGATGTGTATCATACAATATTGTAGCTCTTACTGGCCTATGATCTGAAGGATTATTAATGTTCAGTACTTCTATATTTTTAAACAGACGAGGTCGATTTGATAGCACAAAGTCGATTTCGTTTTTATAGGTCCCATCCGGTGATCGCCAGGTCCATTTGTTTTTTTTTTTTGAAAAAAGGAATCATTATGGACAGTTTGTTTTCACTGGCGTATTCGATTCTTCTTTGTCCTCTCTCGTTTCTATCTCCATATCCGTGTGATTTCATGATTAGATGTTCCTCAATTTTTGGTATCCCAATTTTAGCATTTAAGTCGCCCATCGGTATGTAGTCTGTGTGTGCTAGTTCCATTGCCCTGTTTATTGTCATATAAAAGTTATCAATTTCGTCCTCGCTTGATTTTGCGGTAGGGGCGTAGACTTGAATTATGGATAGGTTGGTATTTTCGAATTTCAGGTTCAATATGGCTACCCTTTCGGAAAGACCGAGGTAGCTTTCTATATTATTTTTGAGATAGGATTTAATTATTAAACCTATGCCTATCTTCCAGGTGTGTGGCCTGTATGGCACAAAATAAAGTTTTCATGTTCTTCTATTTTGTTTCCAATGCGTCTCGTTTCAGCTAATCCTATTATGTCGCATTTAATTTGCTCTATTAAACGTCCGTATGTTGAAAGTGTTTTGACGTTTTTTGTAGGGTTGTTCAGTTTTTGGAGGGTTGTTTGGAGGGTTGTGGTCATAATCTTCCACGGTGACCAGCAGGCTTGGAAGATGAGTTTGAAGTTCTGATAGTGGTTGTTGTATGTTGGCGTTGCGAGAGGGGGGCGGTAATTGCTATATATTGTCGTTTTTATTTTGCTGTAAATCTGATGAGTTGTTCGTGTTCTTGTTTATCAGGTAATTCAACATGCCTGGTTTTAAAATTCCTTCCGATAGGCTTGAAGTTCTTCTAACTTGTGTTTGCGTTTTATTTTTCTTGTTAGCCTGTGTATTTGTTTCGGCTCCTTTGGTGACTTTGATTTCAGGCGAAGTAGACAGCATTATTTTGTTGGTGCCAGTTGTTTTATTTTTCTCGAGTGTCAAGCTTGTCGTATTTTATTCTTACAAGGTTTCCTTTTTTCCTTTTCGATTCTTGCTTGTTCTTGGACTTCTTTCCTTTTCTCTAAAATATTTTGTGGGTAATCTCTCGTTACGTCGTGACCGGTATCTTTTAGTGCACTTCTGTGCTTAAACAAATTAATCGTCGTGCCGAGTGTAGAAAAAGTAACAATTATTGGACGAGGTCTTTCCCCTTTCTTGTCTACTCTTCTGACTTCTTGAATATCCCTGCGATCCAATTCCTGGGAGAAATGTTCTTTGATAAAGTTAACCATGACACTTTCTAAGTTAGCATATGACATTTCAGTTTCTTTTATTCCGATATAGACAATGTTATTTTTTCTTGCCTGTTTTTCTAGGAAATACAGTCGTTTCTCTTGGTTTTCAATTTTTTTTTTGGGGTGTTACATAAAACAATGAAATTCCTGCGTATCGCCATTTTGTTTAGGCTGCTGGGTCTTTCTATTAATTAAAACATTATTTTCTACCAAGAACTGTATTTCATTGTAATATTTTGGTAAACAATACGAGTACACTACAGAATTTCACACTTCATAGGTTTGTTTTATTGACTTTAATTTTTAAACATTATTTCTGCTGCGTTACACTTTGGAGATAACTAAACAAAACCTAACTAATAATTCAACTTTTACCTACTTTTAAACGAACTGTTAACTGCCATGTTAATGATATTCACTGAATAACTGAATGAACTCAGAGAGTCAAGCAAGCCTTCAAAATTCCGCTAACAATTAAGCCCAACCTTCGCGTCCAACCAAAACAATTCACTGCCTCTTTTGAATAACTCCATCAACTTTAAAATTGTTCTTTATTGTTCCCAAACTTTTGTCTAAGTTAATTTATACATATAATTTGCTACCGAAAGAAGGCCCGGTAACACTAAATTTTATTTCCTTAATTAAGATAACCAATTATATTGTATTGCAAAAGACGAAGAGTTAAGGAGTTGAGTACTAATTGGGCAAGTTCCAATTTGGTTCATCGCACCTAAATAACTTGATGCCATATTGCCAATTTGGCAACGGTTTCCTGACTTTTAGCTGCACCTGGTTCCCGACATGGTAGAAAAACAAGATATGTCAAACAAGACATGTATATTACCGTCGTCACATAAATGTTGACATTGTGCAAAGTTGGCACAAAAATGTTATCATTGAGTGAAATTTTCCATACAAACAAGGATAGTGGGGCAGAGTGCTCGAACAAATTGTCGTACTTAAATGTGGAGACGCTGGACAAAAGCACATTTTTTTTTTCAGGCATTTGTTAGGTCCATAGCCTTTTTGATAGGAACAAACTCCTCCGTCGGCCATATTTAACTTTATGGCGGTAATTTTGAATTATACGTATATACAATTAGTAGTTTAATGTTAGTATTTATTGAAAGCACGTAAGTGAAGTAGTGCAATTTCCTCGGGAAATTTACTTAAAGATGCTGATTACGTCGTAGGCAAGATACACCGACGTCACGAGCTATCACGGGAATAAGTTAGCTTTTTTTTTCACCATGAGTAGTTCCCGATATAACTTTTATCAATGCTGTTCCTATATTCCTTTATTTCTGTTTACCAGTAACGTTGGTTACCCACGATCAGGAGTAGAGTACACAAACTACTCAATAGCGCAGGTGCTAACCGTCCGATAACTGTATTTTGAACGAGCTTGCCTAAAACAACATAAAGCTGCTGACACAATAAGCGCAAACGCGCGTAAACGTCTTAAAAGGCGTAGATACAAAGTTTACAGCTCAGTCATACGGAACACCGCCTTTTATCGAAGACAATTTAACTTCTTGCACCTTTTCTTGTTTCAATGTACTAAATATAACTTGGTAAAATCTATCTGAAAATGGTCTGTTCATCAATGCCCCACTCTCTTTCATTTTCACACGAACACGCACACAATACACACACACACACACTCGTACAAACCACATCCACACAGTAAGATAAATTAAATTAAGCATTAGCAACCCGTACATAGTAAACTGCAAGGAAAAAATTAAATTGCGTATACTTCTAATCTAAAAAATCCAATCGTTTTTATGTAATTTGGATACGTCTATATAGTACCGATCTCAGAAGCACTAGAACACCCCCTTTCCCTATAAGACTGGTTTACCTAGTTTAGGGCACAGGACACCGTTCCTAGGCTTATCTTAAAATGAGTGTACTCTGATGTACCATATGTATATATAATATAAATATAAATATAAATATAAGGGGACAATCTTACACAAATCGACCTAGTCCCATAGTAAGCTCAGTAAGGCTTGTGTTATGGAAACTAGACGACGATATATATAATACATATAAATACTTAAATACATAGAAAATATCCATGACTCAGAAACAAATATTCATGCTCATCACACAAATTTTTGCCCTTACCGGGATTCGAACCCAGGACCTCTTGCTTCGTAGGCAGGGTCACTACCAACTAGGCTAAAGCGGTCGTCAAAATAAGTATAAGCAAGGACTATCTATATATGGACCGACCATCTTCGTACTACGCGCCGTAATCCGTTAGTTAGTATCATGCTACGTCGCTAGATGTCGCTGAGAGTGTCATTTAATTCAAAAGTCGTAATTTTTCATTTTCTACGTGCGCACAAGCGTGAAGTAACAACCTTCGAGCGTTCAGCGACAGTCTAAGTGATACAGTACATAGTCAATAGATGGCGTTACGTGCGATGTTTCATTCATGTTTCATTACTACGTTCCATTCCATCTGACTTAATATGTGTGTCATTGTAGTGTGTGTAGAATTGTGTAATACATTTGTAGGTGGCTTTGTGACCAGGAGTACATGCGATATGAGATAGTGTAATTATTACATATTGAGACAGTACACTAGACAGCATAAGTGCATGGTCAACTGACAAACTGTTTCCTTTGACGCGCTCGCTAACGCCATCTATGTGCACGACGTGTAATATCATTATAGATGTAAATGTATACCTCAGAGGATCAGCAAGGTTTCACTAGATGGCGTTGTTAACAAAAATGGAAACAAAAAGTCTTTCTTCGTTTTGGATACAATTATAATTATTTTCTTGGGTTATTATTTTTCCTATATTATATTGTCAAGTAATCTTGCCAACGCATTATCGATCGATAATGGCGGTATTATGACGCAATTTGGAATGTGTATTCTATTTATGTGCTACCTTTGTGCATTTATTTTTCTTGCGATGTTTCCGATTCACTACCAGTGAATATCCAAACAATTCCAAAAACACATCTTTCCCAACATATTTTTGGTTGGGTGCGGGATTTGAACCCACGACTCTCAAGCTAGGAGTCGACCTAGTTACTTGCCTTGTTAGCCACTCGACCATCGGTTCAATTGACTAGGCAGTTGAAATTTATCATAAGTTTAATTTGCTGCTCAGATATTAATCCATTACTACTACGATTAATATAATAATCGATGAGGGTAGACGAATGAATCAAAACTACCATACTTATTCGATTTTATCACAAAGATGTTACGTGTTCGTTCGTAGGACTACTCAGCTTTGTTATTCATATTTTTTTTCTGGATAACATGAATATTAAAACTAGTTTTCGACGTAATATTGATCTAGTTAAAAGGTCGCAAATATTTGCGATATGTAACGAAGCTACAAGCTACAGAAACTGATCTAAACGTAAGTAGGTAGTTATTTTACACGTTTGTGATATAATTATTTAGTAACTACTACTGAACTATCATACATTTTTCTGATGATTTATTTTCAAATAATATCGTTACACCTAAAAAAAGGTTGAGCAAAAGGAAACGTCTCTGCTACACCGACAAAGAACGGCCACCAGCCATTGACAATGGACTATAAAGAAAATGATTTTGAATCGACAAGTCATTACGTCGATTTATTGCACAAGTGAGGAGTTCGTCGTGTCTCCATAACGAGAAGGGTTTATAATTATCATGGGCATGCTGTTAAACCCATACTTACAGAGAAGCACATAATACAGCAAATTGTCGCAATTTGGACACTGGACAACGGGATTTTTGTCATGTTTAGTGATGAGAAGTGAGAAGTGTTTAAATCTATTCATAAGGACATATAAGTTCACTTTCAGTGACCACGTAGTGCCTAACGCGGAATCTGGTGGTATATCTAACTGTGAACATGTAGGTTTTGAAGAAAGACAGACCGGGTTATATATAAACAAATGACAAAAGTAAAATATGAGTAGAATATTGTTTTCATCGTGCTTTTTTATCCCTGTAGACACTATTAGTAATAGATGTGTTACGTTAAGGAAAATTATCATAATAGAATATAATCATTTTGTCAATTAATGAGATCGAGTGAGATAGATAACCGTAGAAGCCTAGGTACCATTATAATCTATGAAATACTAGTATCAATAATAAAAGCCTTAGTGAACTGTAAGATTGTTTCGTATTTTTTTATTATTTTAAATGGCGGGTTTAATTACTTATTTCAAATCTCACTTAAATAGAAAATGCCAATAAACACCAGAATGCGTTCGCCTGATATATATGTTATCATAACCCGGTCTGAAATTATTAATAAAATTGACAATAGGTATTATTTTTATTGAGGTAAAGCTTCAATCTTTTTCCGATTTTCGGAAATGAAACTTAAGCTATAACCTCGATAACATGTTAAAAAGTGGCTAATTCACTAATACTACTACTGAATAAATATAATTTTAAAATGAAAAGTTCTTTGAGTTATTTAATTGTATTTAATTACTGTTATTTATATTTAAAAAAACTACTTTTGGCTGTGCAAAATAGTGTAAAAAACAGAAATCATAAAAACACTAAAAAGGCAGTCAGCACCGTGTCATTTGCACTTAATAGGCTAATCCACAAGCCCATCCAATCTTGTTGTTGACACTGGTCAGTGGTTTATCACGGGTATACATATTTCAACTGTGAAATATATACCTTTGATAAACGAGTAGGTAGGATGACAGTTCAGTCACACTCAAATACGGTTACAGTAGATTAAACCTTGCTAAACTTGTCAATTGTACTCGCATCGCAAGAAAATTTTTTTGGTAATTACAGGAGTCAATTATTATCAGTGAATTAAGTTATATTCGTCTATATATCAATATTTTTGGCCAGCAGCGCCATCTAGTTTATTTTGTGCGCAACGCATGCAATCATATCAGCTGTAGATGTCAAACGGTGCAAGCGAAACTAGACCGTAAGGTGTCCATGCATTAATGCAGCCGATAGTACATGCTGCAGTACATATTTTTTCGTATAAGAAGACGCGTTTCGGATACCAGGAAGACATAAGTTATACGAGATCAAAACTATTATGTATAAAGTAAGGGGAGACCGTGGCTTATAATACAGATTTAAAGTGATTCTGCTACCAGGAGTACATAGGTTGTATACAGTTTCTATAATAACAAGTAACGAAAATAGTCGATATTTGTAAGTGGCTTCGTTACCAGGAGAACATGCGATATGAGATGGTATATTTATTACATTTAGAGCCGGTACGTAATTTAGCTTACGAAGGGCTGTATCTCGGGTACTAGAAAAACATAAATAATAGAAGGGCAATCCTGTAACATCAAGAATTGTAGCTTATAATATAAATTTAAAAAGACTCTGCTACCAGGAGTGCATAAATTACACACAGTCATGACAATCACAGATAGCACACATAGTGAGTACTTCCAAGATGTGACACGCATTCGCTTTGTAGTGTAGCTTACATTGTTGTTTATGGGCACAAAAATACATAGAATAAGTGTTATGTAGTACAATGTATACAGTCATGTTTGTAAGAATAGGTTTTGTACTTGCGCCTCACTTTTTATCTGTATTACACGGGATGTTGCACTTTTCCGTACAAATACACGTCCAAAACTGGTCCAGCAATAAAGGTAATCTTTAGATTTAGCGAGGTCGCGTGCGAGAAAGCGTAGCCTAGCAGCTTTTGGGGTAAGTTGTTCTGTCACATATATCGGGCTATTTTCCTGTTTGGTGTGTCCTAGGTGTTTGGCACAGAGTTTATCGCCAGGCTTATTCACGTTGTGCTGTTTGCACTTCTGCAGGAGGTCCGACTTGGTGATGGATGTGACTAGCTCTACGATGATGGGAGCGTTTTGCCTGTCCTCTTGCTTGGCTCGCACTCTATATATATCGGATATAGCGGAAGGTGAGATCACGTGACCAATCGAATTGGAGAGTGTCATGACCATGTCCACCAAATCATGGTATTCTTCCTATTTTCTCTTTGCAGATCTTCTACTTTCTCCTCCAGCAGGTTGATGTATTCCCTATCTTCTCTTTTCTCAATCTCCAACTTTTCTACTTTCTTCTTTAGTTCGTCTGTTTGATCCGTCAGAAATGCAATAGATTTTTCGATGTTTTTGTTTGTCTCTTTAATTTCTAGGGTTATAGTTTTTAGCTCGTTTTGTTGGGACAGCATGAGTTCTTGAATCATCTGCCTCATCTCTTCTTAAAAGTTTTGGAGTTCTGTCCCTGGGCTGTCGCGGCCTATTTTTTTGGTTACGTTGAGTGACAAAATTGAGTGGAGCTTGGGACGTGTCGTTGTAACGTTCTATTTACTCCGAGAGCGTATTGTCGGCGCCACTTACACCCTCCATGTCCGTGCGCGCATGTGTGTTTTCACCCATCATAATCTTGTACGAAGTACCAGGGAGTTATGAGTTATAGGAGCTTTATTATCGCGCAGGTAAGTTGCACGAGTGAGACGCGCCGGTTGGACAATACCTCCCGCCGCGCACTGAAGTACCAGGGTAGCAGCACTTCGCAAGAGACGTCACTTTACCACAACTTCGCTTACAATCACACGGTTTCAAGTTATGCGCTCCTATTATTTGAACACTAATTAAATTGATTAAAATTCATATTAAATTTGGAAAAATAAACGCCATCTGGTTATTTTGTGTAGCAAAATGTAGCGAACCTGCGAGCAACCTTCAGAAATCAATGGTTCCAGAGGTAGTGCCATCTATTAGATTTGATCATTACTACGTTACTGACGACTAAAAAATATAATCTTTAAAAATTGTGTATTGAAGTGATTTTACGGTTTTGAAATATAGCAGAATGACGTTTGCTCTTAAAAAAATAAAAAAACACGGAAAAATCTTGGTGATAATAACATTTTTGTCACTTCCAGGCTACGCAGCAGCGCCATCTAGTTTTAATACGGAATTTTGAGCTTTTTCACAGTTACGTTTTTTTGTATGAGATTGTAAGTCCATATATAGATAGTCCTTGGTATAAGTAAGCTGATTATAGTGATTCGCCAATAAATATAATTTTATATATAATTTTTATATTTTGATGGTAGGGGTTCTTCACATATTAAATTCCTGTGTAGTATTGAAAAAAATTAAACACATTTTTATTCTTAAGAAAAAATATTTGTGTAGTAAAAGTATTTACCCTAACCTATCTACGCATTTTTGCCATCTAATGGGTAGATAAGTTATGCCATTGGAGTAGAAGTCTGGCGATTTGGACCCCATAAAGTAGAAGAAGGCATTTTGCAATGCTTCCTGGGAAGAATTTACTTTCCTCGGAAAATAAAATTCTAAATTGTGAAAAAAGTGGCGGTCGGGATCAAGGTCTGCTGAATATGGAGGATAACAGATGGTCTCCAACTGCAATTCTGGAATCGTCTAAATGGTCTGTCCTACAGTGTGGGGTCTTGCGTTGCGTTATCATGCAGCACTAATGGAGAAGATCGATTGACGAGCCCAAGTGGTTTCTTTGCAAGGTTCGCTATCATTGTTATAAGACAAAATTGTAGGTAAAGAAACTTCAAACCAGAGTTGTTCTTTCATGTAACAGACAGACAGGTTTATACCTAGTTTAGGACACAGGACAACGTTCCTAGGCTTATCTGAAAATTAATCAAGCTTATAGAATACTCTCTGAAGCAACCAGTGTTGGTTTTTAAAATGCCCTTCTAGAACCTTTAGTTCGGCCGGTAACTTATTTATTAATAGTAATGTATGCAACTGTTGTATAAGTAGGGTCTTAGAACGCGAGTGTCGTGAGTTGCGATGTGAGCCTTGGCGAGCATCGCAATTAAAGACGCCACGAGCGTTTTAAGACCAAGTGATACACCGTTGCATACAATACTTTTACTACGACTAATTTTAAATAAATAGCATTTGAGTTTTCAGGCAGTAAGTTTTCCGTTAGTTCTATTACTACTCACGCAATTTCTTCAGCGGTGCAGTTATTTTCTTCTTCCTCCATTTTAAAAGGAACGTACACATTTTTCTTCACTTCACAAACACGAATCAAATCTTAAGAAGTTATTAATAACGAATAGTTATCATATTTCCTCTTTTAATTTTGAACTGGAACTTTGGTGGGAAATTGGAAACATGACACATTGACACTTCTGGTTTATGGTCTCTTTTGCTCAACTTGCCAGTACTTTCTTTGAAGTAAAAACATTCAGCGGTTTGTTAAGTTGGTATTACTTAATGTATTTTGTTGTTAAATTAGTGTTGATCACGTAATACGAGTAGTATCCAGGTGTAGAAGCGTATGGCTTGTAAGCGTATCGTTTTGGCGACAAAACGTTTTCGCTCTTCAGGTAATCTCTCTCTCGCTATTCCACTTCACCGAACTAGTTTCATATCCAATTCGTTTACCATTCGAATCGCTCGCCTCTGGAACGGTCTCCCCGTTAAAATCCGTCAGTCTCCGACCAGATTCGCGTTTAAAAGATCTTTACGCAAGTTGTTTGCTAGCAGAGCCGTAAATTCTTAGTGTTTCTGTTGTCTATTTTCGTCTGTATGTATATATATATATATATAAATATATTATAGGTATTTGTATGTATTTTATTTATTTGTCTATTGTCTATATTTATTATGTATTTATATCCACTGTGTGTTTATATCTGTAGTTGCACCGCCCACAATTTGTCTGCTTTGCCCAAAGGTTGACTGGTAGAGAATGATTACGGCATTAAGTCCGCCTTTTGTACGATAAGTTGTTCTTTTGTGCAATAAAGATTAAATAAATAAATAAAACAGCACGGTTGTGCCGTACTGTTATGGGGACTAGAGTACAGACTTTTACAGTACATTATGGTGCGGAAAAGAGCACTTTTCGTGCATATGTCGAAACTTTAAAGAGCCATATGTACAGTAAAACGTTGTACGGTACACGTGCGAATAGCTACTTCGCAACTCGTGTCGATTTAAAACACTCCCTTCGGTCGTGTTTTAATTTGTCACCTCTCGTTGCGAATTTCTATTTTCGGCACTTGTATCGTAAATAACTATTCTGTAGACTTATTTTATATGTCTTTATATTAGTGTTCGGGACTATGTAAATGACAGATAAAAGTACATGAGTAGAAAAATACTTTTATAGCACTTATGAAAGCACTTTTTTTAAACATACATAAGTTTTTTACTCTAGGTATGATTATGTTAAATATACGAGTATATTGCCGACGTAAATTGCTTTATACTGCAGACATTTTTGTAAAGTGACTACCCCTCAGGAGCCTGTGAAAGGATCTGGCTATCAATATTGGCTAATATTGAACCTAATAATTTCTACTTACTAAATAAGGGTTATTTAAATGATAACCATCTAATTGTGATAGGATCATAACGAATATTAGAGCGAACAATTCCAGGTTTCCTTTAAATGCGTTTCATTTTAAAACTATGGTACATAGCACTTACTTGAGGTTCTCAAAATGACTAGTGTAATGATCACAGCCAATATTGCACAGTTCCATAGTGGTTCGTTTAGTTTTAGTAACATTTTGTTTTGGGCTTAATAAATGAGCGTCTAACGATGACCATCAGCTTCTGAGTCGAGTGAAGTCATTGAAGGGATTGCGTATTGAGTAGTATCAATTGCAACACACTAACAGGAAAGAATCCTTGCAATAACAAGGCATTATAAATTAATTAACTAACTTTCGTAGCTGGTGCAAAGGCTGTCCATCGCCATTCAACGTAGTAACGCGGCCAGTGTGATGGGTATGTTTGCGCCAGGGACAACTCGAGGGGGACTATTTGACTAGGCTTAAGCTAAGCTTAAGTTTTCATTGCTGTATTTGTGTTTTTATATTTAGGTAATGTGAAATTGGTATACTGTAACCGTTCTAGTTTCATATTTGTGTAATTTGGCGTACCTACAATACTTTTCACTACAATTATACGCACTATTATTAACTAAATAGAGAAAGAAACATTCATAAAAAAACGGAAAACTTGAAAATAAAATGAGAATGTGGGATATTGACAAAGAAAGGAAAGTCGGATAACCACTTTAATGCACTTTATTTAATAAAATGGTACAGAGCACACCGCACAGTTCGTCGTTGGACGCCATTCTCCGCGCTCGGGTCTTGCGGAGCCATACCAAACTCACGGATGACTCTATTCGTAGCGTAGTTCACGTCGTTCGATACGAAGAAAACTCCGTCGTAAAGTTGGTCGCTCTGAACATCGTTGCTGGTGGCGCCGCCGTCGGAATGTGTTGTAGTCGTATTAAAAAATGCTTGCTTGCCGGAACCGAATGGAGCCGATGTATTCCGAATGATGCCCGATGTCGACGCTCGCGCTCTGTCGGGCTTGCTCGGATCCAATTTCGTGATACAATTTGTATCTTGTGATGGCCGTGATGGCGTCGTTCTCTTTTCAGGACATTCCATTGAAATATGGCCGAAGTTATTACAATTGAAACATTTTCGGCCCTGTTTCGGACAGGCTGATGAAAGATGATTTATTTCCCCACAGTTATAGCAACGTTTCGTCGGATACTGTCGCTCGCCACCGGACATATTTGATGAGTGACGTGCCTGCGTTTCGAATCTTGTTTTTCTCGGCTCTTCGTTATAACTTTTTCTTACGTTATCCTTAAAAGTCTCGTACAACTTGAACTTCTCTTTCAGCTCTGAGTAACTGGAGGCACCGTAAAGTAGGGTTTTGTTTGCTTCGTGATCGATAATACCGTCGATTATGTATTGAATGGCGACGTAGTCGGCTAGTTTTCCTCGTTTTCCTAACTCCTTCATTTCTAGCATATAAGCGTAGCATGTCTCGTCTTTACGTTTCTTTCTTCGTGCCATCAATTCGTGTATTTCTTTCGTGTTCGTCGTATCTGGGAATTCTTTGAGAATAGCGGCCTTCAGCTCGTCGTAGGTTTTAAAAGGCTTCTCCGTACGTAACCACATGGCCGCAGTACCCGTTAAACATCGTCTTGCAATGAGTAATTTTTGTTGTGGTGTGAGACCGAAGATTTCTGCATTATCGTCAACGTCTTGCGCCCATTTTGATGCGGAATAGGTTTTGTCTGTGCCGGTGAACTTGGAGATTGCGTCGTCGAGGAGTAAAAGGTTGAGTGATTGCTTATCCGTCATTGCGTCGTCGTCTTCTTCGTCGTAATATTCACTATCGCTATCGTCGTTACGATCAGTAAATTCAAAGCTGATTGAAAGTCGGCGTGCGCAAGCAGACCACTATTCCGACGTGCCCGCTTTTGAGGTTAGGTTAGTCTTGTTCCGTCGTTTCATGTAGCTTCTTCTGTCGCTTTCTTTGTCAAATCCCGGACGAGCCCCCAGAATGTGGGATATTGACAAAGAAAGGAAAGTCGGATAACCACTTTAATGCACTTTATTTAATAAAATGGTACAGAGCACACCGCACAGTTCGTCGTTGGACGCCATTCTCCCTCTATCCCTTTCCCACGCTACCTATCTCTCTCACTCAGTGCGTTCCGTTACACTGTAACATTCCTACATGAGTAATGAAACTTTTTAGTGTTCCGTACCAAAATTGGTCCAACGGAACACTTATTAAATTTAACGGTTTTATTGTTTACAAAAGATGTAGATAATGTAGGTACTAAAATCTAATAATTGGTAGTCAGCACGCCACCAAATCTTAAATTACCTATTATTTTTATTGAAATGTTGCACATTTTATGTATACACATCACACACATCATCAGACTATATACGTCCCACTGCTGGGCACAGGCCTCCTCTCACGTATGAGAGGGAACGGGCGGTTTTATGTATTATTACAATCATATTAAAATCAACGTCGGTTCTGTTGGCCCTCCAACACTGGGGACGGTGCCCATAAAAATCTGCATATTGTCCTTTCGTTAGCGTAATATATGATTTAATTTCTTGTGCTGATTTTGAATTCTTGCTTCTCTAAGAAATACGTACCTTCTTCCTACAAAGTTTTGTACGTAATACCTCACCTCCGTGGAGTGAACGAGTCAAGTAATTCCACTGGGCACCAGCAAAGTTTCGCCGTAAAACATTTTGTTCTACTTTTTATTTCTAACAGACGATATTGTAATACCTGGGATTAAGTTGGTTACTTTTTTTATAATTAAATATTCTGACCCAAGCTACCCTGCCAAGTTTGCTATATTTTAATTAGAACGGATGTCTTTGGCCTTTTATATCCGTCGGTGTTTCAGTGTCAGCTTCGTAAAATCTGTGGGAGGAAGTCTTGCATGAATTTAGGTCAATAAAATACTTACTTTGGAGACCTTTTGACAGTTAGTTGATCAGGAAATAACTCAACAAAACATTGATGTAAATGCATATTGTCTATACATTTATTTAAAGCTAAATAACATCAATTACTTTTTACAAATAACGTTAATTTTTATTCTATACGATTATTATCTCCAAGAAGAATTAAATAAATCCGCAAAGCCCTTTCTAAGTCAATTCAGCGGCAATTTCTCGTGCAGCCAAGTCCTCTTGCCTTCGTTGAATTCGGCAGCTGTGTGGTCCGTACCTTCGAGTATCCATTTCGTGGTGAGCAGACCTTCCACTCCAACCGGTCCTGAAAAAATATAAATACTTGTTGATTACATGCGAAATTATCAACTTACTTAGTGCGTTGATATTTTATAGTCGAACATTTAATCCCAAAGTCATATAATCGATTGGTTATTGTAACTTTTAAAAACTTGGGGACCGTATATGACTTTCTTTGAAATAGCAATAGAAGATAAAAGAGCCGAGGGGTACTGATCGCATTCAATAATATCGGTATAAAGTAAGTGCCTACAATGTTGACACTACAATGGTATTTATTCGTATTTAATTTTCAAACATCGGTCCCCTTGCTTACGCATTTGTGAAAGCGTTTCCGACGATTTGTAACGCGACTCGACATCTTATTGTACTAGACGTAGGTACACATGCTAACCTGCAAATGACAAATGACGGTTTGTATGGAAATCGAACCACCTCTACTACTGGCTGATTCCGTACGTATGGATCGTTTTATAATGGTTATTTTTTACAACATTTTCCTTGACCTGTTCGTTAGTTTGTTGGTTTGTTAATGTCGGACAAATCTGGGAACTGAATTTTGAACCAGTTAACCTGCATCAATGAAATTTTGAGTAAAGTATAGTTTGGGTGACAATTCAATATTGTGGTACCGTCTGATCCAGAGCCGATCTAATGATGGAGACAGAAGGTGGTCATGGGAATTCAGTACTTAACTGATGTAACCCCGTTGAGTTTGGGCTGGTTAGAATCGTCTCAATGAGTAATACATTATGTTAATGACGGTATACAAAAAAGTACAGGTGGCAAAAAAATATTGTAACAATTTTTTTTGACAGAAACTTATGTTGAAACAATTCTGGGTTCGAGTTTATTATTAAGTAATGAATATTCTTGTACCTAAACATTTATTTGGGAGATGTTTAGGTATGTGTCTCAAAGGAAGACCACCGCAAAGTCAGAATCAGGCTGAATTGGGCCCATTTCACGGCACAGATTACCTTTTTTCCTTGGTCTTTGTCTTGTATCACATGTTCGTATTTTCACTAATAAACGTTTGATTCTGATTCTTCAAATAATGCAAAATTATCATGGCTTTTCAGAGATATAATCTTTTTTGGTTCAAGAGAATCCATTCTAATTTAAGATACTTTCCGTTTTATTCAAGTGTTCATCTTCCTAATGTTTTCATTTCTATTCAAGTTTGTTTTTCACGTAAATACCATTAACATTACTTTTCTCGTGTTTTTGTTTACCGTCAACCTACTGACGCAGTCTTGCTCATGCATTTTAATTTCACAAGGTAAGTAAACACGGGCGGAATGGGAAACGCGTCCTAAGCTTATTCTTTCAAAGGCCACGAAAGACGCTCACGTTTTATTAATTTGATAAAATGTATTTTTAAACTTCTTTTGACACGAGGCCTCGATATAACAAAGTCAAGATCAAACAAAAACTGATTTTGCTTGTAACCTTACTAAAGTAACTAAGAATGTATACTATTTTATAATCTTACTTATTAAATACCTACTTAAGTACTCTGCCCCAATTCTCATTTACTCTGCACCAATTTTAAGTGTCTCTGTTTGGCCTTATGGTTGACTGGTATATAGCCCGTCACCCCCGTATAGTGCAAGCGAGAACTCATTAAATCGGTAGGTCTATAAACTATCGAATTTGTAGATAATTAAATCAATTCCTATACTTTTGAGTATTAATAAATCGAACCATCATAATAAGTAATAATGCGAATCACAGTTACTTACAAATCATGTGTAAGTAGGTAGGTATAGAACTCCCAATTGTGGTTTATCATACAAATATCAATGAACAATTATATTAGTATTTTCTAGCAGTATACATTATTTTTTCAGACAGTTAAAACCTTATGTAATGGCTAATGGCTACTTTAACACGAAAAGTGAAACTACTAAGAAAATTTTCCGATTTCCAATTCATCCCAAGTTACCCCAATAAAAAAAAAAAACAGGGAAAGTACAGGTGAAGGCTGACACGAAAATTGGTTTACGAAGGAAGACGCCCAGGATCGTGCAAAATGGAGAAAAGCTAGTAGGAAAGCGGACATTGGCAAATGCCGGGATAACAATACAAGGTATACGTAGGTAAATAAATATAAAACATTGGTGATACCTCTGGCATGTATTCTAGCGGTGGAGATGCCGACCTCAGCGCCGAGACCGAAGCGGAAGCCGTCGGCGAAGCGAGAAGACACGTTGTGGAACACACAAGCACTGTCCACTGAGTGGAGGAAGCGTTTCGCCAACTCATCTGAAACATACAGCACACATAAATCCGTAACAACGACAATGGAATTTCAACAAAACGCTTTGGATAGTTTTGAAATGTAATGCTATAAAATCGAACGAAACAAAACCAGTGCATCTCTATTTCATTAACATTTGGCTTTCATTCCTTTTAACAATTTTGTTTTTTCTAATGAAACCTGGGACTGGGAATGGGGATACGTATACTTTGATCAACGGATACTAGGTAGAAACTTTGAAAAATTTAACAGTGGTAA
Organism: Epinotia demarniana; assembly: GCA_945867215.1. Classification (NCBI taxonomy): domain Eukaryota; kingdom Metazoa; phylum Arthropoda; class Insecta; order Lepidoptera; family Tortricidae; genus Epinotia; species Epinotia demarniana. The sequence goes on from OX244272.1 coordinate 7,137,892, forward strand.
TAATTTTCAGAGATTAAGTTATTGAATATTTCGTTTAATTGAGCAGTGTTGGCAACTAGCGAAAAATATTGAAATTTCAAGTCAAGTCAAACAGAACGAGCATAACAATGATTGTCAGATAGCTGAAAACAATATCGCCCGGGGACAAGAATTCGGTACAGTTTTTAGTACGGGCTGGTGGCTATCCGGATATCGAAAGTTATTATTTTCAATATCTACAGCAGTTGTGTACCTAAACATTAAAATCAAACGCAAACAATCTGAACGGAAACTTACGACAGCAAATAGGAACATCTTATCTTTGTATTAAAATAGTCATAATAATGATCTCGTTATCTTTAATGTTTTTAGATACCGGTTCCGTAATTAGAACAACAACTGTTTTTTTTATGAAGACTACTATGTAACAGGATCTGTTTAAATAGATCAACGGTACGGTTACGTGTGAATAATAATAATGTAACTAACCATTTTCAGTAACAATGACGTCTGTGTGAGAGCTGCCATATTTGTGTATATGGTCTACCGCCTCATTAAGATCTTTCACAATTTCAATGCAGCACTCCAGAGCGCCATACTCGTGCTTCATCGTCCTTGCCGGAGACGGACCAAAGGTCAAGTAGTTAGACAACTGAGGGCCAGCATGAATCTTCACGCCTTCCGCCTTCAACATATTGCAAATATCCGTGAATAGAGAGCTGGAGAGATGGTCTTCGTGCAACAAGAGAGTTTCCATCGCATTGCAAGCAGCCGGGTAGTCGCATTTGGCGTCTCTTACTATCTTCAAAACCTTAGCCGGATCGGCATCCTTGTCCACATACACGTGACAAATGCCTTCTGCGTGACCAAGAACGGGAATGTGCTGCGACTGCTTCTGTATGTTTCTGACCAAATCAGACGAACCGCGCGGGATGATTAAGTCAATATGCTTTTCCATTGACAGCAAATCACTTATTTCATCTCTGGTTGATACCAAAGAAATAGCATCTTGAGCACCAACAGTTTGAAGAGATTCCTTAACTAAATCCATGAGTGCTTTGTTTGAGTAGGCGGCTTCCTTGCCTCCTTTTAACAGAAGACCGTTGGCTGACGCCATGGCTAATGCAGCAACTTGGGGTAAAGAGTCTGGTCTAGATTCGAATATGACTAGAAGAACGCCAATTGGGACTGTAATCTGTCGGAGTACCAGATTCTCCGCCAATTTAGTTCTCTTTAGAACTCTGCCTACATTCTCGTAGCTGGATTCAGCAATTTGCTTCAGTCCGATTGCTAAAGTTTTCAACTTTCCTGTACTGAGGGCGAGTCGATTTAGGAGAGGTTTAGCCAGGCCGCTTCTTGTGGCCTCATCTAAATCTTTCTTATTTGCCGCTAATATCTGATCTTGTTTCTCAACTAAGAGATCTGCAAGCGCGTGGATTGCTGAAGCCCTTTCTGCTGGCGATAGCTGTTGAAGGACTCGACTGCCCGTGCGAGCTAAAATAAAGGAAATAAATTTCATTGAAAATGTTTCTTAAATACGTTAATGTAATTAGTCAACTCAGACCAACAAAAAAAGATACACGAAGCGAGACGAATAACCTATTGAAGTTTCGCACACGCTCATGCACACATAAACAAATTAAATTGCATGAGACTCGAAATAGGTGATCAAGACACCATTATGACTCGTGCTGAAGAGTTATACATGCAATATTGTTTGGATATGTGTGATAGCCTATGCCAAGCTTATTTGTGTTAGTTGAAAACCAGCTTCACTAGGTAGTTCGTAATGCTCTGTCTATCTTGTTTTTTGATCAGAGATAATCAACAGAGTATTTTTTCTTCTGTTACCATTTTCAGCAAAAACATCCACAGAAATCGATGTAGGGGCCGGGGAATCGGTGAAGAATGTGCCGACCTTCCTCCCACTAATGATTGTCTTGATGGCTTTCTCTTGCATGCCGTTGCAGATCACGACGCTGACGCCTCGCGCCATGGCCCAGGTCGCCGCGTTGACCTTGGAGTCCATGCCGCCAGTTCCAACCTTATCAAAATAAAATAACATTTCATATCACAACATACTCAACATCAAACATTTTAAGGTTAAGACAATTTTTAATGCCGTAGAGTTGTTAATCTGTCCAAGGAACCTTCATCTGCCATCATCATTGCATAGGTGTACAAAAATTCTACTCTATAATCTGTACTAAGTATGTACTAACTCGACTGACAGATGACATTGACAGGTGATAGCTTACTGATAACGCACCTACTCGTGACCATCAAAGGAAGTGGCACTGTGCCATAATTTTCAACTTCTCGCAGGACTA